>CM076854.1:124409304-124626804 GCA_039519185.1 Astragalus membranaceus | reverse complement strand
AGAGAAGTCCCACATTTCTTGATGTTTGTTGCCACTTCTTGTACCATTCTTCTCCATTTGTTCTCCTCTTTCCATTTATACCAATAGCTTCACCTACATTATCCTTCTCCACATTTCACCATTTTTGCAACTTCATGCTCAAATGACAAAAATGGAGCTTTTGGCACTTGCATGTTGTTGTTGAAGTTCAATAACCAGTTGTAAGAGCACATTATAAGCACATTTAAGTTGGCGAGAGGTTATAGGGTGGTGTATTTCGTTTTGGGTGGTTTTGGAGCGGTTTTGATTTCATTGGAGCGAGAAGTTCGTGTTTGGGGACCGTTCGTGAGGTTTCGTAGTTGTGTGAGCTTCGTTGACAGTGATTGTTGTGATTTTCATCACAAGTGGTGAGTTCTAACCGCTTAGGTTTTTATTCATTTCTGAATTGAGGATTTTATGCTCTGGTTTCGTGTTGTTTGTGTTTGTTTCGATATTGAGTCAAAAACCGTAATTTTTGAAAACTACGCATTAACGTGTCTCGGAATGAATAAGGGATTTATGTTTTGTGTTGTTTGGACTGGTTGGGTGATGGAAATGTCTGTTTTGATGTTTGGAATGAGTTTGGGTCCAATTGGTATAAAATAGGATGCACAAAACACTTGAAAATCTGCAATTCTGCACTTGCCCAGCACAATTCGCGTCGCGACCCGATCCTTCACGAAATTTTTAAAGACAAAGTCTCTGTTAATTTTCGCAACGCGATGGGAAAAGTTCGCGTCGCGACCCTGTGCAATTTTCAACAAAAGTACATTGATACTATTTTAGTGATAACTTTTGATCCGGGAACCCGATTGAGATGTTCTCGAGTGCGTTGGAAAGCTTATTGAAAGACTTAATCAAATAAATGAATTAATTTGAATAATGATGATTATTTGAACTTTGGTAATGAAAATGAATTAAACCGTTTAGGGTTACGAGTGAGAATACACAAGTTTATGACAATATAATGGACTTATTGTTCGTTAAGGTTTTGGTAACCATATGATGTAATGAAAAATGAAATGACTTGATGTTAATCAAGGTATGATAGTCATTGGACTAATGAAATCAATTGAGGTGACGACCTCTATGAGTGGCATATTAGGAGAGGGAAGTCATGAGCCCATAACCTAAGCCCCATCTATGTTTGCCCACTAATCAGATATTAGTGGATTGGGTTCACCGGGGAACCGCGTAGTGGTTGTCGGTGTTGTGCTAATGCCATGTTACACGTAGCTATCCAGACTCGAGCTACGATTGAAATGATGCATAATGAACCGCGAGTGTTTAGTAAGGGGTCTCGATAGAACTCACTGAGATATTTATCTCACTCTTTATATGTTGTTGTTTTACAGAGACACAGGGAAA
Organism: Astragalus membranaceus; assembly: GCA_039519185.1. Lineage (NCBI taxonomy): Eukaryota > Viridiplantae > Streptophyta > Magnoliopsida > Fabales > Fabaceae > Astragalus > Astragalus membranaceus. The sequence continues at coordinate 124,625,418 of CM076854.1, read as the reverse complement.
GTCAAAAGCAAAGAAACATGGCTAATTGGTGCTTCACATGGAGAGCTTGAGGACTTAGTTTATTTTGCTTATGTATTTTCCTTTTGTTTATGTACTTCGATGATACGACTTGAACTCGTTCGAAAGTTGTATGTCGCTTCCTTTATTTCTGTTTTGGATGTTGAACATTAGGAATGAGGAAAGGTTGTTAAAACTTGGAATTTAAGTTAATTATCTACTTCTATTATGAAAGTATTGTTGAACCAAGGGTAAACACTCCTTTATTTTGTATGATAACAAATTACATCATATCTACTAATGTTTCAAGTTGAGCAAAGTGCAGGACTTAATTTAAAGAGAAGAAGACACAAAAGAAGAGAAGCTTGAAGAAGAAGCAACATATGAAGTTCAAAACCCTAAATTGTGTCTAAGCCTTTTTAGGACACTTTGTAAAGGTCCTATCACCTAAAGTGTGTGGCACTTTAGCTATTGAGAGAGATGACTTTTCAAAACATGCATGATGCACAAAAATAGTTTTGAAAAATATTTTACAAAATTGCATGCATGCATAAGGTGGCAACCAAAACTAAAGAAATGTTTTTGAAGCAAAAGAATCGATTTCACTACATTTCATATACTAAGAATCGATTCCTTCTTGGTTTCCTTAGCCTAGGAATCGATTCTCAAGTCATTCCTTAGCTTAATGAATCGATTCTCAATATTTCTACATGGATAAGAATCGATTCTCAGGACCTCCATATGGCCTGAAAATCGATTCATGCCTTACTACATAAGCATTGAAATCGATTCCCACATTTTTCCAAACATCAATGAATCGATTCCTCTCTTATTTCAACTAAACAAACAATCGATTCTTTTATTTTTTGAAGGCAATGAATCGATTCCTTCACATTTTAACTTGATCAATGAATCGATTCTTCACTTATATTAAATGCTTTTCAAAAATTTCAACGGTGCCTAAGCCTATAAATACATGGGTTGAGCTTCACCTTCAGTTCGCCCACTGCTCACAATTTCTTCTCTACTCTCTCATATTCGAATCTCTATAGATCTATTGCTCTTCATTGTTTTATTTTTATAAGCTTTTGATTTTAAATTGTTATATCTTTTTTCAAAAGCTGTTTATAGATCTAGATCTGAGATCCTGTGCTCCAACTGTTTTGAATCTTGTTTTTCAAAAAGCTTTGTTTTTTCAAAATCATATCTATATTTTTAAAAGCTTTCAAGCAACCTCAACTTCTATTGTTATATCAATTTTGAAGTGGTTGCAAAAGCAAGATCATCCCTCATCTTATAGAGCATCTATAATATCCTAAGATCACTCATCTCTCTCAGTTTCTAAATTGACTCATTCTCTGAAGTGATTGGATCATAGAACTCTATTGTGTAATTTATTTTATTTCAAGGTTATTTTGAAATCCTGGGCTTTGTACTTGGGTCTCTCAATCAAGGGATTGAGTTGGTGTTTTGAAATCCTGGGCTATGTACTTGGGTCTCTCAATAGGGTTATTGAGTTGGTTTAGAAATCCTTAGCAAGAGTGCTTGGGTTCTCAATTCAGGGGAATTGAGATTCACTTATATTGGGGTCGACTGTTTGTATCAAACTCTCTTCAATATAGTGGTTACTAAGTCCAAGGGTTGAAAAGCCTAAGGCCGAGGACGTAGGGATTTTATCCCGAACCTCGCTAAATTGCTGTGTCTCTCTCTCTTCTCTATCTCTTTATATTTTGCACTTTAACTGCTTATAATACTAATATTATCATATTCTCAATATAACTGTGCAAATATATCATATTGTAATCTTATCCAGATCTCTCTATATCCTTCTTCTCATTATCTATTTTATTGCTGTATACAATATTGATCTGTCCATCATCTCATTCTACTCCTCCTCTCCTTCTATATTGGTCAAATATTATTATTCCGCATTTAATCCAAACCAATATCGAAAAAGTTTTTTTTAAATTGAAAAAGGATCCATTAATCACCTATAACCTTATTCACCCCCCCTCTAAGGTTACTTTATAGACTCTCAAGTTTAACAAGTGGTATCAGTAGCTAGGAATTGCATATTAGAGCTTTACATCTCGCAATTCTAAATTTATCCTTTACATATCTGTAATTATGGGTTCTTTCATGAAAGAAGGAATGTCCTCTAATAGGCCTCCTTTATTTGATGGTACTAACTATGATTACTGGAGTAGTCGTATGAAATGTCATGTGCAGGCAATTGACTTCACTCTATGGAGAATCATAGTGGATGGTCCTCTAATCCCGATGAAGATCAAGATCACAAAACCAGGTAATACTGATGGTGACACTTCAAAAATTCAAGCCACCGGCAAAGCTGAAGAAGTACCGGTGGAAGACATCTACACCATCGACCTGAGTGAGTTAAGAAAATCTGAGCTTGACAAGATATCCCTAAATGCAAAGGCCATGAATATCCTTCATCTATCACTCTGTGAAGAAGAATATGGTAGAGTAAAAGGGTGTCAAAGTGCAAAGGAAATCTGGGACTGCCTACAAGCCACTCATGTCGGGACAAGCCAGGTAAAAGATACTAAAATTAGAATTCTCACCTCTGAATATGAAAGTTTTAAAATGAAAGAAGGTGAGTCTGTCGCAGCAATGCATCAGAGATTAAATTTAATTGTAAACAACTTGAGGGCCTTAGGAAAGAAATACACCAACAAGGATTTGAATGGAAAGATCCTTGAATCCTTAACTGGTGAATTCTTCCCTAAGACTTGTGCTATAACCGAAGCCAAAGACATTGGCACTTTACCTCAAGAAGACCTTATTGGATCATTGCTAGCATTTGAGGTAGTTCTGGCTGCCAAAAAGAATCAAGAAAAAGAAACTGTAAAAGAGAAGAAATCTCTTGCCCTTGCTGCTAAAACTTCTAAAGTAGCAAGGAAAGAGGTTGAATCTGAAGAAGAAACCGATGATGAAGATATGGCTATGCTTGCCAAAAATTTCAAAAAATTTATGAGATTCAAAAAGTTTGGAAAGGGTGACTTTTCAAAGAAGTCCGGGTACAACAAAGAAGACAGGTATGAGAAAAAGAATGATCAACCAAGATGTTTCGAATGCAACAAACCCGGTCACATCAAAGAAAACTGTTACAAGCTGAAATCTAAGCAAAAGAAAGGAATGAAAGCAACATGGGACAATACAGACACTGAAAGTGAGACCGAAGAAGAAGTTGCAAATGCTGTCTGCCTCATGGCAAAGAACACACCTGAAGCAACATGGGACAATCTCAGCACTGATGGTGAATCAGAAGAAGATGAGCAGACCGACAATGCTGTCTGCAGCATGGCAAATGATACATCAAAGGTAAGCCTTAACTTTTCTAGTCCCTCTACCTCCTCTATGCATGATGATATGATTGATAATGACTATAGTAGTCACGATCTGAGTGAAGCTTTTGAGGCTCTATATTTTGAACACGAAAAACTTTTGTTAAAATCCAAGAAACAAAAAAAGAGCAACAAAAGCCTATCCACTCAAATCGAGACTCTTGAAAGTGAAGTCACTAGATTAAAAAATGAACTACACAAATCAGTCAACCTTGAATTTCGAGAACTAAAACAAAATTTTGAAAAAGTCAAGGTTGAAAATGAATTTTTGAAAGAATCCTTGAAAAAGTTTGAGGTTGGTGAAAAGACCTTGACTCAGTTGCTTCACTCTCAACATCAATATGTTGATAGGAGAGGTATTGGGTACCAAGGAAATTCCACCACCTCCAGCTCAAACAAAAATATCACCTTTGTAGCTTCTACTTCTAGTCATAAACCTACTATCTTCACATGCACATATTGTCAAAAAGGGAACCATAGCTCTTCTTCATGCCCTATCCGTAAAATATGTGAGCTTGGAACCCTTGTACCTGTTTGGAAGAAACCAAGGTGGATTGTGAAAGCAAACCCCTTGATGACTAACTCCCAAGGACCCAACAAAAAGGGTACCTCGTGCTAGTTGTTAAACAATTCTTTTGCAGGTTGGTCCCTCAGCTAAAAAGAAAAATGTGTGGATGGTTGATAGTGGTTGCTCAAGGCATATGACTGGTGATGCTTCACTGTTTCTAAAACTGAGCAACAAAGCTAGTGGATCTGTAAAGTTTGCCAACAATATGTAAAGGTTGTGTGGGTAAGGAAAACACAATTAAAATTAAAGATGCTTTATTAGTTGATGGCGTTAAATTTAACTTACTAAGTGTTAGTCAATTATGCGATAATGATTTTGATGTGCACTTTTCTGTTGATAAATGTGTTATCACCCACCTGACTTCTAAACTCTACATTACTGGCTTTCGAGAAAACAATGTATACTATGTTGATTTTGATAATGTAAGTAATGATATAGTATGTATGCCTACCTTGATTGATGATATGAATTTGTGGCATAGACGCTTAGGGCATGCTAGTATAGAACATCTATCTAAGTTAAGTAAGAATGAGCATGTTAGAGGTCTACCTAAATTGAAATATGAAAAAGGCCAATTATGTGATGCATGTCAACTTGGTAAAATGCACAAAACCTCTTTTAAATCAAAACCTGTTATTTCCACCAAAAATGTGCTTGAACTGCTACATCTTGATTTGTTTGGTGAAATTGATGTCGTAAGTCTAGGAGGGTCTAAGTATGTCTTTGTTATTGTTGATGATTATTCTAGATATACTTGGGTTATCCTACTTGCAAATAAAAGTGATGCTTTTAACGAGTTTGCTAAGTTGTGCAGAAAGCTACAAAATGAGAAAAACTTAGCCATCAAAGAAATTAGAAGCGATCATGGAGGAGAGTACGAAAATTCATCATTCAAGACGTGGTGTGAAAAGTATGGCATTCATCATAACTTTTCAGCTCCAAGAACTCCTCAACAAAATGGTGTAGTTGAAAGAAAGAACAGAACTATACAAGAGATGAGCAGGACAATGCTGAATGAGCACAACCTTCCCAAATATTTCTGGGGTCATGCAGTGGATACAGCGTGTCATGTGCTAAACCGTGTATACTTAAGGCCATCTCTCAACAAAACACCATATGAGCTGTGGAATGGTAGAGCTCCAAACATTTCATACTTCAAAATCTTTGGAAGTAAGTGCTTCATTCTTAATACAAAGGACAAGTTGGGTAAGTTTGATGCTAAATCAACTGAAGGTATTTTTATGGGTTATTCAAATCATAGTAGAGCTTACATCGTTTACAATAAAATTGATAAAACTATGCAAGAATCTATTCATGTTTCTTTTGATGAAACTAACCCTTTTGATAAGAAAGCTGCTAATGTTGAGGATGAAGTGATTGAAGTGATCAAAAATAGATCACCTGAAACTAACAGTGAAAATGTAGAAGAAGCCGAGGAGGAAGCTGAACCTCAAGAAGAAGTTATAGTGGAACAAGAGCCCCAAGACATTGATGATCATCTCCATGGAAGAACACACGATGATCTGCCCAAAACATGGAAATCAGTTCGAGATCATCCCATGGAGCAAATTATTGGTAGTCCATCAAAGGGGGTAACAACTCGCTCCTCTCTTAATCTTTTATGCTTTCATAGTGCTTTTGTCTCTCAAATAGTTCCAAATAATATCAAGGAAGCTTTAAATGATCCAGAGTGGGTTTTGTCAATGCAAAAAGAACTTGAACAATTTGAAAGAAATAAAGTTTGGCACTTAGTTGAAAAACCGGTCGATCGGACCATCATAGGAACTAAATGGGTTTTTCGCAACAAACTTGACGAAAATGGAACAATTTTATTAAACAAAAGTCGTCTAGTAGTTCAAGGTTTTAATCAAATCGAAGGGGTGGATTTTGAAGAAACTTTTGCTCCTGTGGCTAGATTGGAGTCCATTAGGATAATTTTGGCATTTGCCTCCTACATGGATTTCAAACTACATCAAATGGATGTCAAAAGTGCCTTCCTAAATGGTTTCTTAGAAGAAGAAGTTTATGTAAAACAACCCCCTGGTTTTGAAGATTTTAAAAATCCCGATCACGTCTTTAAACTTGACAAAGCCCTCTATGGATTGAAACAAGCACCTAGAGCTTGGTATGAGAGATTAAGCAGACATCTAATTGCCAATGGTTTCAAAAAGGGTAAGATTGATTCTACCTTATTCCTTAAAACCAAGGGCAAACATATCATAGTAGTTCAAATCTATGTTGATGATATTATCTTTGGATCTACTAATGATGATTTGTGCAAGGAATTTTCTGAGATGATGACTAGTGAATTTGAAATGAGTATGATGGGAGAACTTAACTTTTTCTTGGGACTTCAAGTGAAACAATCAAATGAAGGAATCTTCATATCCCAAACAAAGTTCTCAAAGGAATTGCTGAAGAAATATAACATGAATGACGCAAAAGAAATCAGCACTCCTATGGCTACAGCAACTAAACTAGATAAGGATGAGCAAGGTAAACCGGTAAATGAAACTATGTATCGAGGTATGATAGGTAGTCTCTTATACTTAACTGCATCTCGACCCGATATTATGTTTGCTGTATGCCTGTGTGCTCGATTTCAAGCATGCCCTAAAGAATCACATTTAAAAGTTGTAAAACGGATTCTTAGGTATGTTAAAGGGACCATAGACTTTGGGTTGTGGTACCCGAAATCGAGTACGTTTGATTTAGTTGGCTTTTCTGATGCTGATTTTGCAGGGTGCACTCTTGATAGAAAAAGTACTAGTGGAACTTGTCATTTTCTTGGTCCTTGTTTGACCTCCTGGTCTAGTAAGAAGCAGAACAGTGTTGCTTTGTCCACAGCTGAAGCTGAATATGTGGCTGTTGGAAACTACGTCGCACAAGTTCTGTGGATGAAACAAACTTTGGAAGACTTTGGTCTAATTTTTGAAAGTGTGCCTGTTTTGTGTGATAATACAAGTGCTATTAATATTGCTAAGAACCCTATACAACACTCTCGCACTAAGCATATCGACATTAGACATCACTTTATCAGAGATCATGTGTCTAGGGGGAGCATTGCATTAAAATTTGTAGGCACGGATGACCAACTAGCGGATATCTTCACTAAACCCCTAGCCGAAGCTCCTTTTTTGTAAAATCCGTAGAGAGCTAGGGATGCTTGATTATGCTAGTTTATAAAATGTTTTCTATTTGTTTTTCACCCCCCCCTCCTTTTTGATGAAAACAAAGGGGGAGAAAATATGCAAGTTACTATTATATGTGGGGAGAAAATAGGAGGAAATATATGCTTATGCTTAGGGGGAGCTTTTTTAAATGAATTTTCATTATTATCAAACCCTATGCATAATGTAATTTGTTATCATCAAAAAGGGGGAGTTTGTTGAACCAAGGGTAAACACTCCTTTATTTTGTATGATAACAAATTACATCATATCTACTAATGTTTCAAGTTGAGCAAAGTGCAGGACTTAATTTAAAGAGAAGAAGACACAAAAGAAGAGAAGCTTGAAGAAGAAGCAACATATGAAGTTCAAAACCCTAAATTGTGTCTAAGCCTTTTTAGGACACTTTGTAAAGGTCCTATCACCTAAAGTGTGTGGCACTTTAGCTATTGAGAGAGATGACTTTTCAAAACATGCATGATGCACAAAAATAGTTTTGAAAAATATTTTACAAAATTGCATGCATGCATAAGGTGGCAACCAAAACTAAAGAAATATTTTTGAAGCAAAAGAATCGATTTCACTACATTTCATATACTAAGAATCGATTCCTTCTTGGTTTCCTTAGCCTAGGAATCGATTCTCAAGTCATTCCTTAGCTTAATGAATCGATTCTCAATATTTCTACATGGATAAGAATCGATTCTCAGGACCTCCATATGGCCTGAAAATCGATTCATGCCTTACTACATAAGCATTGAAATCGATTCCCACATTTTTCCAAACATCAATGAATCGATTCCTCTCTTATTTCAACTAAACAAACAATCGATTCTTTTATTTTTTGAAGGCAATGAATCGATTCCTTCACATTTTAACTTGATCAATGAATCGATTCTTCACTTATATTAAATGCTTTTCAAAAATGTCAACGGTGCCTAAGCCTATAAATACATGGGTTGAGCTTCACCTCCAGTTCGCCCACTGCTCACAATTTCTTCTCTACTCTCTCATATTCGAATCTCTATAGATCTATTGCTCTTCATTGTTTTATTTTTATAAGCTTTTGATTTTAAATTGTTATATCTTTTTTCAAAAGCTGTTTATAGATCTAGATCTGAGATCCTGTGCTCCAACTGTTTTGAATCTTGTTTTTCAAAAAGCTTTGTTTTTTCAAAATCATATCTATATTTTTAAAAGCTTTCAAGCAACCTCAACTTCTATTGTTATATCAATTTTGAAGTGGTTGCAAAAGCAAGATCATCCCTCATCTTATAGAGCATCTATAATATCCTAAGATCACTCATCTCTCTCAGTTTCTAAATTGACTCATTCTCTGAAGTGATTGGATCATAGAACTCTATTGTGTAATTTATTTTATTTCAAGGTTATTTTGAAATCCTGGGCTTTGTACTTGGGTCTCTCAATCAAGGGATTGAGTTGGTGTTTTGAAATCCTGGGCTATGTACTTGGGTCTCTCAATAGGGTTATTGAGTTGGTTTAGAAATCCTTAGCAAGAGTGCTTGGGTTCTCAATTCAGGGGAATTGAGATTCACTTATATTGGGGTCGACTGTTTGTATCAAACTCTCTTCAATATAGTGGTTACTAAGTCCAAGGGTTGAAAAGCCTAAGGCCGAGGACGTAGGGGTTTTATCCCGAACCTCGCTAAATTGCTGTGTCTCTCTCTCTTCTCTATCTCTTTATATTTTGCACTTTAACTGCTTATAATACTAATATTATCATATTCTCAATATAACTGTGCAAATATATCATATTGTAATCTTATCCAGATCTCTCTATATCCTTCTTCTCATTATCTATTTTATTGCTGTATACAATATTGATCTGTCCATCATCTCATTCTACTCCTCCTCTCCTTCTATATTGGTCAAATATTATTATTCCGCATTTAATCCAAACCAATATCGAAAAAGTTTTTTTTAAATTGAAAAAGGATCCATTAATCACCTATAACCTTATTCACCCCCCCTCTAAGGTTACTTTATAGACTCTCAAGTTTAACAAGTATGAAATGTGAGTGATGCTTTGATGAGTTTTCATTAAAGCTTTAGTTGTGTTCAATGTCCATAAACAGGAATTACACTCTGATGTATGCATGAAAGTGTATTCTGGTATATCCGCTATGTTCGATATATTGGGGTATTACCTTGTCCATTTCTAATAGCATGTCAAAATATTTAGCATTTCTCACCACGTCATCGCAGGGGGATCCATTCCCTAATTTTGCATTTGGGATAAACCTTTCAGGTTATATAGTATTCCTGTATTAAAAAACATAATTTTTATTTGATTTTCACATCTAATCACAAGTCAAATGATAACATGAATCAAGTCGAAAGATATAACATGATAGATAGATAGATAACACACTACAAGAAAACTGGCAACCGGCGGCGGTTCAAAAGGCATTCTGCGGCGATTTTAACCGCTGCTAAATGCATCTCGCGGCGGTTCCAAAACCGCTGCAGTTTTCTCCGCCGCGAGGTAACTCTGCGGCGGTTTTGACAACCGCTGGAATAACCGCCGGGAGTAGCATTTAGCAGCGGTTTGTGTGGCGGTTTGACATCTGCGCCAGTTCCGAACCGCCACAAAACAGTTGCTAAGTTATAGAACACCCAATTTTTTTGCAGCGGTTCGTGGGAATTTAGCGGCGGTTTCTATTTGCGGCGGTTTATAACCGCCCCTAAACAAATGGAGTCAGAATAATCAGTGTCAATCTGCAGCGGTTTATAACCGCCGTAATTAACTGCTTTTTTTAAAAAAAAAAATATTTCTTATTTGGCTGCTGGTCGAATCGTACGGAATGCTAAAAATTATATAATTACTATGATAACAACTAAAAATATAAGAAAACAACAATTAAATTAAAATTGACTTCATTACTTCCAAAAATTATTACAAACAAGTATTCTACTCAAAAATTACATAGGTACCTAAGACAAGTATTAGAGAGTAAGTCGTTCAATCATAAACAAACAACTAAACATAAATCTTGTGAATTCATTGGATTGGTGATCAAGTACCAAACTGGGAAATATACTCCTCTTTGAGAGTCCTATGTGCTAGTTTGATGACTAGAAAACACCACATTGCAACCTGAGTGCCATACAAAAGGTTATGCATCTGAAAGGCCCGTATATTTTCCAACCATTGCAATTCTAACCTGTGAAGAACATGTGAGGTCAGTACTGGAACTACTCATGGAGTTGAATATCCAGTCAATTATTAATTTTTCAAATGATATATCAGAAATATAGAAACCCACAGATTCATGTCATAAACTTTTGTTGTAGTGATCCACTCCTTGAAATTAGGTTGAAAATGGTACCTAAATGCAAATACTGGAGTGCATTTTGGAATGTTACCCTGAATAGAGGATAGCATATGCAACATGTTTGTATGTATATCAGTAAACTAGAGTTTGGTTCTAAATCCTTACAACTTGGCTGATTTGCAGTCAGCAACATGGCGGCTATGTAAATTCACTATGAGAATATAGGTAAGGATTAAAGGGTAAACAAAGTTAAAATTTGTGAACAATTGCATCATATTACCGGCATATGACAAAATTGAGAAAGTTTTGCCTTAACATTGTTAACAAGTTCCTGGTAAGGACAGTTAATAAATCTTGAATCAGTATAATGTTGAAGCAACAGAATGAAAAGAAAAAGCAAAGAGCAACAGGAAACAGGCCTTTGAACTGCGACAAGCAAGAAGATTTGGGACCAACCTGTTGCGCCCGAAAAAGTCCCCGAGGGAGAACCTTCCTCATTCACAACTTTTCCTAAGACAATGAAGCCGCCACCAATATTTATTAAGGAAAATATTAGGAAAACCTTTTTTGGAAAGCGATTGGTCTTGCGAGACTAGAGAATAGGGTTCGGGGGTCGGTTACGCGCAGGGAAGGTGCTAGCACCCCACACGTCCTCTCTACTGAGAGGGAACCTTTAATTAAATGTGTGGTTTTAGTGTGTTGACTTGAAAATACTTGGTTTTGCCTCTCTACTTCTTATTAAAAAAATTCTTAATGAGAATCTTTATTCATTATGAAAAAGGGGGAAAATGGTTTTTTTAGAAAAAAAACGCTTGACGGGGCATGGCCCGCTCCTACGTATCTCCTGGTGCGATGGAGAACTCAAAGCTACGTAGTTCTTCCTTGTCTTTTTGAAAAGTTTTTGTTTTTTATCCTTTTTTAGTGAGTTTTTGAAATAGGACGAGCATTAGCGAATGATTAAACTAGCAGAGGCTATGATGAATCACCACTAAATACTCAAAAAGAGAGTTGTACCGCTAGTCAAACGAACAAAGATTCTGATGGACTATCAATAACAACTCGTTTTTATTATCTTTTTTTGACAGTGATTTTCTAAAGAGATTGATTTGCACGATGATCAAACTAACAAAGGTTATGATGGATCACCATTTATTATTCTTTTGGGGAAAAAGACATCGCCACCAATGGCTAGACGAACAAAGGTTCTGGTTAGCCACTAGCGACGATGGGTTGAAAATGATTTTAGAAAGGAAAAGGTTTTTGTTCTGAAAATGATCTTGGTTTGCAAAAGTGATTCTTTTTTGTTATGAAAATAACTCTTTTCTTTTTATTATGCAAATGCTAAACTTTCTTATGGTTGCGCTTGACGAGAATGTGACTCGCTCCTACGTATCCCAAACGGGAATCAAAGCGACGTAGTTCTAAGGAGCTTTGAGAAATCTTTTGGAAACGTCTTTTGAAAATGAAAGCTTTCATGATGATCAAACTAACAAAGATTATGATGGATCACCGCTAATAACTTGTTTTTGATTCTTTGATACTTAGAAAAATGCTTTTTGAAATTGGACGCGTTCATGGTAATCAAACCAACAAAGGTTGTGATGGATTATCACTAGTAGCTTATGCATATGAAAACATCCTTTTTCGAAATTTAGGCTTTTAGGACAACCAAACTAACAAAGGTTATGGGTGATTGTCACTAGTCACCATTTTCATGCTAGGCTATTTAGGAAAGAAAGCAATGAATGCAAATCGAATCCTTAGGCAAACAACAACCTCATTTGAATTCTTGAGCAAATATTAGCCTAGACTACACATGTTAGACCACAACACGTAAATAGGCAAAGAAGGAACTTGAATTGGGCATTAAGCAAAAATACAAGAGTGGGCAAGATTGAACCTAAATGCACATCTAGTGGAAGATGCTAGGTGAGAACCATACTCAAATATTTCTACAAAACGCAAGGGAATCTATATGCACATCTAGTGGAAGATGCAATGTAAGGAATGAGCCTATCTAAGTGTTGATGATATTCTTATACGAGAGTGGACAATGAAATTGTAGGCTTAAGGAAAGGAGTTGCCTCAATCATGATCATAAGCAAACAAGTTATTTAGCAACCAAAGTATCATAGAATGTTGAATCCCTTTGGTCAATCCTCACACTTAAGATTAAGTGCACAAGTGCACAAGTGTGAATCACCTTGACAATCATCAACAAAAACAAGTTTATTAAAGCAAACCCAAACCCTAATTTCTTATGCTAAAACCTAGGAGCATACATACCCTAAATCAACTATTATTTATCCCCAAATCATGAAATAAACAAAAGCATTCAAGAACCCTAAACCTAGGCCCATGGTCGAATTCTATCATGCTTGAAATGGGTCTCTTATTTTGTGAAAGTTATGCCAACAAGAATGAATATGCAAGGAAAGGTGAGAAAATACAACAACAACTAACACATCACATTTTTATGAGAATATGCGAAATACAACATGCCATAAAACAACATTTTATTTCATGAAAGGCAAGGATTAAGATCCGAATCAACACAAATCAACATTTATTAAAGGGTGAGAAGCACCATAAGCACCCACGCCTCCCTAAGTGCTTGTCAAAGTGCTTATGACACCTCTCACCAACAACAATCAACAATATGCGAATATGAAGATGATAGGATGAATGCTTTTTTATATTTTTGAGGAAATACTCAAAGATGATGCAAGGTTTTAAGGATTACCTTAGCTCTAAGCTAGAAAGTGAGATGAGAAGATGAAGCTAGACACTAATCAACCAAAACTCCAATATTCTTCAAAGAAGTACCCACTTGATGATGATGCTTGAACTTTGAATGAGAAATGGAGGGAGTATGTGAAAGAGGGATGCAAATGAGGTGAGTTGTTTGTTAGGGTTTTTTTTTTGTGTAGGAGAAATGGGAATGTTCTTTTGAGATGAAAGAAAAAAAAACAAGAGGAAGTGAGGGAGAGGAGAGGGGCTACGGCCTTCTTCCTTTTTGGAGAGGAGAGAAGTGAGTTGTTCTTATTCAAATCCTTGGGAGGCCAAAGATCTAATGGGTTTAAGGTTGTGAGAGGGAAATAAAGAAATTAGTGTGTATTTAGTGGTGTAGAGAGAAAGAAGGTAAAAATATGTTGTGTATTGAATGTTATTGGATTCAAAGGTGTGCTTGTCATGATGAAAGGCTTTTTTGTGATGTGCACTTGATGGGGGCTGAAGTGAAGGGAGGCGTGGAGCATGAGGATGGAGTGAAGGAGGTGAAGAAATTAGTGTGTATTTAGTGGTGTAGAGAGAAGGAAGGTAAAAATATGTTGTGTATTGAATGTTATTGGACTCAAAGGTGTGCTTGTCATGATGAAAGGATTTTTTGTGATGTGCACTTGATGGGGCTGAAGTGAAGGGAGGCGTGGAGAATGAGGGTGGAGTGAGGGAGGTTGTTTGCTTGTGAAATTGGTGCTTACTTTGGCCAAAAATGGATAAAAGCAAAAACACCTAAAAAGGAATTAGCCCTAATTCTAAAAATACAATAAGCATCCAATATTATTTTGTTATTCATTTTTTTATTTTGATTTCAGATTTCTATTTTTAATTATACATATTTTTGAGCCTTTTTGAAAGCGAGAGGAAAAAAACCGTTATAATTGACCAAAATACCCTTTTTGGCTCTAAAACCCTAATTTGCCCGAAAAATGCGTTCCAACCCTAAAAATGATTTCAAGAACCTTGGAATGCCTTCTAGGATCCGAAATGCAGTGCATAAGACTCTTCGCTCTTCAATTTATTTATTTTTTGTGGAAAATTAGGGTTTTGACCTAAGCCGGGCAAAATTGGGGTATGACACAACCCTAATCCTCTAAGTTGACGGACACTGTGCTGGGTGGGTTTTGTTTTCTGTAGATTAAAACTTCCAATAAGTAAAAGATGATAGTAAAGTGATTATACTGTATGAGAAGATACAATGACAGTATCTCAATTTACTTATGGTGAAGCATCTATTTAAAAAGAAACAAAAAAATGCACTATATACTGACTAATAAATCTAATTTCCTTTTCTTCTTATCTTTTTCTATTCCTAATATTAAAATATAAAAGAAAATGTCCATTGATGACATAAAGCTTCCAGTGTACCTGTTCACCAACCGCACTGAGAACAGGCACCAGGCTGACATGAACCAAACAGAAGTTGCTAGAGCCTAGAAAAAATAAACAAGATAAGCAACTGATTTGCCAAAGAACACCCTACAATTTTTTTTGATATAATTCAGTATATACTATGAGGTCTCAAGTATTAGAAACATTACCTACACGGTAGGAAAATTGCCCAAGTGCTTCAATAAAAGGCATAGATTCAATATCCCCTACATTAAAGTAAGGCCATTTTAAAATACTGTTTCATAATACAGAGGTTCTAGCATTCCACAGTCCTGCTAAAGTTTCTGTTTCAGCCTCATCCATAGTTTTCAAAATTAAACAAAATTATAACTAAAATGTTACTAAAAACAAATTCTGCCCCGAGTATTACTTAAAATTTGTCCTGAAAATGTTATTTTACCTATAGTTCCACCCAATTCAATGACACAAACATCAGTCGGGCCTTCTTTTCCATCAACTGGTACTTGTGCTACACGTTCTAGGGTGCAGACGAGCATAGCATCTAATAAAATCCAATAAAAACAAACAATTCAGTAATACAGTAGTAGAAATCAACAAAAAATAAAGCAAAATCTAAAGTAAACAAACATAGAATGTACCAAACCGAGAAAGTCAACTAAAATAAATAAAATCCAGTTGACAAAGTAAGGAATGGATATCAATATGGGGAACAAGTATAGCCTCTTTTGCACTTATAAACAACAAAAGAGGTTAAGTTATATTCCCATGAAAACAAAAATAGAGAAAAATGAAGAACCATACTTGCGACAAATCATATTGTCTTGATTGTATTTGCGAGCCAAAGTCATCAAAGAAGGTTCAATGATATTGATACCACCACGAAGCCTAAGAACAAGATGAAGAGTTGATTCCTTTTGAATATTGTAATCAACTAAGGTACGTCCATCTTCTAATTGCTTTCCGGCGAAGATCAAACGCTGCTGGTCCGGTGGAATTCCTGTGAATTTCGTTTAAGTTTCAATTTGAATAGAAATGGAATTATATTTGATGCAAAGAATGAAGAGATAGAAAGATTAGGGTTTGGAAATTACGATTGCTACCTTCCTTGTCTTGAATTTTGGTTTTCACATTGTCGATTGTGTCGCTGCTTTCGACTTCGAGGGTAATGGTTTTCCCAGTTAGGGTTTTCACGAAGATCTGCATCCTTGCCGCTTCGCTTCTGAACCTCCCTCTCTCTCTCTCTCGACTATCAGTCCTGGTGTTGATGACTGCCGTTTTATATTCCCGTTTCTAGGGTTTTATCTTAGCTGGGCTTTCAATTGGGTTTTGAATCAAGGTGGAGGATGAGAGACAAACAGAAGGTGGAGGATGAGAGACAAACAGAAGATGGAGGATGAGCGACGAACCATGGCGGCTAGCGACCAGACAAACAAAAGTCGTGGGATGAGCGACCCTCAACCAGCGATGCTATTTCTGAATCAAGGGGACGGCGTGAGATGCTAAGAGGGATGAGAGAGAGAGAGAGAGGAAGAAGACGAACCTGGTTGGTGGTGGCGGAGGCGAGAGAGTTCCAGAGACAGAGAGAGGGAAACTGAGAGTTGGGTGAGAGAGTGAAACTGGAGTTGCAGAGAGTTGTGTGAGAGTGGTGGATGAAAGAATTGTGAGAGAGAGAGAGAGAGAGCGAAACTGTGAGAGTGGTGGATAAAACCGCCGCAGATTAACCGCCGCCGGTTGCCAATTTTGTTGTAGTGACAAAAGTGGTGATGTGTCAAAAAGCTAAAATGTCTAAAATTGTATTTAGGCTAGCACTTGATTTTATTATAGTAATAATTATAGTAATTAGATAGATAGATAGATAGATAGATAGATAGATAGATAGATAGATAGATAGATAGATAGATAGATAGATAGATAGATAGATAGATAAAGTAGATAGATATAGTAGATTTATGCTAGCACTTGATTTTATTATAGTAGATAAATAGAGATCAGAAACCAATACCATTTGCCTAGTTGCAGCTACCCTTGGATACGGGATCGACTTAGTGTTCCTGGATTCGAGACCGTGAACAAACTTGGTGTAAATATAGTTTTTAAGGGGGTAATATGAAATAAATAGAAAATACACCAGGGGAAGTATGGTAGTAAAAATGGGGTGTATGAGTGTATCTAATAATTTCCTTTTGAGAAGGAATTGACTTTGGAATGGGAAAAAACCCCAATTTCCTCTAGCGGCAATTGGACAAAACATACAGTGGCAAGGATGTAGTGTAAATGTAATTGATTGCAAAACTAACTTTTGATCCATTTAAAAAAATAATATTTTTCTTAAAGAGAATATGGATGTCTAAGATGAAGAGGAAAAGAGACACTCGGATTAGAGATTGTGTGTAGTAAGAAAATTGTGCAATTGGTTCAGTCACCAACTCATAACCATTAGAGTTGATTATCACACAATCTCCACTGTTAATTTTATTTTGTCAACAAAATTTAATAAACTTAAATTCATAAGTTGCATTTTCAGTGAAAGATCACACAAGAGAGCTAAGTCAAGTTACGATTTACCTTTGTGTGAGCTTTGATTGTGAAAAATCAGAGCACAAGTTAGAAGATCTCACTGAGCAAAGAGTCGCGAAGTGAGAAGGTGATTTCGCAGTCTCAGAAGCTACGATTCAGTTCGAAGCGAGAGGGCTTTGATTCATCATCATCAGATCTCATCATTGACTGAGAAACACTAGCTAACGCAGCTTCAATCACCGGAGATCGGTGAGAGCAACGGTGGCTAGGGTTTCGAGAGAAGAATAGAGTAGAAGAAGAAGAAGGAACCAGAGCTACAGTAACAGAGAGGGTTTCAGCTGCAAAAAATCAGGGTTGAGTCACTGTCTTTTGTTAAAAGAACCGGGTCAGAACCAGATCCAAGGGGATCCGCGCGTTGCTACAGTGACGACCCAATGGGTGCCGCAGTAACCAGCAAACAATTTTGTTTGCAGCAAGCTGTGAACTTCATTGGGCTGGGCCAGGTGAAGCTGGGCTTCACTGATTGCACCTCCCTCAGTTGTTGTTACTACCTGCAAGGCAAAACAAGGGAAAAAAGTGTAAAAATTCAATAAGGTATCATCAGAGCAAAGATAACGATCCAGGGCAACAATTTCTCTACTCTACTCTGTTTCTTAAGCCTTCTTTAAGTTTTCTTTACTTTCTTTTAACATCTACACAGTGTGAAATTGTGTAGGTGTGAGGGCTAATTTTTTGAACTGTGTTTCTAAGTGTTACAGGATGTCTAACACAGGTGGAAATGACAGTTATGTTCCTAAACTCAATGGGAAAGATTATGAGACATGGGCCATACAAATGAGGCCTGTTCTTGGAGCTCATGGGTGCCTTCATGTGGTTAAAGAAGGTCTCACACCCCTTGATGAAGCTGCTACTGCAGCACAGAGGAAAGAGTACCTTGAAAATGAGATAAAGGATTTTAAAGGTCTATCTCTCATACACAGAGCCTGTGGAGAGGCTGACTTTGAGAGAGTAAGGGAATGTGAAACCTCTAAGGCTGCATGGGATGCTCTACCGCACTACTATTGTGGTGCTGCTCCAATTAAGTAAGAAAAATTACAAGCACTGAGGGCTCAGTATGAGAGTCTAAAAATCAAGAGGGATGAGAAGGTTACAGACTTCTTCAACAGAGTGAAGAAGATAGAGAATGATATGGAACTTCAAGGAGAGAAGCTTGAAGAAAATGCCATATGCAGAAAGGTATTAAGATCAATGCCTAAGAAATGGTATGTAGTAACTAATACTATAGAGGAAACAACCAAGAATGTAGGCCTGAAGCTAGAAGAGCTTCAAGCCAAACTAGAAGCCAAGGAAATCAGAATGGAGATCCTTGATGAAGAATAAGATGAAGAGGACCAAGCAATGTATGCAGCCAAAGCTAAAGGCAAGAAAGGTAAAAAGGGGAGTAACAGTAAGAAGTCTAAGGGAACTAAGAGCAAGTCAGGTAACTCTAACCCTTCTACTAAATCTAACTCATCTAAAAGTAGTAGTGCACCTAAGAAGAAAGATAAGTCTAAGGTGCAATGCTATAGGTGTGACAAAACGGGGCATTATGCCACAGAGTGTCCTACCAGAAAGGGCTCTAAGCCTAAGGAGTCAGTTTCTGAAGCCAATGTGGCTAAGGAAGATTCTGACTCTGATTCTGATGAGTCAGATATTGTTGCTTTCAGTATGCTTTGTGATGAACCCAGATTAACTAAACCTAAGAAAGATAAGGCTAAAACTAAACTAGGAAATGAATATGTAGTTTTAGTGGTTACTGGAAGTGATGGCAAAACCATCACAGAAATCTGGTACCTGGATTCAGCATGTTCTAATCATATGACAAGTAATAAGAAATGGTTAATTAACTTTGACCCCACAGTTAGGATAGCTATTAGGTGTGCTAATGGTAAATCTATAATTTCTAAGGGTAAAGGAAATTTAGAACTAACTAAGGTTGATGGGGAAAAAGTGATAGTCTATGATGTGTTATATGTACCTGAGATTAGTTGCAACCTAATAAGCCTAGGACAGTTAATTTAGAAAGGGTTTTCTTGTCTAATGAAAAATGCTAAGTTGAAGTTGTATGATAAAGAGGATAAGCTAATTCTAACTACTCAACTAGCTAATAACAGAACCTTTAAAACTAGTATAAGTAAGACTGAGGCACTGTGTTTGAGTGCCACTACTGACAGTGATACTAGTTTGTGGCATAACAGGTTTGGTCATCTGCATTACAAGGCCTTAGATAACCTAAGTACTAATAAACTAGTAAAGGGGTTACCTAAGATAAATAACTCTAAAGAAAAGTGTACTACATGCCTAATGAGTAAGCAACCCAGGAAGAATTTTAAAAAACAGATTGAACACAGATCTAAAGACCTATTGGAAGTTGTGTATTCTGATTTGTGTGGTCCTATGGATACTGCATCTATAGGGGGAATAAGTACTTTGCTACTTTTGTAGATGAATACTCTAGAATGAACTGGGTATATCTACTTAAGGCAAAGAGTGATACTTTCAGTGTGTTTAAAAGGTTCAAGGCTATGGTTGAGACTCAAAGTGGTAAGAAACTTAAAGTGTTAAGGACTGATGGAGGTGGTGAGTACATCTCAAAGGAGTTTGAGGAGTACTGCCCCACCAATGGTGTTGTACATGAGGTGACTCCACCATATACCCCACAGCATAATGGGTAGCAGAAAGAAGAAACAGAACCATCCTAAAGATGGCAAGAAGTATGGTAAAAACCAAGGGATTACCTAAGAGGCTATGGGCAGAAGCAGTAGTGACTGCTGTCTATATCCTAAATAGGTGTCCTACAAGAGGTTTGGAGGCTAAGGTGCCTGAAACTGTTTGTAGTGGTGAAATACCATATGTATCTCACTTGAAGGTGTTTGGCTCTATTGCTTACAGTCATATACCTGACAGTAAGAGATCTAAGCTTGAGGATAAGAGTAGACCTCTAATCCTAGTGGGATATCATCCTACTGGTGGTTATAGGCTACTAGATCCTAGTTCTGGTAAAACTGAAGTATCAAGGGATGTGGTTGTGCTTGAAGACAAGCAATGGGACTGGAATAAGGCTGAACAAGTAGATTTAGTGGACTCCACAACCATTGGTGTGAACACCCAATTTTAACCGTTGTATTTTTCTCATTTTTTTATTTATTCACTTATTTACTTTTCCTTTTACTAAAAAATAATAATAATGAAATAAATCCCTTTGACAAAATTTTTGGTTTGAGCACGTATTTGTCGTGTCATTGTTTCATCGTGTTTAGTCCGACATGTTTTGTCGTGTTTCCTTTTAGTTCCCTTTTTGTAGTAATAAATAATAGTAATAATAAAATAGGAGGTGTGTGAAAAAAAATTTTATTTACAAGATGTCTAGTTACATTTGGCCAAAAAAATGCCAATAGCCCAATAGGCCCAAAATAAAGAATTACACCAGAATGTCAAAAAAGAAATAAAGCCCAAAATGTCTGCCCACGTTCCTGGCTGCTGCTGAAGGTTGGTTGTCTCTAACCCTAGTCTTGCCGAGCAAGCTTTCATCAGCTGCCCAAGGAACCTGAAATGGAAACAATACAAAGCTGAGTCAGTCATACACAAGCCCTGAGTCAGCTACTAGCTGTCCAGGAGACAATGCAATCAAAACATTAATTTTCGGATTCCAAAAATCACTATAAAATGCTAATCTGAAAACCAGAGAAGGGGGAGAAGACTGAGAAAAACACAGCAACTTTCACAGAAAGATTCGCACCCATAAGTTCAAAAAAAAGAAAAAAACAACAACAGAGAAAAGAAGGAGGCAGCAGCAGTTGTTCTTCTCGTTTCAGTAGCAAAAGTGAGTCATTTCAGAAGCTGGAGTTTTAGGTTGGTCTTTTATAAACTTACGTGTGTTTTCATTTTTGTAAATACTAGAAACAGAATAGACAAAGTATGGAGTTAGTTTTTTTCTCAAGAAATGTATATATGTATATATGTATCTGTTCAGTTTTCGAAAAAAATAGGTTTGAGATGCTGCTTCTGTTTGCTTTCCCTAGTTCGTTTGTTTATGTTACTAAAAAAAAAAATAGGTTACTTGATGTATGCTTGTGTTAAACATTTAACAAAAAAAAAATATAAAAAAAAAATACAGAAGATCCAGAACCAGTAAAAGAAAGTAGAAAAAAAAATGAAAAAGGAGTAAGGCAGTAACCTGGGCCGCCGTCAGGGGCGGACTCCGGCCACCACCCACGGTGGTCGTTGTCCCTCCACATCGCTGACCCTCCTAAAATCACCAACGTCGTACGCCACCACCGCTTCCCCTCCACCACAGCCAACCGAAACCACCAGCGGTGGTCGTCGCCGCCAGACGCTGCTGCCATCCTCCTTCATCACCGTCGTCGGCACTCTCTCCGTTGCCGTCGGCGCCGCATCCTTCCCCGTCTCCGATCGTCATCTTCCTCCCTCTCTAGCTGTCCCTATCATCGCGCTCGCCACTTCCACCACCGGCCATAGATCGGCCGGTCGGAGCCCCATCACCATCGCATCCTCTCCCTTCTTCTTCTCCCCTTCCCTGTTTTCATTCTCTCTTTCCTCTCTCCTCATTTTTGTTTTCTTCCTCTCTCTCCCTGAAAATTCGCAGGATCCCTCTCTCTCAGCCTTGGTTACGGCGCTGAGTGAGGAAGTTGGAAAAATTAGGTTTAGAAATTGGGACGGTTGCCTTATATACTCCCCCCTTTTTATTATTTATTTTATTTAAAAATTAAATTAATCAGATTACTGCCCACACCCCTCTGCTTCATTACTACAGCGCCCCCAGAAGCCCATTTTTGTTTACACGGACCAGATCTAAAAAAACGAACTGGGCCTTATTAACTGCACCCCCTTTCTAATAATACAGCCCTCGTGTAACATACACCCCATTTTATTGTTTCACCCTTTATTTTTCGTTTTTATTCATTTTCTTTTTCTCAAAAATAATTTCTTTTTACAAAAAAAAAAACTATAAAAATAAATATTTCATTTTCAAAAAAAATGTAAATAGGGGACTAAGTCGACTGTACAGTCGGGTTAGTCTGCTTTCTTAGGTCACTAATGAACCGTTACGGATCATGTCCTAGAATCCCTATTTAAAACAAGCAATTTCTAAATTAAAAAAATACAAACACATTTCTTCCCACAAATCAAATTTTTTTAAAAAAATAGGGGATTAAGTCGGCCGTACGGCCGGGTTAGTTAGCGTTTTAGGATGAATGAACCGTACGGATCGAGAGTCCTAAAATCCCTATTCAAATAAAATCAAACCAACACACTTCAAATCATTTTCCAAACTCCAAAAACTCTATTTTCCGAAAATAGGGGACTAAGCCGACTGTACAGACGGGTCAGTCAGCGTTCTAGGATGGATGAGCTGTACAGCTCAATAATCCTAAAACCCCTATATTAAAAAATACCAACCAACAAAATTTTTCAGGAAGAACTACGTGACTTTTGAGTCTCTCACTGCACCGGAGAGTACGTAGGCGCAGGGCCTCCCTGTCAAAGTCAAAATAAAATTTTCTTAAATTAGTCCTTTGTAAATAATTGTCTTTTTTTACTATATCCTATTAAGTATTATTTTCCGGGTAAACAAATAATGAAACAACTTGTTAATTCTTGCGCAAATCAAATTTAGGGTAACTGTCTTAGGACAGATGTACTAGGGGTGCAGTGAAATTAGATTTTCGCCCCTTCCCTACGCATAACCGACTCCCGAATCCAACCTAGTTACGCAGACCACTAACTCTTAGGTTAGGTTTTTCTCAATTTTCCCTATTTAATAAATTGGGTGGCGACTCCCTGAAATATCGATTTTTGGGCCGTCTAAGTCGGGATCCCGGTCACGACAATTGGTGAAGTCTTTGACACTGAACCTAATCCTAATGATATGAATTCTGATGATGAGGATCCTGTTCTACCTAGTGATGACCCTATATTACCTAATGAGGATCAAGTTCCTCATGCAGAGGTAAATGGGGAAGGTGAACAGGAACCTGAGCAAGGTGTTCAGGCTCCTTCTAGGCCTCAAAGAGAAAGGAGACCACCTAAAAGGATGCTGGACTTTGAAATGAATAGGACAGTCAAGTTACTAAAGAGGGTGACTTGGTGCATTTTGCAATGTTGGCAGATGTTGAACCCTTAGACTATGAGGAAGCTCTAAAGTCTAAGGAATGGAAAAGGGATATGATAGAGGAACTTGCATCTATAGAGAAAAGTGGGACCTGGACCTTAACACACTTGCCTAAAGGAAAAAAGGCAATCAGTGTTAAGTGGGTCTTTAAACCGAAGTTGGACCCTAGTGGCAAGGTGGTCAAACACAAGACTAGGCTTGTTGCTAGGGTTTCCAACAGAAACAGGGAATTGACTTTGAAGAAGTCTTCTCCCCTGTTGCTAGGCATGAAACCATAAGAATGGTGACTGCCTTAGCATGCTATAAGGATTGGGTTTTACATCACCTAGATGTTAAATCTGCTTTCCTAAATGGCCCTTTGGAAGAAACTGTCTATATCTCACAACCTCCTGGTTTAGAGATAAAAGGAAAAAAAGATCAAGTGTGCCTTCTACATAAGGCACTGTATGGTCTTAAACAGGCTCCTAGAGCCTGGAATAAAAGAATTGACAGCTTCTTTGTGAACACTGGGTTCACAAAAATGCACCAATGAATATGGTGCTTATATTAAGGGATCTATGGATACTAACTTAATCCTAATTTGTTTATATGTAGATGACTTATTACTGACTGGAAGCAGCTTGGAGCAGATAAACAAGTTCAAGGAAACGATGAAGCTGGAATTTGACATGACAGACTTGGGGAAATTATCTTATTTCCCAGGTCTTGAGTACCTATATGTACCAGAAGGCATAATACTTCACCAGAGAAAGTATGCCAGAGAAATTCTATCCAGATTTGATATGAGTGACTGCAACTCTGCTCTAAATCCTGCTGAAGGTGTTCTAAGCAAAAAGGAGGGAGAAAAAGGCATAAATGTAGATCTTACACTCTACAGGAAAATCATAGGGTCCTTGAGATATCTGTGTCACACTAGACCAGATATACTTTTTGCTACAGGTGTGATAAGTAGGTTCATGAATGAACCTTTGCAGCTTCACCTAAATGCTGCAAAAAGAGTTTTAAGATATATTCAAGGAACCTTAAACTATAGAATTTTCTTCCCCAATAAGAAAAACTCAAAGGTTTCCAAAATTACTGTTCTAGCTTACTCAGACTCTGACTGGTGTGGAGATCAGTTAGATAGAAGAAGTACCTCTGGGTACTTATTCAAGTTTTTGGGTGCACCTATATGCTGGAGTTCAAAGAAGCAATCAGTAATTGCCCTATCAAGCTGTGAGGCGGAATACATCTCTGCCTGTAATGCTGCAACACAGACAGCATGGATTGAGGCTCTTCTAAAGGAATTGCAAGTGAAGCTAGAGGAAACCACTACACTTTGGGTGGACAATAAGTCAACTATTTGCCTAGCTAAAAACCCCATAGCACATGGGAGGACTAAACACATTGAAACCAGATTTCATTATCTGAGAGATCAAGTTGCTAAAGGTAATCTAAGGCTAGATTACTGTTCTACCAAAGAACAGCTTGCTGACCTATTTACTAAGCCTCTAAAGGGCAAAATTTTTAGTAGGCTGAGGAGAGAAATAGGTTTAGTTGCATTCAAAGCTATGTAACTAAACCCTAAAGTCAACCTAGAGGCTTGTTCTAGGAGTTTTTTAAGATCTGCTAAGTCCAGGGG
Source organism: Astragalus membranaceus (assembly GCA_039519185.1). Lineage (NCBI taxonomy): Eukaryota > Viridiplantae > Streptophyta > Magnoliopsida > Fabales > Fabaceae > Astragalus > Astragalus membranaceus. Next base: position 124,600,578 of record CM076854.1, on the reverse strand, counting down.
CATGTCCTGTGAATTAAGTTTCTCTCCTATGTTTGTGTCTTAGTTTAGTCCTTGTAATCTAGGCTTTCTATGTTGTAATGTCTATGTAATAGTTTAAGTTTTTGTATTATAGGGGGGTGTTGGTTTTTGGTAATTCATAAAACCTAAACTAACACTTCAAATAAACCTGAGTGAATAACTACCCTAACTACTTAACTACCACAAACTGTTATCACAAGTGGTTAAGTGTGTGGGAGAGTGTTTCTATTACGGTTTATTCAGTTAGAAGTCTGTTAGTGCTAACTAACTAACTCCTAACTGACCTGTCCGTTTTGTGCCTAATGCTTGTGTACATAGTGTATATATACAGTCATTTACATCTCAGTTGTAATACACACCTAATTAATACAATAAACAGTTTTTTCTATCTTTCATCTTCTAATCTCTTTTACTTCCTGTCCGTAAGCTCCATCTTTCTTCAACCTTTGAACCTTGAGTTTGCAGGTTAACAATCAAGTGGATTTGTACCTTGCAAACAAGAAAGAAAAAAAGGGTGAGAATCTGTTTTGTGACTAAACAGATTGAAGGAAGAGAGAAGAAAAACAGTGAGGTGAGATTTACCTTCTGTATGTTCAAACTGGTGATATTCTCAGAAAGAAGTCTCAAGAATTGCATCAGATCACAGCAAGTGTTTACAAACAAGAAGATCAGAGGATTAGGGTTTGTCACACGTAAGAAAGAAGAAAGAATCATAGAAGAATAATTAGCGGAAGTCATTACCTCTATTATTGGTTCTGTGAAGTGTGATTTCAAGGGTGAAATCACAAGTGTTTGTATCTGATCACAAGATCAGTGGTTCATACAACAAAAGAAATACAATTTCAGATTAGGGTTTGCAAATACCAAGAGATCTAAGAGGGAAATCACATAAGGTGTTGTGATTTACCTTTGATTGAGGTATTTGAACCAGAATCATTGAAGATCTGTACCTGAAATAGAAAAGGAAAAGTTAGGTTAAAACCCTAATCTGACCAAGTTGCATTTTCAGTGAAAGATCACACAAGAGAGCTAAGTCAAGTTACGATTTACCTTTGTTTGAGCTTTGATTGGGAAAAATCAGAGCACAAGTTAGAAGATCTCGCTGAGCAAAGAGTCGCAAAGTGAGAAGGTGATTTCGCAGTCTCAGAAGCTACGATTCAGTTCAAAGCGAGAGGGCTTTGATTCATCATCATCAGATCTCATCATTGACTGAGAAACACTAGCTAACGCAGCTTCAATCACCAGAGATCGGTGAGAGCAACGGTGGCTAGGGTTTCGAGAGAAGAAGAGAGTAGAAGAAGAAGGAACCAGAGCTACAGTAACAGAGAGGGTTTCAGCTGCGAAAAATCAGGGTTGAGTCACTGTCTTTTGTTAAAAGAACTGGGTTAGAACCGGATCCAAGGAGTGGATCCGCGTGTTGCTACAGTGACGACCCAGTGGGTGCCGCAGAAACCAACAAACAATTTTGTTTGCAGCAAGCGAACTTCATTGGGCTGGGCCAAGTGAAGCTGGGCTTCACTGATTGCACCTCCCTCAGTTGTTGTTACTACCTACAAGGCAAAACAAGGGAAAAAAGTGTACAAATTCAATATAGTCGACGTGAGACTTCAGTTTTTTCAATACACCCATTCATGTCTAGCATTACGGGATTTAATGCATGGATAATTGATGAATTGTCCGATACAAATAAACTTAATATCATATTAGGATTTTGAACATAACTCGTAATTACAAAATCGACTTATGTGATTTCACTATTTACTAGTAGGAAATCCGTGCATACGCATGGGTGCTGTCGCGTTCTTTTTATGAATAAACTTAGACAGTATTTAAATAGTCTGAACATTACCCCGTGAAAATAAATACAAATTTAAAGTAGATAAAAAATGAGTTTCAAATAAAAAATAGATAAATATTAAAATCTAAAAATGTAGAAGTATCATTTAAAAAAAATCTGTGCATTTATCCCGTGTTTTTTTATATATTAGTGGTGTTTTTTTTATATATCAGTGTTGTTATCGCGTGTTGTTTTTATATATCAGTGTAGCTATCCCGTATTTTTATATATATCATTGCAGTTATCCCTGTAGTTTTTAATATATCAGTGCAGTTATCCCGTGTTTTTTTTATGTATCAGTGCAGTTATCTCATAGTTTCAATTGATTATTTGAGTTGATTAGTAGATTATAGTAGATAGTAAAAGATAGATAGTAGATTATCAATAAGAAATATTTATTCCGTGTTTTTTTATATATCAGTGACAATTATTTGTCCTTTTTTAGGTATTAGTGACAAATATTTGTCACGTGTGTTTTGAATATTAATCAGTTTAAATAGTCATTAAGCTTTCTTATTTTTTTAGATAGTAGGTTTATAGTAGTCTTCAAAATTTATCTAATATCTATTTAAATATTAATCTCCTGTTTTTTATATATCAATGCAATTATCCCGTGTTTTTTTATATATCAGGGCAGTTATCTCGTAGTTTCAATTGATTATTTTAGTTGATTAGTAGATTATAGTAGATAGTAAAAGATAGATAGTAGATTATCAATAAGAAATATTTGTTTTAAATATTAATCAGTAGTTTAAATAGTCATTAAATTTTCTTGTTTTTTAGATAGTAGGTTTATAGTAGTCTTCAAAATTGTTAATTATTAATGACAAATATTAATCCTGTGTTTTTTTATAAATCAGTGCAGTTATCCCGTGTTTTTTTATACATCATTGCAGTTATCTCGTAGTTTGAATTGATTATTTTAGTTGATTAGTAGATTATAGTAGATAGTAAAAGATAGATAGTAAAGTATCAATAAGAGGTGATAGTAGATTATCAATAAGAGTGTAAACAGATTTCGGAGAGAAAAATAAAAATTTTAAAGTGATAACTTTTTCCAAAAAGGTGATAGTTTTTTGTTTTGTTTTTTAGTGTGACACATTTACATTTTTATAGGTAATTTTAGTAGAGTAGTGTTTGTATAAATTTAGAAATTTAGTTAAAAAAACTAAAGTGAAGTGATAAGAGAAAGAGAAGAATTGTTTGTGGGAAGAGTAAAAGTAAAGTAAAAAGAAAAAAGGAAGAAAGAGAGTGTAAGAGAAAAGTGAAAAGGAGAAAAGAGAGTGTAAGAAGAAATAGAAAAAAAGGAAGAAAGAGAGTGTAAGAAGAGAAAGAAAGAAAGGGTAATGACATTTTTACCCTTAAATTAGAAATGTGTCTTGTTAATAAGAGATCTAAATTGGTAATTTTATAAGAGGTTTGTTTGTATAAATAGATTTGTATAAATAGATTGTTTGTGGGAAGAGTAAAAGTAAAGTAAAAAGAAAAAAGGAAGAAAGAGAGTGTAAGAGAAAAGTGAAAAGGAGAAAAGAGAGTGTAAGAAGAAATAGAAAAAAAGGAAGAAAGAGAGTGTAAGAAGAGAAAGAAAGAAAGGGTAATGACATTTTTACCCTTAAATTAGAAATGTGTCTTGTTAATAAGAGATCCAAATTGGTAATTTTATAAGAGGTTTGTTTGTATAAATAGATAAATAGATAAATAGTAGATAGTAAAAGAGAGATAGTAAAGTATCAATAAGAGGTGATAGTAGATTATCAATAAGAGTGTAAACAGATTTCGGAGAGAAAAATTAAAATTTTAAAGTGATAACTTTTTCCAAAAAGGTGATAGTTTTTTGTTTTGTTTTTTAGTGTGACACATTTACATTTTTATAGGTAATTTTAGTAGAGTAGTGTTTGTATAAATTCAGAAATTTAGTTAAAAAAACTAAAGTGAAGTGATAAGAGAAAGAGAAGAATTGTTTGTGGGAAGAGTAAAAGTAAAGTAAAAAGAAAAAAGGAAGAAAGAGAGTGTAAGAGAAAAGTGAAAAGGAGAAAAGAGAGTGTAAGAAGAAATAGAAAAAAAGGAAGAAAGAGAGTGTTAGAAGAGAAAGAAAGAAAGGGTAATGACATTTTTACCCTTAAATTAGAAATGTGTCTTGTTAATAAGAGATCCAAATTGGTAATTTTATAAGAGGTTTGTTTGTATAAATAGATTTGTATAAATAGATTGTTTGTGGGAAGAGTAAAAGTAAAGTAAAAAGAAAAAAGGAAGAAAGAGAGTGTAAGAGAAAAGTGAAAAGGAGAAAAGAGAGTGTAAGAAGAAATAGAAAAAAAAGGAAGAAAGAGAGTGTAAGAAGAGAAAGAAAGAAAGGGTAATGACATTTTTACCCTTAAATTAGAAATGTGTCTTGTTAATAAGAGATCCAAATTGGTAATTTTATAAGAGGTTTGTTTGTATAAATAGATAAATAGATAAATAGTAGATAGTAAAAGATAGATAGTAAAGTATCAATAAGAGGTGATAGTAGATTATCAATAAGAGTGTAAACAGATTTCGGAGAGAAAAATTAAAATTTTAAAGTGATAACTTTTTCCAAAAAGGTGATAGTTTTTTGTTTTGTTTTTTAGTGTGACACATTTACATTTTTATAGGTAATTTTAGTAGAGTAGTGTTTGTATAAATTCAGAAATTTAGTTAAAAAAACTAAAGTGAAGTGATAAGAGAAAGAGAAGAATTGTTTGTGGGAAGAGTAAAAGTAAAGTAAAAAGAAAAAAGGAAGAAAGAGAGTGTAAGAGAAAAGTGAAAAGGAGAAAAGAGAGTGTAAGAAGAAATAGAAAAAAAGGAAGAAAGAGAGTGTAAGAAGAGAAAGAAAGAAAGGGTAATGACATTTTTACCCTTAAATTAGAAATGTGTCTTGTTAATAAGAGATCCAAATTGGTAATTTTATAAGAGGTTTGTTTGTATAAATAGATTTGTATAAATAGATTGTTTGTGGGAAGAGTAAAAGTAAAGTAAAAAGAAAAAAGGAAGAAAGAGAGTGTAAGAGAAAAGTGAAAAGGAGAAAAGAGAGTGTAAGAAGAAATAGAAAAAAAAGGAAGAAAGAGAGTGTAAGAAGAGAAAGAAAGAAAGGGTAATGACATTTTTACCCTTAAATTAGAAATGTGTCTTGTTAATAAGAGATCCAAATTGGTAATTTTATAAGAGGTTTGTTTGTATAAATAGATAAATAGTAGATAGTAAAAGATAGATAGTAAAGTATCAATAAGAGGTGATAGTAGATTATCAATAAGAGTGTAAACAGATTTTGGAGAGAAAAAATAAAATTTTAAAGTGATAACTTTTTCCAAAAAGGTGATAGTTTTTTGTTTTGTTTTTTAGTGTGACACATTTACATTTTTATAGGTAATTTTAGTAGAATAGTGTTTGTATAAATTCAGAAATTTAGTTAAAAAAACTAAAGTGAAGTGATAAGAGAAAGAGAAGAATTGTTTGTGGGAAGAGTAAAAGTAAAGTAAAAAGAAAAAAGGAAGAAAGAGAGTGTAAGAGAAAAGTGAAAAAGAGAAAAGAGAGTGTAAGAAGAAATAGAAAAAAAAAAGGAAGAAAGAGAGTGTAAGAAGAGAAAGAAAGAAAGAAGGGTAATGACATTTTTACCCTTAAATTAGAAATGTGTCTTGTTAATAAGAGATCCAAATTGGTAATTTTATAAGAGGTTTGTTTGTATAAATAGATAAATAGATAAATAGATAAATTCTTTTGAGACTCGTGTCTTTTCAATGTAAAAATTGAATTTTTCTCAATAAATCAAGTGACCTTAGTTGAATTTAACCAAGTGATATATGACACAATCATTCATTGGTATGCTATTTCATCAACTTTATAGTCATTCTCATAATATGGCAATCGACATGATGAAATACTATGACAATTGATCAGTTACTAAAGTAGTAGCAATTGCATGCTAGCATGGTGAATGGTGTTACCATTATTGGTCACAAGATAAGCCTAAAAATTGAAGGGATTTCCACATTAAGCCAAAAGCAAATATATAAATGAATTGGACATCACATCTTTTTTTTTTGTTAGATAGGAATTTATTGAAAAGGTCTAACCAAAAAGTTAGACATCGAGCAAAATACAAGCATTTTTGTGGCCCAAGACCACTCCCAAAAGACTTATATTTCGCCTAATCCTCATAGAGAACAAAAGGATAACTCCAACTAATAAACACGCCTAATAAGATGAAAACTAATGACAAAAGCTACCTCTAAAAAAGATCACTCAAACCACGAAAGAGAAAACACCTAAGACACCTAAACAATTTTTTTGTAAAAGATATCATTGATAACGCTTTGGGATGAATTTTTTCTGGAGCTCCTACGGGGTTTTGTTAAGTTCTGGAATATTTTTTCCTCCATTTCAGCATATAAGCCCAACTACTTGCTATGCTCTGACGAATTCGAGGCTTCAAATACCTTAAGAACAACCTCTCATGCACCTTTACATTCAAAATATGTGTAATACTTTATTTTATTTTAATTTTCACATTATATGTCTTACCTTTTTTTACCTAAAAAAGGGGACCGACGCATATGTAGGATTCAGACCGAGTTTAGTAGGGGAAGAGTTGAACTTTGTTGGCCAGATGGTCTCACTCGAGGTGGTCTTACAACTGGTGGCTCCGGTGATTCTTGTGGAGAAGACATAATTGGTTCTTCTTGTGGAGAAGACATGATAACAACTTAATTAAGTGGTTTTTGGGACTGTGACACAAAACAATTCATATTTTTACTCCCCACATAAGTCCCTAACTTTTTGATTAAGTGCCGACATAAGTTCCTGTCAATTTAAAATTAACCCAATTAAGTCTCCGACTATAATTTCTGCGATTGAAATAAGTCCCTATATATACCAATAGCATGCCAATTCATGCAGAATGCAACTCTTTGCAAATTCATGCACTAAACGAAATTTATCACTACACAGGAACATGCCATTTCAGAACAATGCCATAACAGGAACTGGTTAAAACTACTCAAAAACAATATTCTCAATTGTTCACTGGTTGAATGAAGTGTTTATAAGTTGCAAATTCATGATACACTAACGACTTGGGATGGATTTTTTCTGGAGCTCCTCCTCAAGCGAAACCCATTAGGACACAACATCTTTCACTCAAAACCTTACAACATTAGATATATGGTGTCTTCACTTATATATTTTTCAACATACCAATTTCCATTCAAGGTGGGACTTCTTACTCTCTTTTGGTATTCCAACAACTAGTACATGAAAACTAATCAAAGGGGAGACCAGGAAATTTTTAACAAATTATATAAAATGAAAACTAAAAGGTGAAAGACCATTTGCATTATTTGGCTTTTTGCGGCACATTTACGAAATTGTGGGACTTCTTACTCTCCATTGGTATTCCAACAACTAGTACATGAAAACTAATCAAATGAGAGACCAGGAGATTTTTAACAAATTATATAAAATGAAAACTAAAAGGTGAAAGACCATTTGCATTATTTGGCTTTTTGCGGCACATTTACGAAATTACCCCCATTTTGGGACAAATGGCATCCAAGGAACATCTTTCACTCAAAACCTTACAACATTAGATATATGGTGTCTTCACTTATATATTTTCAACATACCTATTTCCATCCAAGGTGGGACTTCTTAATTACTCTCCTTTGGTACTCCAACAACTAGCACATGAAAACTAATCAAAGGAGAGACCAGGAGATTTTTAACAAATTATATAAAATGAAAACTAAAAGGTGAAAGACCATTTGCATTATTTGGCTTTTTGCGGCACATTTACGAAATTGTGGGACTTCTTACTCTCCATTGGTATTCCAACAACTAGTACATGAAAACTAATCAAATGAGAGACCAGGAGATTTTTAACAAATTATATAAAATGAAAACTAAAAGGTGAAAGACCATTTGCATTATTTGGCTTTTTGCACCACATTTACGAAATTGCCCCCATTTTGGGACAAATGGCATCCAAGGAACATCTTTCACTCAAAACCTTACAACATTAGATATATGGTGCCTTCACTTATATATTTTTCAACATACCTATTTCCATCCAAGGTGGGACTTCTTACTCTCCTTTGGTATTACAACAACTAGTACATGAAAACTAATCAAAGGAGAGACCAGGAGATTTTTTAACAAATTATATAAAGTGAAAACTAAAAGGTGAAAGACCATTTGCATTATTTGGCTTTTTGCGGCACATTTACGAAATTGTGGGACTTCTTACTCTCCATTGGTATTCCAACAACTAGTACATGAAAACTAATCAAAGGAGAGACCAGGAGATTTTTAACAAATTATATAAAATGAAAACTAAAAGGTGAAAGACCATTTGCATTATTTGGCTTTTTGCGGCACATTTACGAAATTACCCCCATTTTGGGACAAATGGCATCCAAGGAACATCTTTCACTCAAAACCTTACAACATTAGATATATGGTGTCTTCACTTATATATTTTCAACATACCTATTTCCATCCAAGGTGGGACTTCTTAATTACTCTCCTTTGGTATTCCAACAACTAGTACATGAAAACTAATCAAAGGAGAGACCAGGAGATTTTTAACAAATTATATAAAATGAAAACTAAAAGGTGAAAGACCATTTGCATTATTTGGCTTTTTGCGGCACATTTACGAAATTGTGGGACTTCTTACTCTCCATTGGTATTCCAACAACTAGTACATGAAAACTAATCAAATGAGAGACCAGGAGATTTTTAACAAATTATATAAAATGAAAACTAAAAGGTGAAAGACCATTTGCATTATTTGGCTTTTTGCGGCACATTTACGAAATTTCCCCCATTTTGGGACAAATGGCATCCAAGGAACATCTTTCACTCAAAACCTTACAACATTAGATATATGGTGCCTTCACTTATATATTTTTCAACATACCTATTTCCATCCAAGGCGGGACTTCTTACTCTCCTTTGGTATTACAACAACTAGTACATGAAAACTAATCAAAGGAGAGACCAGGAGATTTTTAACAAATTATATAAAATGAAAACTAAAAGGTGAAAGACCATTTGCATTATTTGGCTTTTTGCGGCACATTTACGAAATTGTGGGACTTCTTACTCTCCATTGGTATTCCAACAACTAGTACATGAAAACTAATCAAAGGAGAGACCAGGAGATTTTTAACAAATTATATAAAATGAAAACTAAAAGGTGAAAGACCATTTGCATTATTTGGCTTTTTGCGGCACATTTACGAAATTTCCCGCATTTTGGGACAAATAGCAAATTTGTAAGATGTCTAATTTTAACATTTTTCCAACACTTGATTTTATTATATTGTATTGATTGATCCGCAAACATTCCAACGGGCAAGAGCACCAATCAAAATACTTAGTGAAAATCTAATCCCCACACTACTAATAAGTCACACCCAACAAGTCTTTGGAAATGAATCTAACTCCCACCCTACTAATACTTCAGCAAAAATCTAACTCAGTACCCCATTACCTCTCCAAAACACTTTTATTATATTGTATGAAAAGATTACACGTCTTTTTAGGTGTGACTTGGTCAAACATTTAAATTGATATCAATTCTAAAATTAATCTAAAATATAATTATGTATTTTCAAATATTTTAACTAATTAAATTCTACTTGAGTGTATCTAAGAATATAAACCCAAGGGTAGTCTCCAAGTGGGCCCTACACCTAATTTTGGCTCCAAACTTCCCACTTTCCCTCCAAACTCCCTCTCCCCCCCCCCCCCCCACCCCCACCGCTCCCTCCCTTTCTTTTTCTTCTTATGTTTTATATTTTCATTTTTTAAGAATACATTTAAATTTAAGAAAAAAAAATTAGATTTATAAATAGATGAAGTTTGTTCCTCAATAATCAGATTGGTGTAAAATGAAAATTAATTTCCTGATAAATTATGTAAAGTGTGATGCTAGCCACTCTGTTTTAAGGTAATTTAGAGTCTAAAAAAAATTAGTTGTTCAAAGGAAATAGTAATACAAACAGTGTGTTTTGGGGTTCTTAAGTAGTCGGAAAAAAATTAACTGTTCAAATATGCAGAGTTTGTTTCTTAGTAACTTGTTTGTTGAAAAAAAGAACTTTTATGTAATGTGATAATGACTTACTTGATTATCATTTGTTGTCTATATTTTAATGGATCGATTTCATTTTTGTCACTAACTACTTTCTTTTCATTCTATACAACATTCGTAATTTTATATTTTAAGGGTACTTTGTGGTTCACTAGAAATTTTAACTGTTCAAATAGCGGAAATTGATTCGTCTGTAATCAGATTAGTGAAAATGAAAATTAATTTCACAACAAATATGTTCTACCTTATAGTTGGGCCCCTTCTATTAATGAAAATATCTTTATATATACATCCACTCTCCACTTTGGCGCCAAACCCCCGCTCCCCTCTCTTTTGTTTTTCTTCTCATTTTTTATATTTTTATTTTTTAAGTATAATTTAAATTTAAGAAAAACAAATTATATCTATAAATAGATGAAGTTTGTTCCTCAATAATCGGATTGGTGAAAAATGAAAATTAATTTCCCGATAAATTATGTAAAGTGTGATGCTAGCCACTGTGTTTTAAGGTAATTTAGAGACTAAAAAAAATTAGTTGTTCAAAGGAAATAGTAATGCAAAACAGTGTGTTTTGGGGTTCTTAAGCGGTTGGAAAAAATTAACTGTTCAAATATGCAGAGTTTGTTCCTTAGTAACCTGTTTGTTGAAAAAAAAGAACTTTTATGTAATGTGATAATGACTTACTTGATTATCATTTGTTGTCTATATTTTAATGGAGCAATTTCATTTCTCTCAGTAACTACTTTCTTTTCATTCTATACAACATTCGTAATTTTATATTTTAAGGGTACTTTATGGCTCACTAGAAATTTTAACTGTTCAAATAGCGGAAATTGATTCCTCCGTAATCAGATTAGTGAAAATGAAAATTAATTTCGCAACAAATATGTTCTACCTTATAGTTTTCTCTTATTGGCTAAACATAACTTAGTTGTTAAAATATGACTTCAATTACTATATTAATCTAATTTTGGTCTTATAATGCTTCAGTAGACCCTAAAGTTTTGGCCCCGTGCATTGCACGGGTCACGGCGCTAGTTAATATAAAATAGGTATTCGGCAACAACAACAACAAATTAATAATTTAATTAAATTCCAAAATATTGTTTTTTAATAATTTCATAATTTATTTAAAATGATTAAACGAGAGCAGCAACAAGAGTGGCAACGAGAGCGGCAACAGGCTGCATATCTTATATTAGATCTTATTTTCTTTTTTCTGATTTTTACTCTATTATTAAGATTGAAAGAAGATGCTGACTTTTTTTTAACTTTTTGCAATACAAATTTTTTAAGCAAGTTGAAATATAGTCTTTTTATCGAGTTTATCCTTTTTCTTTTATTAAATTTTACAATTTTCAAACTATTTATATGTTCATAGAAAATTATAACAAATATAATGTAACCCGTGCGGATGCACGGGTAAAATACTAGTGAAGTAATAATCTTCATGTGGTTGTGATGTACATTACTCATTCTGCTATAGAAACATTTTCATCAATAGCAGAATCAACAACATCGATGATCTCTCCAATTCCATGTAAAAAGGATCCAAAAAAAGTATATTTTAGGCTCTGTTTGGCAAAAAAAAAACAGATAGCGAATAAACTAGTGGATAGCAAATAAATTATTTTATAGCGGATGAGCTTATAGCGGGTAGCTGAGAGCGGATAAGCTAGCAGATTGAATTTAAAGTGTTTGGTAAAATTAGCGGTTGAACTAACTTATAAATATAGAATTACATAAATGGATATTTGTAATCAATGCAAAAAAATGAGAGAGAAGATTCATTTAATGAAAACATAAATGAGGAATTTAATTAAAATATTAAGGGTGAAAATGAGAGAAAAAATGAAACGCTGTAAGCTATAAACTCAAACGCTACTCCACCAGCGTTTGAAAAAACACTATAAGATAGTCATGTCAAACACCTACAAAGAGTTTATCCGCTAAAAGCTAGCAGATTGAGTTTATCGAACAAGCCTTTGTCTCAATAAAAATTTGTTTGTCACTCCTCATGTTTTGCTAGCATCATCATCTCTTCTTATTAAGGACCAATGTTTTAAAAACCGGACCGGACCGGCCGGTTCAACCGGTTGAACCGAAAACCGGACCCCGGCCGGTTGGTTCAACCCCATTTGAACCGCAGTCCTATTGAACCGCCCAGAACCGGATTGAACCGGGGAAGAACCGGATTGAACCACGGTTCAACCGCTTTGAACCGGAAACCGAACCGGATTGAACCGCCCGAAATACATTTTTTTATTTTTAAATTTACTTTTTTCTCCAAAATTTAATATTTTTTATTTTTTATTTAATAAATTACTCATCTGGTTCAACCATGGTTGAACTGGTTGAACCATGAACCAGAGGCCTCGCCGGTTCGATCTCCGGTCCGATTTTAAAAACATTGTTAAAGACGGGAGTAATCGAGTCAATTTGGCTCCAAAGTACAACAAAATTGGTTGAAGATAGATATGTATTATACATATCCGTATAATATGCCCCAATCAAGACAAACAATTGGCGGTAGTTTCACAATTATGATAAAAGTATGGGCGTTTTTTTTTACCCCTATTATACCCCATACCCCTTTAAATGATCAAACGGATCAAAATACCCTTGAAATCTATAAAATTTTCAGAAATACCTCAAATTTAAATAAATTCGTAAGTATATTTTTTTGGGTTTCCAGAAATACCCCATTTTACGGTAGTTCCGGAACACATTTTACATTCCGGAAATACCGTAAAATGAGGTATTTCCAGAAACCCATAAAAATAGACTTCCGAATTTATCTAAATTTGAGGTATTTCCGGAAATCCCTCAAAATTGCCTTCCGAATTTATCTAAATTTGAGGTATTTCCGGAAATTCCTCAAAATTGCCTTCTACATTTATTTGATTAATTAAAAACACCTTGTTTAAAATAACAAATTGCAACAACAAACAAAATGAAAACATGATAATAACTACTGAGATGGTGGAGTGAAACGAAGAAGGATCTCAGCGACGGTCCTTCTGGTTTCGACGTACAAATGCTGATAACCCTTCCATTTAAACAGGACATAAATGGACATCATGGCTTAACGTCATCGTCGTTCTTGACATCCATTGGTGTAATATCGTTATATATCGTTATTTCGTTAGCGAGTTTCACAACATTTCATTATTCAGAGGTTGGCTGCTGTGGGGGGATGTGACTGTGCCTTATATGCCAGACAGGGTCCGTTGGCAGTTTGGATATGTCCAGCAGATTCCTGATCCACCTATTTCGGGCCCACGTCCATCTCTGGAGTTCATAGTACAACAGTTGATGTTCTATCAGTCCCCAGCGCGAGCTTTCAAGGACAGCGGTCGACGGACACCAGTCCAGGGTGCTTGTGATGACGAATACCTACCATGGTACTTGCAGGTGTCCATTCCCCGCCTGACTCCGGCTCCGCCTTCACCTCCAGCTCTGCCTTCGCCTCTAAAGGATGTTGGTCCACTTCCCTTATAGTCCAGGATGGAGAGAGCAGCTAGGCATGTCCAGGATGTCTATGATAGTCTTTTGGCAGTCGACGGCATTTCTAGGGATGTCTATGATAGCCTGTTGGCTGCTTTATAGATTTTGAACATTTAGTTGTATTATTTTTTGTATTTTTACTGTATTATTTCGCGTAATTTGATTTCACGTTCGGTTACAATTATTTTGCGCGATTTTAAATAAAAAAACAAAAATTACAAATTTTCGAAAATACACATATTTCCGGAAAACCCATATTTTTGCCTTCCGGAAATATGTGTATTTCCGGAAATTTTTAAAGACAAAAAAAACATTTAAGGGTATTTTGAGAAAGGCCAAAAAATTGATGGTAGTTTTGCAAATATGGTAACAGCATGAGGGTAGATTTCGCCCAAATAAGGACAAAACAATTGGTGGCAGTTTTGCAATTTTGATAAAAGCATGAGGGCAGATCTTGCCCAAATAAAGACAAAAAAGTTGGTGGCAATCTTGCAATTTTGGATAAAAGCATGAGGGAAGATCTCGTCCAAATAATGACAAAAAAGTTAGTGGCAGTTTTGCAATTTTGTTAAAAGCACGAGGGCGAATATTTCACGAACACCACACGGCCAAAACTCGCACCCCTGTTTTTTTCCTTTTCATATTTTAAACAATGTGTTTCGAGGTACTTTGCTGTTCAAAAAAGGATTAACTGTTCATACACAGGAAGTTTGTTCTTCAATAATCAGTTTGGTAAAAAAAATTAATTTTGTAACAAAATAAGTAAAGTGTGACACTAAGCTGTGTGTTCTGAAGTACTTTAGAATCGGGAAAATATTTTAGATTATAGATGTTATACGTGAGGTACATTCTTCAATAGCCAGATTGTGAAAATAAAATTAATTTCGTGCCAAATACATAAAGTGGGATGTTAAGCAATGTGTTTTTGGGTATTTTAGAGTACCAAAAAAAAATTATGCGAAGTTAGTTACTCAATAACTGATTTTGTGGAAAAAAATAATTTCGTGACGACACCCAATATTGGCCAACTCATTCGCGCAACGATTAGCCTCCCTGAGAATATGCACCAACTGAATCTCCCAAGGAAAAACAATGCTCCACCTCAAGATGCGACCAATCTCAACACCAAGGATAACATCATACATTACCTTGGCATCAAGCTGGACAATCAATTTGCCCCAGCCTCTAAAACGACATAGCTGCAAACCTGTGAGAACTCCTCAAAGCTCAGCAACCAAAGGATCACAATACCCAATCTGCTTAGAAAAACCTAAAAGCCACAAACCTTCTGAGTAGGGGAGGGAGTAGACCAGACCGTCCGACAGAGGCCTACGGCCCAGCCTACGTCAGGCTCAGGCCAGACTTTTTTTAAATAGACCAGGCTAAGACTTTTTAAAAAGCCTATTTAGCTAAATAGGCCAGGCTATAGGCCATCGAAAAAGCCTTTTAGGCCCTATCAGGCCGGCCTATTTAAGTAAATATAAATAATACTTTTATTTATATGATTGTTATTATATTAAATTTTGTGCATTGTGTTAAATCATAAATTTGCTAATATTTTCTGTTAATTTAAACATATCGACATACATCATTTTTTGACATATTCAAAGTTATTATTATATAATAAAATTTAAATTGGATGTCATTTAAAATAGAACTTGATTTCACTGACCTATTAGCTTTTTCGTCTATTTACAAAAGCAAATCACTCAAAAGTCATAGGTTTTCATAAAAAATTAGTGAAATTGGCTTTTAAACAGGCTTTCAGGCCTTAGCAGGCTTTCAAAAAGGTCGGGCCAGGCCTAAAAAGTGAGCCTACGACAGGCCACAGGCCAGGCTCAGGCCTAACACTTTCAATGCAGGTCAGGTCCAGGCAATGCAAAGACTAGCTCGGCCCAGCCTATTCCCACCCCTACTTCTGAGTTTCTCATTAAGCCACCATAGCCCGCGACCTTGTCTGAAGCCTTTACAGATTCATCACAGTTAAGGCAAATCCACCCAGACTCTGGAGGGTCTCACTTTACTTCAACCCATTCCACATCACGATGCTGCGATGAATGGGACATGACCATAGCCACCTAATAATCCTGCACACAAGCACTAATAATAGTCCAAGGCCTACGAGGCTTAGTAAAAGTCACATCATGTTCCTCCTTCCAGGTCCATAGTAGTGCGACACAGTGACCCACCAAATAGCCCAATCAATACCATCTCTAGCTATTTCAATTAGCTTCTAGGAGATTGAACTGAAGGCAATGGTAAAGATCCCCACCAAAAAAATTGTTGCGCATCTCCACTCTAACCAAACATAACCACATAGTAATTGCACGAGGACAATCACGCAAAGCATGAAACGTAGTTTCTGGAGTCGAACCATGGTGAATACAATTTGCATTCCCCAATCCGATAGCAATTTTCCTGTTATTTGTCAATAACCTGTCATGAACAAGCAGTCAAATGAATGCACAAACCCTCTCAAGAGTCTACAACTTCCTCAATCACTACAAGAAAATCGACGATTTCCGACGGCAATTTTCGTCGCAAATGCAGCGATTTTCGTCGGAAATTGACGTTTCCGACGAACTTTCCGACGGACAAAAAGTCGTCGCAAAATCGCTCGTCGGAAATCGTTTCCGACGGATTTTTTCGTCGCAAATGACTCCGTCGCAAAGTTGTCGCAAATTCGTCGCAAATTTTCGTCGCAAATCCGTCACAAATGTTCGTCGCAAATTCGTCGCAAAAAACCATTTCTGACGAAACTTTTCGTCGGAAATCTGTCGGAAATTTAAAAAAAAAAAATAAAAATAAAATAAAATCTGGTTCTTAAACAACTCACGCACCCAACATAATTGTTTTTGTTTGTTATTGAAAACCTGGTTCCAAGATTACAAGGAACAAAGACACCTCAGAATATGTAACACCCCGGTATTTCTTTCTACTGAGAATACCCAGGTGCACATTAGTAACACATCAGAGATATATTTCCTGCTTAGACACTGAATATTACTATAAATTTTTCGCTGAATAAAACCCAAACAGTCTTATTTACAACAAGACAATATGGTTCTCAGACCATATACCATCAGCAATTATAGTATTCAGTATCATACAAGAAAGCGGAAGAAAGATATACCTTAAATACATAATGTTCTAGTATACAGACAACAGAAGGGAAATAAGCTTAAACATAAAGCTAGGCTATCAGCAACCAATCCGAGCTCAACCTACTCGTGCCTCTTGGATTTCCGCTGCCCCTGTGTCTCTGTAAAACAACAACATTTAAACAGTGAGATACAATCTCAGTGAGTTCTACCGAGACCCCTACTAACTCTCTCGGTTCAATTAAAAATCCTTTTTTAAAATCAACACGACACCGACTGCAA
Organism: Astragalus membranaceus; assembly: GCA_039519185.1. Taxonomy (NCBI): domain Eukaryota; kingdom Viridiplantae; phylum Streptophyta; class Magnoliopsida; order Fabales; family Fabaceae; genus Astragalus; species Astragalus membranaceus. Next base: position 124,583,723 of record CM076854.1, on the reverse strand, counting down.
ATCCAGTGCTAATCCCGGTGAACGTGAACAAACAAAGTGCGGCACCGACTGCAAATCCAGTGCTAATCCCGGTGTATCGCACAGTACGACACCGACTGCAAATCCAGTGCTAATCCCGGTGAACGTACAACAAACAAAGTGCGGCACCGACTGCAAATCCAGTGCTAATCCCGGTGTATCGCACAGTACGACACCGACTGCAAATCCAGTGCTAATCCCGGTGAACGTACAACAAACTCATGACATAACACCGACTGCAAATCCAGTGCTAATCCCGGTGAACCCCCTTACCAATAGTACATTCTCCTATTGGCACGGAGCCTAGGTTGGGGGAGCATGACTGCCCCGCCTAGTATGTCAAAACATGGGTCGTCACCCAACTCGATATACATATATATACATATATATCTACAGTACTATGAACCCACGGTCCATCAATTCAGACAATCAATGAAACACTTTAATCCACATTTTATAAAATCCAAGTTCACACTCGCACTCTAGTTGACCGCTTTTCGACACAATTTTCCATATCAAAAACAATTCATTTTGCCTTAAAAATAGAATATTCAGTTAGGCCTCTGAATAAGCTTTCCAATGCATCTTAGAACACCTCAATCGGGTTCCCGGATCAAAAGTTATCGCGAAACGAAAACCAGTGTTTGGTTGCTGAAATTCTGCCAAATGGCGCTGGAGTCGCGCCTGGCGCGCAGGTGGCGCGCGAACTGGCAGCAGGTTCTGCCAAATGGCGCTGGAGTCGCGCCTGGGGCGCAGGTGGAGCGCGAAATGGCAGCAAGGGGGTCTGTTAAGGGCAGATTTTGGCGGTTTCGCCCGAAAATCGCGATTTCGCTTAATTCCGATTCTCGTTCCGATTTAAAACAGTTTTCACACACAAATAATCAAACCCAATCAACATCAAACAATCAATCAAAATCTTAATCAAATCGAAGTTTATCAAAATACGACGATTTTCCAAATAACGGTTTTAAATCAAAATTTCTCGAATCAAATCACCCAAAAATTCCATTTTAACGCGACGCAACCCGAGACTCGCTCCGAACGATTCCTAATCCGAAACAGACAATATCCAGAAATATTCCAGTCCAGCGAAAGCGGTAAAACAGTTAAATCAATTAATTCGAAACAGAAAATCCTAAACGTGAGTAGAACTCACCCTTGAAGCGTGAACCACGAGCGGCCGAATCCACCGAGTAACCACACGAACATTCCCCGCATAAACTTTCCGTTCCGACGTCGCTCCAATCCGCTTCCAAAACTTTCCGCTCGATCACGAAACCTCTTTTTGACCGAGATGCCGAATTCCACGAAATCTTCCACGAACACTATTCATCATCCCTAACCTCCAAAAGCTACTATTCACCAAAAACCCCAATTTGATCCCTAACCTTCAATTCTTCAAAAACTCCAAATCGGACTTCAATATTCGCGTATTCGACCTTGAGCTCGCTCCTCACCACCATTATAGGCTTTCCTTTGAGCTTGAACCACAAAACCTCCATTTTTCCTCTCAAATTCGAAAATGGTAAAGTGAGAGAGAGTGAGCTGATGATGAAAATCTTGGTACCAAATCGAGGAGGAAGTAACGCTGAGCATTTTTCGTGTTGGACGGAAGTCGTTTTGATGAGCGGAATTGCCCCCTTTTTCCTCTCTTCTTCCTCCCCCTTTCTTTCTCTTTTCTGTCCTTTCCTCCTCTGTTTCTCCCTCTGTCTCGTGCTTCCTTTCTTCTTTCTTTCTTTCCTTTTAATTAATACACACACACACTTATATTTATTTAATTTAATTAATTCTTTCTCCTCTTCACTCACACCCACCCACGTATACATATATATATTTATTTAATATATTTGTTGTAACGCGGTCAAATTACTATATTGATCGAAATCTCCTATTTCGATTCCAAAACTTCCTTGGTCCGTATTATCCGGTTAACGATCCGATGACAACCAATAAATAATTTTAGCACTCGGTAAATTTACCAGTCAAGTACTGAATTAATTCAATTGGGTTAACATCCAATTAATTCGGTTAATTATTTTGCGGATGTTACATTCTCCCCAACTTAAAAGAATTTTGTCCTCAAAATTTCGCTAAGTCTTTCATCCGACTAACCGAGGATCGACATTCTCAGAAGGGTCCAAATTTGCTGGAAAACAATCTTGAATTAACGAAATGAGCGTAGGAACTCTTCCCAAGTGGGCACATCAATCTCCAAGTATGATCCACTACTACCTTGATACGAACTCTCTGGTTACGAATCAACACGAGAAACTCCTCTTTCGCCTACATAGGCTCGGCACCGCATTCGAAAACACTTCTGATGCTTCATTCCTCACTTGCTCCCCAACTTGATTAACCCAAATCTTTGATTAATCTAAATCAAATGGTCTAATACAAGACACTTGATAGAATACAGGTTGAAAATGAGATTCACAAATTGGTACTCCACGGTAGAGGTAAGAACAAGCACGATTTCCTCGGAGGGTGTAAACGCGTTCTCAACGAATCTTATAAAGTCCATAACAGTTCTCATACACATCGAACAATTGTGACGGAAAAGTCACTTGCGAAACTTCTTGACTCGCCTCCAAGATTTCGAGATAACACTTTTCAAAAGAAGATAAAATGAGGATTTACCAGAAACGTTTATCTTGAACGTAGAAATAAACCACGGGGACATCAAATAAATTGAACGTAATGAAAATCACCTCAGTTGTTCTCCAAACAACTATCAAACAGAACTCAGAGCCCCTTTTCTTCTATTGCAACTTCATCACGAGGTTTTTATCAACGACGCACTGGATTCCTTTCCTAATTAGTCCATAGCGTTGAGAGCTTCCCCTCAACCTAAGCAATCCTCCCAGGATTTTCCTTCTCAATCATATCCTATTAGCCTCTTAATTCGTTCCCAAAATTAACTTTAGCATGCGGGTTTTCACAAAAACGATTTTTCAAAATTATTACACCGCACGCCAAGCTTCACTTCGGAAATTTCTGTCACTTATAAGCAGATCCATCAATTAATCCTTTGATGGTTATTCGCAACGTGAAAACAGTCAGCAGTTACCTCACTTACATATTCGTATTCACGTTTGACTTGTCAAACGGAATCACTTATTATAATCTCATTGTTAACCTTCACAAAGAAGAGATTAACAAACTAATACCTTGCCACTCATACATCTGCTTTACATTTCTGTACATCTTGGAACATAATATAAACTTCGGTGTGCTCCCTCTAACACTTGCCTTTTATTGTTCTAATCGTCGGCCGCACAGATTCTACCGTTGAAACAACTGACTCCATCACTATCCATAGTAAAATCTGGAAATACCTTTTGTGATTGCAGCTTCACATCAACTTCCTGTGCTAAGCGTATGGAATCCCTTAGGGAACTGGAGATCCTCATATGGCTCAACACTAACCGGTTCCTCCTTGATCTTGAATTCAGACTTAAGTCTCTAAAAGACTCTGATAATTCCATCTCATGCATCAATAAACTCCGCCATGTGGATGGACTTCCTACTCAGTGCATCAGTTACAACACTGACCTCTCTTGAATGCTACTTCAGCACAAATTCATGATCCTTTAGAAATCCTACACACTTCTCTGCCTGCTATTCAGTTCTTTCTGATCAAACAGATACCTTAAACTCTTGTGACCACTAGAGACTTCGAAACGAGACCCATACAGGTAACGTCTCCAAATCTTCAGTGCATACACAATAGCTATTAACTCCCAAATTATGAGTCAGATAATTCCCTTCACGAGTCTTCAATTGCCTGGATGCACAAGCTACCACTTGTTGATTTTGCATTAGAATACATCCTAAACCCTTCCCTGAAGCGTCATCGAAAATTTAAAATTCCAATGATGGATCCGGGAGAATCGGGATTGGAGCAGAAGTCAAAATCGTCGACTCTATAAAACATTCTTCACAATCGGCATCCCACGTAAACGGATGACCCTTACGAGTTAACCGAGTAAGTGGAAAACTAACTGTGAGAATCCTTTAACAAATCTCTTATAGTAACCGGCTAGACCCAGAAACTTTTGATCTCTGCGGCTGATGTCGGTCACTCCCATTCAACACCACTTCCTTCTCACTGGGATCTACAGAAACTCCCGACTTGGGGAATCACATGTCCCAAAGACTTTACCTCTGACACCCAAAAATCACACTCTGAAGGCTTCAAGTACAACTTACTTTCTCGGGGTACTTTCAGAACAATGCGGAGATGTTGGACATGCTCCTCAATGGTCTTCGAGTACTTCAAGATACCATCAATGAAAACGACTACAAATTGATCTAGGTACGTGTGGAAAACTCGGTTCACGTATCCACGAATACCGCTGGAGCATTAGTCAAACCGAAGGGCATCACTACGAACTCGTAATGTCCATACCTAGTACAGGAAGCTGTCTTCGGAATATCTAAGGCTCTAACTTTTATTTGATTATATCCTGACTTCAGATCAATTTTAGAAAACACAGCAGCGCCTCAAATTGTTCAAGCAATTCGTCTATCCTTGGTAAGGGATATTTATTCTTGATCGTCACTTTGTTGAGTTGTCGATAATTAATGCACAATCTCATGCTACTATATTCCTTTTGACTAATCACACCAGAGCACTCCCTAGAGAAGTACTCAGTCGAATAAATTTCTTTAACATCGACTATTCAAGTTGAAACTCCACTTCCTTTAATTCTCAAGAAACCTTCAATAAGAAATAATAGATATTGATCCCGTGCTAGGAACCAATTCTACAGTAAACTCTACCTCTCGCTCTGGAGGTTCAGAAGAAACTTCATCCAGAAAAACATCCAGAGAACCTCCAAAAAGTCATTCACAACTTGTACAGATGATAAATCCAATATTAGTTCCAGTGGATGCAGATAACATACTAACCTGTGCTTCCGCACTTTGGAATGAAGATTGACCGCCTAAGGTGAACTGGGTAACCGCTTCAGAATTTGTCCTAGACAATTCAACTGATTCTGAAGAGGAACTGATAGTTGATTAACACAGTCGATTGCAACATGATTTGCAGTCATCCAATTCATACCCAAAATGGTGTCCACACTTCTCATAGGAAAACAATAAATTCTACAACGAAATTTCTGCCTCCTATGGCAAGTAGACAATTCTATACAAAGATTAGGTCTGGACACGACCCTTAGCAGCAGTTAAGATGGTTATCGGCTCGGATAGCGGAGATAAGGTCAATCCCAACCGATCCACTCACGATTGAGCTATTATACAATGGGTTGCACCCGAATCGTATAATACACCAACAGAGTTATTGAAAACTGATCTCATACTCCTCAGTAGATTGTCTGCAGTCGTAACTGTCTAAACACCCAGAATGTTGACTCGTCCTTGCCTTAGAGCTGCTTGTAACTCCTTGAAACTCTTCCTTACGGGGCACTCTTTACCATAGTGACCCTCTACATTTCTATAATAGCACCGATGAGATCTTCGCTTGCAATCACCGCTGTGAGGCTTTCCACAGCTAGAACATCTTCTGACCTTTGAAGAATAAAAGAATTGCATCTGCTTTTCCTTTGATGAAATTATCTTAGGACTTTGCATTCGGAGTTGATAATTCAACTACCTCCTTTCCTTTCCCATACTTCCTATGAGATCATCCTCGGCGACATAGGCTGATTGCACTAAGGCAACATAATTGGTAATACTATAAGAACTGAGACCATAAGTCATAAAAGCACTAAGGTCCTTCTTATACATCTGCGTTCTCCATTCGTCATTCGAAACATACCTTACCATTCGGTAAAACTGAGACAACTTCTCGAACTTAGCGGTGTATTCTTCCACCGTCATGCCACCTTTCCTGAGGATGCACCGGTTGGAGACTACGGTCTTGGTCGAGGACTGCGTCTTGATCATCCTACCATAATTCCGCTTATGATGCACTAAGTATTAAGTTGATCAGGCTCAATGTCTCTTAGCATCACAAGTGTAATTACAATCAGGACTAACAAGGAATCGACTCAACCCTAAACTAAGTCCGACTAGGTCGAACTGCTCTGATACCAACTGTAACACCCCGGTATTTCTTTCTACTGAGAATACCCAGGTGCACATTAGTAACACATCAGAGATATATTTCCTGCTTAGACACTGAATATTACTATAAATTTTTCGCTGAATAAAACCCAAACAGTCTTATTTACAACAAGACAATATGGTTCTCAGACCATATACCATCAGCAATTATAGTATTCAGTATCATACAAGAAAGCGGAAGAAAGATATACCTTAAATACATAATGTTCTAGTATACAGACAACAGAAGGGAAATAAGCTTAAACATAAAGCTAGGCTATCAGCAACCAATCCGAGCTCAACCTACTCGTGCCTCTTGGATTTCCGCTGCCCCTGTGTCTCTGTAAAACAACAACATTTAAACAGTGAGATACAATCTCAGTGAGTTCTACCGAGACCCCTACTAACTCTCTCGGTTCAATTAAAAATCCTTTTTTAAAATCAACACGACACCGACTGCAAATCCAGTGCTAATCCCGGTGAACGTGAACAAACAAAGTGCGGCACCGACTGCAAATCCAGTGCTAATCCCGGTGTATCGCACAGTACGACACCGACTGCAAATCCAGTGCTAATCCCGGTGAACGTACAACAAACAAAGTGCGGCACCGACTGCAAATCCAGTGCTAATCCCGGTGTATCGCACAGTACGACACCGACTGCAAATCCAGTGCTAATCCCGGTGAACGTACAACAAACTCATGACATAACACCGACTGCAAATCCAGTGCTAATCCCGGTGAACCCCCTTACCAATAGTACATTCTCCTATTGGCACGGAGCCTAGGTTGGGGGAGCATGACTGCCCCGCCTAGTATGTCAAAACATGGGTCGTCACCCAACTCGATATACATATATATACATATATATCTACAGTACTATGAACCCACGGTCCATCAATTCAGACAATCAATGAAACACTTTAATCCACATTTTATAAAATCCAAGTTCACACTCGCACTCTAGTTGACCGCTTTTCGACACAATTTTCCATATCAAAAACAATTCATTTTGCCTTAAAAATAGAATATTCAGTTAGGCCTCTGAATAAGCTTTCCAATGCATCTTAGAACACCTCAATCGGGTTCCCGGATCAAAAGTTATCGCGAAACGAAAACCAGTGTTTGGTTGCTGAAATTCTGCCAAATGGCGCTGGAGTCGCGCCTGGCGCGCAGGTGGCGCGCGAACTGGCAGCAGGTTCTGCCAAATGGCGCTGGAGTCGCGCCTGGGGCGCAGGTGGAGCGCGAAATGGCAGCAAGGGGGTCTGTTAAGGGCAGATTTTGGCGGTTTCGCCCGAAAATTGCGATTTCGCTTAATTCCGATTCTCGTTCCGATTTAAAACAGTTTTCACACACAAATAATCAAACCCAATCAACATCAAACAATCAATCAAAATCTTAATCAAATCGAAGTTTATCAAAATACGACGATTTTCCAAATAACGGTTTTAAATCAAAATTTCTCGAATCAAATCACCCAAAAATTCCATTTTAACGCGACGCAACCCGAGACTCGCTCCGAACGATTCCTAATCCGAAACAGACAATATCCAGAAATATTCCAGTCCAGCGAAAGCGGTAAAACAGTTAAATCAATTAATTCGAAACAGAAAATCCTAAACGTGAGTAGAACTCACCCTTGAAGCGTGAACCACGAGCGGCCGAATCCACCGAGTAACCACACGAACATTCCCCGCATAAACTTTCCGTTCCGACGTCGCTCCAATCCGCTTCCAAAACTTTCCGCTCGATCACGAAACCTCTTTTTGACCGAGATGCCGAATTCCACGAAATCTTCCACGAACACTATTCATCATCCCTAACCTCCAAAAGCTACTATTCACCAAAAACCCCAATTTGATCCCTAACCTTCAATTCTTCAAAAACTCCAAATCGGACTTCAATATTCGCGTATTCGACCTTGAGCTCGCTCCTCACCACCATTATAGGCTTTCCTTTGAGCTTGAACCACAAAACCTCCATTTTTCCTCTCAAATTCGAAAATGGTAAAGTGAGAGAGAGTGAGCTGATGATGAAAATCTTGGTACCAAATCGAGGAGGAAGTAACGCTGAGCATTTTTCGTGTTGGACGGAAGTCGTTTTGATGAGCGGAATTGCCCCCTTTTTCCTCTCTTCTTCCTCCCCCTTTCTTTCTCTTTTCTGTCCTTTCCTCCTCTGTTTCTCCCTCTGTCTCGTGCTTCCTTTCTTCTTTCTTTCTTTCCTTTTAATTAATACACACACACACTTATATTTATTTAATTTAATTAATTCTTTCTCCTCTTCACTCACACCCACCCACGTATACATATATATATTTATTTAATATATTTGTTGTAACGCGGTCAAATTACTATATTGATCGAAATCTCCTATTTCGATTCCAAAACTTCCTTGGTCCGTATTATCCGGTTAACGATCCGATGACAACCAATAAATAATTTTAGCACTCGGTAAATTTACCAGTCAAGTACTGAATTAATTCAATTGGGTTAACATCCAATTAATTCGGTTAATTATTTTGCGGATGTTACATTCTCCCCAACTTAAAAGAATTTTGTCCTCAAAATTTCGCTAAGTCTTTCATCCGACTAACCGAGGATCGACATTCTCAGAAGGGTCCAAATTTGCTGGAAAACAATCTTGAATTAACGAAATGAGCGTAGGAACTCTTCCCAAGTGGGCACATCAATCTCCAAGTATGATCCACTACTACCTTGATACGAACTCTCTGGTTACGAATCAACACGAGAAACTCCTCTTTCGCCTACATAGGCTCGGCACCGCATTCGAAAACACTTCCGATGCTTCATTCCTCACTTGCTCCCCAACTTGATTAACCCAAATCTTTGATTAATCTAAATCAAATGGTCTAATACAAGACACTTGATAGAATACAGGTTGAAAATGAGATTCACAAATTGGTACTCCACGGTAGAGGTAAGAACAAGCACGATTTCCTCGGAGGGTGTAAACGCGTTCTCAACGAATCTTATAAAGTCCATAACAGTTCTCATACACATCGAACAATTGTGACGGAAAAGTCACTTGCGAAACTTCTTGACTCGCCTCCAAGATTTCGAGATAACACTTTTCAAAAGAAGATAAAATGAGGATTTACCAGAAACGTTTATCTTGAACGTAGAAATAAACCACGGGGACATCAAATAAATTGAACGTAATGAAAATCACCTCAGTTGTTCTCCAAACAACTATCAAACAGAACTCAGAGCCCCTTTTCTTCTATTGCAACTTCATCACGAGGTTTTTATCAACGACGCACTGGATTCCTTTCCTAATTAGTCCATAGCGTTGAGAGCTTCCCCTCAACCTAAGCAATCCTCCCAGGATTTTCCTTCTCAATCATATCCTATTAGCCTCTTAATTCGTTCCCAAAATTAACTTTAGCATGCGGGTTTTCACAAAAACGATTTTTCAAAATTATTACACCGCACGCCAAGCTTCACTTCGGAAATTTCTGTCACTTATAAGCAGATCCATCAATTAATCCTTTGATGGTTATTCGCAACGTGAAAACAGTCAGCAGTTACCTCACTTACATATTCGTATTCACGTTTGACTTGTCAAACGGAATCACTTATTATAATCTCATTGTTAACCTTCACAAAGAAGAGATTAACAAACTAATACCTTGCCACTCATACATCTGCTTTACATTTCTGTACATCTTGGAACATAATATAAACTTCGGTGTGCTCCCTCTAACACTTGCCTTTTATTGTTCTAATCGTCGGCCGCACAGATTCTACCGTTGAAACAACTGACTCCATCACTATCCATAGTAAAATCTGGAAATACCTTTTGTGATTGCAGCTTCACATCAACTTCCTGTGCTAAGCGTATGGAATCCCTTAGGGAACTGGAGATCCTCATATGGCTCAACACTAACCGGTTCCTCCTTGATCTTGAATTCAGACTTAAGTCTCTAAAAGACTCTGATAATTCCATCTCATGCATCAATAAACTCCGCCATGTGGATGGACTTCCTACTCAGTGCATCAGTTACAACACTGACCTCTCTTGAATGCTACTTCAGCACAAATTCATGATCCTTTAGAAATCCTACACACTTCTCTGCCTGCTATTCAGTTCTTTCTGATCAAACAGATACCTTAAACTCTTGTGACCACTAGAGACTTCGAAACGAGACCCATACAGGTAACGTCTCCAAATCTTCAGTGCATACACAATAGCTATTAACTCCCAAATTATGAGTCAGATAATTCCCTTCACGAGTCTTCAATTGCCTGGATGCACAAGCTACCACTTGTTGATTTTGCATTAGAATACATCCTAAACCCTTCCCTGAAGCGTCATCGAAAATTTAAAATTCCAATGATGGATCCGGGAGAATCGGGATTGGAGTAGAAGTCAAAATCGTCGACTCTATAAAACATTCTTCACAATCGGCATCCCACGTAAACGGATGACCCTTACGAGTTAACCGAGTAAGTGGAAAACTAACTGTGAGAATCCTTTAACAAATCTCTTATAGTAACCGGCTAGACCCAGAAACTTTTGATCTCTGCGGCTGATGTCGGTCACTCCCATTCAACACCACTTCCTTCTCACTGGGATCTACAGAAACTCCCGACTTGGGGAATCACATGTCCCAAAGACTTTACCTCTGACACCCAAAAATCACACTCCGAAGGCTTCAAGTACAACTTACTTTCTCGGGGTACTTTCAGAACAATGCGGAGATGTTGGACATGCTCCTCAATGGTCTTCGAGTACTTCAAGATACCATCAATGAAAACGACTACAAATTGATCTAGGTACGTGTGGAAAACTCGGTTCACGTATCCACGAATACCGCTGGAGCATTAGTCAAACCGAAGGGCATCACTACGAACTCGTAATGTCCATACCTAGTACAGGAAGCTGTCTTCGGAATATCTAAGGCTCTAACTTTTATTTGATTATATCCTGACTTCAGATCAATTTTAGAAAACACAGCAGCGCCTCAAATTGTTCAAGCAATTCGTCTATCCTTGGTAAGGGATATTTATTCTTGATCGTCACTTTGTTGAGTTGTCGATAATTAATGCACAATCTCATGCTACTATATTCCTTTTGACTAATCACACCAGAGCACTCCCTAGAGAAGTACTCAGTCGAATAAATTTCTTTAACATCGACTATTCAAGTTGAAACTCCACTTCCTTTAATTCTCAAGAAACCTTCAATAAGAAATAATAGATATTGATCCCGTGCTAGGAACCAATTCTACAGTAAACTCTACCTCTCGCTCTGGAGGTTCAGAAGAAACTTCATCCAGAAAAACATCCAGAGAACCTCCAAAAAGTCATTCACAACTTGTACAGATGATAAATCCAATATTAGTTCCAGTGGATGCAGATAACATACTAACCTGTGCTTCCGCACTTTGGAATGAAGATTGACCGCCTAAGGTGAACTGGGTAACCGCTTCAGAATTTGTCCTAGACAATTCAACTGATTCTGAAGAGGAACTGATAGTTGATTAACACAGTCGATTGCAACATGATTTGCAGTCATCCAATTCATACCCAAAATGGTGTCCACACTTCTCATAGGAAAACAATAAATTCTACAACGAAATTTCTGCCTCCTATGGCAAGTAGACAATTCTATACAAAGATTAGGTCTGGACACGACCCTTAGCAGCAGTTAAGATGGTTATCGGCTCGGATAGCGGAGATAAGGTCAATCCCAACCGATCCACTCACGATTGAGCTATTATACAATGGGTTGCACCCGAATCGTATAATACACCAACAGAGTTATTGAAAACTGATCTCATACTCCTCAGTAGATTGTCTGCAGTCGTAACTGTCTAAACACCCAGAATGTTGACTCGTCCTTGCCTTAGAGCTGCTTGTAACTCCTTGAAACTCTTCCTTACGGGGCACTCTTTACCATAGTGACCCTCTACATTTCTATAATAGCACCGATGAGATCTTCGCTTGCAATCACCGCTGTGAGGCTTTCCACAGCTAGAACATCTTCTGACCTTTGAAGAATAAAAGAATTGCATCTGCTTTTCCTTTGATGAAATTATCTTAGGACTTTGCATTCGGAGTTGATAATTCAACTACCTCCTTTCCTTTCCCATACTTCCTATGAGATCATCCTCGGCGACATAGGCTGATTGCACTAAGGCAACATAATTGGTAATACTATAAGAACTGAGACCATAAGTCATAAAAGCACTAAGGTCCTTCTTATACATCTGCGTTCTCCATTCGTCATTCGAAACATACCTTACCATTCGGTAAAATTGAGACAACTTCTCGAACTTAGCGGTGTATTCTTCCACCGTCATGCCACCTTTCCTGAGGATGCACCGGTTGGAGACTACGGTCTTGGTCGAGGACTGCGTCTTGATCATCCTACCATAATTCCGCTTATGATGCACTAAGTATTAAGTTGATCAGGCTCAATGTCTCTTAGCATCACAAGTGTAATTACAATCAGGACTAACAAGGAATCGACTCAACCCTAAACTAAGTCCGACTAGGTCGAACTGCTCTGATACCAACTGTAACACCCCGGTATTTCTTTCTACTGAGAATACCCAGGTGCACATTAGTAACACATCAGAGATATATTTCCTGCTTAGACACTGAATATTACTATAAATTTTTCGCTGAATAAAACCCAAACAGTCTTATTTACAACAAGACAATATGGTTCTCAGACCATATACCATCAGCAATTATAGTATTCAGTATCATACAAGAAAGCGGAAGAAAGATATACCTTAAATACATAATGTTCTAGTATACAGACAACAGAAGGGAAATAAGCTTAAACATAAAGCTAGGCTATCAGCAACCAATCCGAGCTCAACCTACTCGTGCCTCTTGGATTTCCGCTGCCCCTGTGTCTCTGTAAAACAACAACATTTAAACAGTGAGATACAATCTCAGTGAGTTCTACCGAGACCCCTACTAACTCTCTCGGTTCAATTAAAAATCCTTTTTTAAAATCAACACGACACCGACTGCAAATCCAGTGCTAATCCCGGTGAACGTGAACAAACAAAGTGCGGCACCGACTGCAAATCCAGTGCTAATCCCGGTGTATCGCACAGTACGACACCGACTGCAAATCCAGTGCTAATCCCGGTGAACGTACAACAAACAAAGTGCGGCACCGACTGCAAATCCAGTGCTAATCCCGGTGTATCGCACAGTACGACACCGACTGCAAATCCAGTGCTAATCCCGGTGAACGTACAACAAACTCATGACATAACACCGACTGCAAATCCAGTGCTAATCCCGGTGAACCCCCTTACCAATAGTACATTCTCCTATTGGCACGGAGCCTAGGTTGGGGGAGCATGACTGCCCCGCCTAGTATGTCAAAACATGGGTCGTCACCCAACTCGATATACATATATATACATATATATCTACAGTACTATGAACCCACGGTCCATCAATTCAGACAATCAATGAAACACTTTAATCCACATTTTATAAAATCCAAGTTCACACTCGCACTCTAGTTGACCGCTTTTCGACACAATTTTCCATATCAAAAACAATTCATTTTGCCTTAAAAATAGAATATTCAGTTAGGCCTCTGAATAAGCTTTCCAATGCATCTTAGAACACCTCAATCGGGTTCCCGGATCAAAAGTTATCGCGAAACGAAAACCAGTGTTTGGTTGCTGAAATTCTGCCAAATGGCGCTGGAGTCGCGCCTGGCGCGCAGGTGGCGCGCGAACTGGCAGCAGGTTCTGCCAAATGGCGCTGGAGTCGCGCCTGGGGCGCAGGTGGAGCGCGAAATGGCAGCAAGGGGGTCTGTTAAGGGCAGATTTTGGCGGTTTCGCCCGAAAATCGCGATTTCGCTTAATTCCGATTCTCGTTCCGATTTAAAACAGTTTTCACACACAAATAATCAAACCCAATCAACATCAAACAATCAATCAAAATCTTAATCAAATCGAAGTTTATCAAAATACGACGATTTTCCAAATAACGGTTTTAAATCAAAATTTCTCGAATCAAATCACCCAAAAATTCCATTTTAACGCGACGCAACCCGAGACTCGCTCCGAACGATTCCTAATCCGAAACAGACAATATCCAGAAATATTCCAGTCCAGCGAAAGCGGTAAAACAGTTAAATCAATTAATTCGAAACAGAAAATCCTAAACGTGAGTAGAACTCACCCTTGAAGCGTGAACCACGAGCGGCCGAATCCACCGAGTAACCACACGAACATTCCCCGCATAAACTTTCCGTTCCGACGTCGCTCCAATCCGCTTCCAAAACTTTCCGCTCGATCACGAAACCTCTTTTTGACCGAGATGCCGAATTCCACGAAATCTTCCACGAACACTATTCATCATCCCTAACCTCCAAAAGCTACTATTCACCAAAAACCCCAATTTGATCCCTAACCTTCAATTCTTCAAAAACTCCAAATCGGACTTCAATATTCGCGTATTCGACCTTGAGCTCGCTCCTCACCACCATTATAGGCTTTCCTTTGAGCTTGAACCACAAAACCTCCATTTTTCCTCTCAAATTCGAAAATGGTAAAGTGAGAGAGAGTGAGCTGATGATGAAAATCTTGGTACCAAATCGAGGAGGAAGTAACGCTGAGCATTTTTCGTGTTGGACGGAAGTCGTTTTGATGAGCGGAATTGCCCCCTTTTTCCTCTCTTCTTCCTCCCCCTTTCTTTCTCTTTTCTGTCCTTTCCTCCTCTGTTTCTCCCTCTGTCTCGTGCTTCCTTTCTTCTTTCTTTCTTTCCTTTTAATTAATACACACACACACTTATATTTATTTAATTTAATTAATTCTTTCTCCTCTTCACTCACACCCACCCACGTATACATATATATATATTTATTTAATATATTTGTTGTAACGCGGTCAAATTACTATATTGATCGAAATCTCCTATTTCGATTCCAAAACTTCCTTGGTCCGTATTATCCGGTTAACGATCCGATGACAACCAATAAATAATTTTAGCACTCGGTAAATTTACCAGTCAAGTACTGAATTAATTCAATTGGGTTAACATCCAATTAATTCGGTTAATTATTTTGCGGATGTTACAGAATAATTCAGCAAACAACAATCATCAGGTTTTAGATCCTAAAATTGTAGAGACTAGAGACTAAATTAAAGGAAAATGTGTTGCATAAAATTCATACAAAAGAATATTACTAAGTGTAGTTGTTGAACCTCCTGTTGGTCATTTTCACCAGAGATTTGAAACCATTCATCAAAAGTTTCAGCCGAACTAAAAATTTCAGGCAGAAGAAAGTTGAGAAGAGCCCAAAGTTCATGAAGATTGTTCTGCAACATTATAGATAAGAAACATTAACTAACATTATTACTATGGAAACAACCAAAGGGAATTGAGATTCAAATTTGAAAATAAGCCAGACCCCAAAGCATATAGTTCAAAAATTTGATCTGTGGGGATGCAGAATATGACTACACGGAAATTACTTGTTGAACAAGTGATGTTCAACAAGTATTGTCAAAACCAGACTAAAATGGCTAGTTCATACTAAATTCAATTAGATGGAAGAATTGACACATTAACATTTCCATGTTACGAAGAGACCAATAATTTGAATAAATGAAGATTATAAATTAAAGTCTTTTAAGATTACAACATTAACGATATGTTATACCTGTAATGGTGTGCCAGTTATGAGGAGTCGATAGTTTGTTTTGTATAGCCTCATTGTTCGACAGGAGTGAGTTCTCATTCTTGATTCGATGGGCTTCATCAATAATTATGTAATGCCAACTAAATCGACGAAACACAGTCTTTTCCTTGATTACCAATTCGAAACTTGTCACAACCACATCAAACTTTCCAGCAACCAATAGGTCCTCTCTTATATGCCTCTGCAGTTATTTAAAACAATTAGATAAATGTGTCAAAACCACGCACAATAGTAACCCATGACAAATAATTCAGCTCGGGAAAGCTAGTCCCTACCCTTTCATTAGGGTTACCAAGAAACTTTACTGCGCGTAAAACTGGACAAAAGCGTCGAATCTCATTCATCCAATTTCCAAGAGTAGATTTTGGAGCAACCACCATATGAGGGTCCTTTATACCTCTGAACTCATGTAAATAGCCAAACAAAGATATTGTTTGTAAGGTTTTACCGAGCCCCTGCAATCAACAATCAGAAGATAAATGCTACACTTAGTACTGCTAGTCAAGCTAAATTCAATACCTGTTAACTTAATTTTTATTTATGGCAAAGTTACAAAGTTACAATCAGATGAAATTTGCCCCCAGTACCCATTAAAATAATATGCACTAGCTATTTAGCAATATTACCTCATAATAATCTGCCCCCATCAACAATGTGTCCTCAATAATTGCACCTTCTGATATGCAAGATCGTAATCCAACCACAGAATGGTGGATTTTGCAGTTCTATGAAAAAATATTGAAAATAAGTTATTTTTCAATAAAATAAGTAATCTCATTCTTCGACATTTTTGCCAAAAAAATTTACGAATTTACCTCATGCCCATAGTGATGGATAAGGGAAAAATATGTGCAACAGCCAACTGAAACAGATCAGAGGGATGTGAAAGTTCTGAAAAAGCTTACCTTAATTACACATCCTTCACCAATAACACTATCGGTGATATCGGCATCGAGCATCTTAGATGGAGGCAAGTATTGAGGTTGGGTGTAGATTGGAGATGAACGATCGTAGAAACTGCAATCAATGTTGCCACAAACATGAAACACTCCGAAGAAGCTGCTATCATTAAAATACAGTTGACCGTAGGATGAATAAACAAAACAGCCTTTACTAATTCACCTAAAATTTGGCACTGGCTTTTTGGTGATTCCCAAATTTGCATTATAGAAGCCTCAATCGTACCGATGTCTTCCCAGTATCCATCGTATAAGTAAGCTTGCACCTGCACATAATCACAAACAACACATCAGTGATCTGGATGCTTGCGAAACTTGAAAAATTTTGCTGGCAAAACTATAATACACATCAATTTGTTGGGAGCTCCAACAAATGACAAGCAATAACAAGAATGGTTTCTTAATCTTAATATTAAACATATAGAAGGAGTGCATACTCTCAATCCAAGGTTAGTTGCACCCGGAATAACTTCACTCCTGAAGTCATTTGCACCAGGAAACTTGTCGCGGAGTAGATCTAACATCACGTGTTTGCTGACAACATATATACCCATGCTAGAAATATACGGCAATTCCTTTGCTCTCTCATCATCGAGACCCAAAATGGTAGTATCGACCTAATACAGAAAAGTGATAGCAAAATTTCTTAACCAGTTATATACTAAAGAACAAATAACAAAAAAGGGGTTATTATATGGGCTCACTTTCATGGCATTCAATGGTTCTCCTTGTGGCTTCTCAGCAAATTCAATTATACGCCCCTCTTCATCAATCTTCATTAGACCGAAGGCAGTGGCACGCTTTTCATCCAGTGATATCAGCAACAGTGATATCAGCATCAGTTTCTCTGTGTGCTTGTATAAATTTCTCATAATCCATTCGATACAAATGGTCACCAGCCAAAATTAAGTATTCCAAAACGTTGTGCTCCTCGAAAAGCCATAAATATTGCCTCACAGCATCTGCAGTGCCCTGTTACAATGAAACCAGATTTGTTAAAATATAACTGTAACGGACCATGATTAAGGTTGCCATCAACAAGAACCACAAGAATGTAATCATTGGGGACTCTGTTGACCTCCAACTCCTTGCTGCTCTAGCTCTTGCTCCCTCAAAGCTATGATGTAATCATATGTGCTGATTCCCTGAGTTATTCCACAATAACCACAATATTTAGCACTAACTTCATAATTGTTTTAAAATGAAATGAGAACTCATTTTTATACAACCATCATATTATCTCCTATGTGCATCTCAATATCATTTTACTTTTTATGGAAAATATATAATAGAGAGAATAACTAAATAAGCTCCTTCTTATATGAATGATTGTGTAAGATGCATCATGCATTTATTGACAAATGAAATGAAGAGGAGGAAGTACATTTTCTAGTACTGAACAGCTGCCAAGCTTACCTTTTTAATGAGAAGAATGTGAAAGAAGAAAAGATGAACAAGGGGTAAGGTGGCAATCATAGCCAAAATGGTGCAGACTGCCTATAAAAAAAAGTTCAGCATGCATAAGAATATCAGTTATGACCACATAATATAGACCAAGAATGTAAGCAAAATGCTCACCACCACAATAACAAAGGGGGGCCAGAGAGAAGCTGCTCCCCAACTTGGCGGAAATATCCACTGAGAATTCCTTCCTCTTAACGAAACAGAGGATAAGCACTAGTATCTCGGTCAACCATTGAAGAATAAGCTGCAGTCTCAAGTCCAAGGAGCACAAACCATATATATAAATGTCAATAGTTAATCAAAATGAAAATAACAAGGAAATTAAAAATGCTTAGTCATTGATACTTAAAACCATTTGTGAATTTCTGCTCTCAAAATACAAGTAACAGTCTTTCAGCATATATCAACTAATAATAATCAATGAAAAGAAAAATCAGATTATCATACTCTGCAATGATGATCAAATCGATCAACACACTTGTCACAAACTCTGCAGTGCTTGCTGTACTTGAAGACCTGCAACAACATTATTTCCTCAATGATATTTGCTGTGCTTGCTGTCTGGAATTTTAAGATACTTTTTGGACTTAAAAACCCCTGGATCAGCTGCTGCACACCAAATCTACAGTCCAAAGACACAAGTAATCTGGCAAGAGGCGAGGCATTAATCAAACATGATAATTTCCTTCAAGCAGTTAAAAACGACATACTTACTTCCTATCTATTACAAGTCTATACTAGATTGACAACAGAATAAGCATTACAACAGAATAAGCATTACAATATTTGAAAGTTACAACTGTGAGTAAAAGCCATAGAAATATTGATACTTTTAATATTGTTTAAATTATCCATAATCAAGTATTATTATCATACTGTTACCACATTGTTCTAATTCCAAGCTTTCTGTTATATCTTGAAACTCAACAATTCAAGACAATGCTGGAAAGCATACATAACCAGTTTTTTTCTTTACTAAAAGATATATATTCAATTCCATTCATGATAAAGTTAGCAATACGTATTCTGAAATCAACAATCAAAACCTTCCAATATTCTGAAATATCAAATAAAATGGAAGTTAGAACTTTAGAAAAGAAGAAACCATTACTAAATACATTATACATGGTTGGTTGTGAACTTCAATACGACTCAGAGGATAAAACAGAAAACCCAAAAATAACAAACATTTCTGTCAAGAGAAAAAGTATTCAACATACTACAATCTAAGCCTACCCGGACTATTGCGAAAATCTCCCAAAAGACTTTTATGACTTATCTGAAATCTTCATCATCAAAATATCAACCACAAAAAACCTACTGGGAAATAAAGGGCAACCACAAAAAACCTACTGGGAAATAAAGGGTTAAATTTGATCCTACCATAAACATAAATAAATAGCTCAAATTCAAACATGATAGCTCTCAAACATTTTAAACTAATCCATGAACATCTCAAGCTGTTTCACTTTCACATATAAAACATTATCCTAAAATACATTTTTGTTATTCTGCTCAGCATTGATGAAAATTTATGATTCCTAATGTTTAGCACAATAGTTAGAAGAAGAAAAACAAGATCTTCCCCTGTCTTACATTACAGAACAAGATTCCCCTGTCTTACATTACCAAACACCATAACCTAGGTGCCAAACCACATCAAGCATTACAGACGATTACACAATTTGCAAGATTCAATAATATTGTCGATAAAAAACTCCCCCACAACCGTTCATTACATTGTTATCTATCACAGCATCAACCAACTACGGATCTTCCATAAAATCAAACAAAAACCCTAGCTCAATCTTGATATAGCGTAATGGAATATCAACAAGAAATAAACACATTAACCAAGAAAGAAAAAAGAAAAGCACAGCCGAAACATTTTCAGTGATGAAAACCGAATCCGTGCCGTATGCGAAAGCCTACACAAAAGAAGATAGAGAAACTTACGGGGAACAATAGCTGAATCGGATCGAGAAATGAACGCTGGATTCGATCTTCGTTCGCTGTTTAGAGAGAAGGAGAGTCGCGCGAGAGAAGAGATCAAGAAAACCAGAGGTCTATGAAGATGAGATTTGAGTTCGAGAGGCTATGAGAAGGTAGATGAAATCGATAGGCTGAGAAAGGAGGGGAGGAGAGGCGCTGAGAGAGGGAGAAGATGAAGGAGAGCCTTGGGTGAGAGGCGCTGAGAAAGAGGGGCGCTGAGAGAGGAGAGGAGGAGAGCATCGAGGGTGAGAGGCGCTCTGAGGAAGAGAGGCTCGTTTGAGGAGAGTGAGAGAGCATCGAGGGTTTTAGTTTTTTTTTTAGTTTGTGTCTTATGGTTTCCGACGGATATTTAGCGGCTTCCGACGGAAGTGTCCGTCGGAAATTTGCGACGAAACACGTTTTCGTCGGAAACGTAAGCGGGAATTTAAGCGCCTTTTTTCTGAACATTTGCGACGACTTTTTCGTCGGAAATCCGTCAGAAATTGCGACGAATAAGAGTTCGTCGGAAAAAATGGCAGGAAACAGCAGTTATTCTTGTAGTGAATTTAGACCAGAGAGAACTGGGTTCTGAGACATCAAAGCTTGAAAGTAAAACATAACTACTAGAAACTGAGAACTCTCCAAGGCTATTACCAGGTCAATGCTAAATCATCCCGGCCCATAATCAGGTCATGGAGGCAACAAGGCACGAATTCTAGACAACAAATCATGAGGAATATATAAAAGCTGTTAAATCTTGCAAATTCTAAGAACCATCGTCACCAGCTAAGTCACACACTTTAAAACTACTTAGCTTAGGAGGGATATGTTCAATCACACTAGCAAGATTACATCGAGGCATGATCCAAACATCATCCCAAACTGAGATATTCACGCCATTTCTTATGCTCCAGTAACAAAGGTCGGTAATCTGGATCCAAACCCTAGCCATCTGTTTCCAAACAGGTGAATCCGAGGGTTTAACAACTAACCTATTATTAGCTAAGCAATCTGGTTAAACAATATTTGTATATAGCTAAGCACCATCAAAGTACATTTTATTATTAATAAAAGAGTAAAGGCCCAAATTCGCCCCTGTCAAGTTTTTCGCGGGACGAATTCGTCCCTGACAATTTTTTCGGGACACATTGGTCTCTGACAATTCCAAAACGGGACATGTTTGTCCCTCCATCCATTTTGACGTTACCAGCACATCCAACGTCTCCTACGTGGCACGTTAACTGCCACGAAAGTGTTTATTTTGGGACAAATAAGTCCCTGATTTTACAAATTTGAAAAGGGGACAAATCAGTCCCTGACTTTTTTGGAAAGGGGACAAATCAGTCTCTGAAACCATAAACCAGTCCCTGAAACCAGAAACTAATTTTCCCCTTTCTCTATGCATCTTCATCTATCCAATCTCATCTACTTCTTCCCTAATTTCTCTTTTTCTCCCTTGTGATTCCAAATTTACTATTTCATTTTCTGATTTCATTTTGTTTTCGAAGATTGAAGATGCATGGTTTCATGTAAGATTTGGGTTCTTGGAGATTGATGATTTTGGGTTTTTGAAGCATGAAGTTTGGCGATTTCTAATAGCAAATCTGGGATGATGTTGGCGATTAAATGATTTTTTCTTCTTCCTAAATTTCTCTTCTTCTCTGTTCGATAATTTTGATTTTCGTTTTGTTCTGCTTCTGCTCGAGATATGGGTTTTCGTTTTCATCTTGCTTTCGAAAATTTGGATATGAGTATGTTGTTTTGATTTTTGTAGATGAAGATTGAAGATCTGAATGATCTAGACAATGAAGTTTCGGGTTTCATTTTTGAAGAAGATGAACCAAAAAATTTTATTTTAGTTCTGAAACCAGTTTTCTGCGTCCTTCTCTCCTTCAATGGAGAAAACTGGTTTCTGGTTTCAAAAACCACAGTTTTGAGGTTGAAGACCACTTCAGGGACTGATTTGTCCCCTTTCCAAAAAAGTCAGGGAGTGATTTGTCCCCTTTTCAAATTTGTAAAGTTAGTGACTTATTTGTTCCAAAATAAACACTTGCTTGGCATTTAACGTGACATGTGGCTTTTAACGTGCCACATAGGAGGCGCTGGATGTGCTGGCAACGTCAAAATGGATGGAGGGACTAACATGTCCCGTTTTGGAATTGTCAGGGACCAATGTGTCCCGAAAAAATTATCAGGGACGAATTTGGGCCTTTACTCTTAATAAAAATCAGAACTAGGAAAGTAATATGCGTGAACGGTTGAGGACATTTTGGTCCAAAGATAAAAGGACCCCCGTTTACGGTTTCTGTTTATCTTGTTGGGGCAAATGGAGCATATGCTATAGCTTAATGCGACGCCGTTTCTTTGATCCGTTTTCACAACACATAATGCCGACAAAGATACCTCTCTCTTCAAACAACAAATTGAAAAGAGAATAAAATTTCAAAATTGTTGTACCAAAATTAATTTGTATTATACTTTTTCATTTTCGTTTTAGGGATATTATTATGAATTAATTGAAATGCATTGTCGATATAAAATGTTTTACTATTAATCAATTAAACATTATGAGATAAATGACTATTTAAATATTTGAAATAGAGTCAAACATTTTTTCTATGACATATTATTTTGTGATCGACTGAAAGTGTAAAAACCTTTTACACCGACGGTGTATATAAATTATATTCTATTATTAATTTGATATAAAAATTGTATAATAAGAAAATAAAATCTAAAGAAATGGTTTTGATACTTTTTATTAAAATTTACAAAAAGTACATAAAAAATGTAATAAAAAGATGTTTTTACCATGTATTAATTTGAGATCATAAATGACTTTTTCAATATTTAAATCATGAAGAAAATCATAAATTTTCATTTTTTTTTGTTTTTGGGATATTATTTTATTTTTATTTGAATAACCTATTTGTTGGTTAAATGTTTACTGGTTACTGGATTACACAACTATTTTACCGTGAAAAAAATTATACAACTATTTAAAATTGTAGCTACCCTCTTTGTTTTTTTTTGTCTATGTTGTGATTTTTAGCTAACTAGAGAATGGTGGATAAATATGGTTGATGCGATCTAAATAACAAATGTATCTTTACTGCATTCTCATTTTTTTTTAAAACTAAAGTATCTAGACTAATCTCAAGGTACTAAAATCTATTTAATAACTGAATCTTTAACCAAATAATTAAAGACTGCACCATAATAATAATACTACTGCATTGCATTCGCATCATAAATAATGCAAACCACCACCTTCAAATGCATCTAATGTTGTCTTAATTACAGTGGCATTAACTATGATTACAAAAGACATAAAAACTTTAATTTTACCGCAAAATTCACAATTCAAGACTTCCATTTAGACGGTGATGCTACACGCACTTCCTTTTATTTTTATTTATAGAATAAATAGATAATATAGATAATTAACTTCCTATTTTTATGAAACTCTGAAATTTGTCATTGCCTTTGAAGTTTCATTGAAGCTAGACTAGATGAGATGAGTAATTTAGTGTAATCAAGTGAAAACGTGTTTGTTTGGAGCATAGCACATGAATCATGATAGCATCCATTAAACAAGGGGGTTACAAAAAAAGAAAAAAAGTAAAGATGAAAAGAAAAGGAAATGGTTTGCATCCCCAAAATGAAAAACCTCAATGATTTTACTGTGAAACCTGTGCCGTCCCGTCCTTTACTGCCAACTTGACAAATTAAGCTATGTTACAGTCAATGGACTCAGAATTCCAGCCCACACTAATTTCATGCTAACACTCACAACCCCCGAGTCAACTCGGTACTACCCCGAGTCATCATTTCAATTTTTCCCTTCCTTTTCAAGCAATATCACTAAACTAACTCGGTCCCTTTAGGCTTCACCAATACAAAGATGAGTCAAAATCAAATTTCTAAGATTAAATAAAAACTATTACTATTACTATTGTTGTATAGTGTTGTATGTAATAACTAATAATAGTGGTAGGTAGTAATAAACTGTAGGGTCATGTCTCAATATAACAAGGGATGATGAGTCCAAACCCAAAGAGTGGTATATTTATTACTCACATCTAACCTCATGTGGGGTCAATAACTTAACCATAGATTAGAACCTTGGTTAAAAAACAAGTGGTTAAGAAGGACAACCACATAACCAAGATTTTATTATCAACAGTCATCTCTAGAGCATCATCATCGTCAAGATCTTTCATTTCTTTTCCTCCTCTTTCTTTTTTCCCCCCCCTTCTTCTTAGCTTCCACCAAAGTAAGTAAACCCCCTTTTTTTTTTATTTTTCACTTTTTTTCCTTCTTCATAGCCTAAATCCCTCCTTAATTTTTCAGAAGATAAAACAGTGTCATCAACAACAGAACAGAGAAGAGGTTCAAATTAACTTCAATTCATGGAGTGTGATATCTCTAATCTGCACAGAAAACCTAACCCTAGTATAAAAAGCTAAGCTTGTCTTGTGTTTTTTTGTTTTAAATATTATTACTTTTTTGCCACCCTAGATGTTAGAGCCATGGACATAAACCCAACCCCAAATCCAACAACAACAACGATCAACAACGTTAGCATTCCAATCAGTGTAACAACAGCAGCAGCAGCTACGAAATCACCAGAACACGAAACTGATACACCACCCAGAATTACTATTCCCACCCCCATCTCAAACACCACAATCACAACACCAAAACCCTTGTCTTTCTCAAATGGAGTTCTCAAACGCCACCACCCTCTCTCCCACCACCATCACAACAACCACCACCACCATCCCGTGACGGTGACCTACAAAGAATGTCTCAAAAACCACGCAGCTAACCTAGGTGGCCATGCTTTAGACGGTTGTGGTGAGTTCATGCCATCTCCCACCGCCATAGCCACCGACCCAAGTTCCATAAAATGCGCCGCTTGTGGTTGTCACCGTAATTTCCACCGCCGGGAACCAGAAGAACCACCAATCTCACCCGCCACTCATGTCATCGAGTACCAACCTCACCACCGCCATCAACCACTTCCTCCACCGCCGTTTTCTAACCGAAGCCCCAATTCAGCTTCCCCGCCACCGATCTCTTCCTCTTACTACCCTTCAGCTCCTCACATGCTCCTTGCCCTCTCCACCGGACTTGCTGCACCACCGGAAAACGCCGCCGCACCTAATTCCGCTTTAATCTCCCCTGGGTCCCACTCAAGGAAACGTTTCAGAACCAAGTTTAGTCAAGAGCAGAAAGAGAAGATGCAGAGGTTTGCTGAGAAAGTTGGATGGAAGATGCAGAAGAGAGACGAGGATTTGGTTCATGAGTTTTGTAATGAGATTGGTGTTGATAGAAGTGTTCTCAAAGTTTGGATGCATAACAACAAGAACACTTTTGCTAAGAGAGACAACAACAACAACATCAATAATAATAATATTACTGCTAATAATGCTGCTGAGAAGACCTTTCTGCCCCTCGAGGATGAACACCCCAACAACAACATCAACAACAATAGCAACACTGAGGATCATTACAGGAATGAGGGTGGAGTAACTGTTCGTGCTAATGGGTCATCATCTTCTTCTTGATCTTTAATGAAAGAGAGGAAAAATAATATCTTGTTAGATAGGTTGAGACTTGAGTATCTATGCCATGGTATGCTACCGGTTAATTAATTAGTTACTTTTTTTTAATTTGTTTAGTTTTTATATTATCAGCTATCGATCGATGAGATGATGTTGATGTTGATGATGAACATGATCACCTTTGTTAACATGAGGGAATTTATTTTCTTCTAATTTTCTGAGTTGTTTTTTTAATTTGCTGCTATATGGTTAGAGATTAAAATGGGTTTTATTCAAAATTCAAAATTAATTGATGTTATGTTATGTTACTGTTTACTCCACCTGCTACTGGCTTTCGTGTACGTGTGGATATATCTATGGCATAAATTCACTGTTCCTTGCTCAGTTTGTTTGAGAGTGATATGAGTGAACAGTGAACTTTAACATTGTCATTATTTGGTGTTTGTGGTGAGAATGAAGATGGATAGCGTGAGTGTGTGTGAGGATAAAAAAATGGAATATTAATTTAATTTATTTTTCATATGTATCTCGTGTCCGAGAGAAAGAGGCAGAAAGTGTTGGCTATACATACAGAAGGTTTTTTTGTTTTATGGAAGGTGGTGAAATTGCTGCTCAGCTTGTGTGCTATTCTATTCTATTCCTTTGGTCCTTTGCTGCTATGCTCTCCTATCCACGAATCAAATTTTATCAGACAATTAAGCATAAACAAATCATATTCTATTAGTGGAAGGTAGTAGGATTTATCAATTCAAAGATGTATTGTAAAGTTTTTTGTAATCTGTGAATGTGTTAAGGTAAGTACATTGTTTTGTTTATATTACTAGTTTAGGGGAAAAAGTATATTAAAGGGATGTTGTCAATGAATCCAAAAGAAACCTTAATTATACTATCTTAGTATAGTTAATTCCAATTTTTTAAGATGGTAATCTCATTTAGTATTATATTCCTTGGGAATTATCTAGGAGCACTATCCTTTTCAGGGAACTAGATCTCTTCCTTATTAAAATAATAAAGGATATTTACTAAAATATCAAGTTAATAAGACAATAAAGATGACGAGAGAGAGAGAGAGAGAGAGAAGTGTACTAATGAGTGTCTTGTCTTCCGCACTTTACGTTATGGGTGTGTTTTGTTTTTCACCATTGCTCTAATTTTAAAATACATTTAGTTATGGGGTCCACAAATTCCCAAGCTTGCTGAGTTTGTTTTGGTTTTTGGTTTTTTATGAAGTCAGTAATCTTGTTTTGGTGAGAGTGGGACCCATTAGGTGCTGCTAACCAGCGAGTCATGGGCTGGTCTCGTACTGGACTGGACCCCCTTTTAATTACCACTTCAAAAATGGGAAACTGTTGCAGAGGTGAGGAATTTTTGTCAATTTTCAGCACTAAATTCCACAGTAACCCACACTATTCAAAGAATCATAGTAGGTTTCTTTCACTTTCTTTTATTTAAGAAAAGTAATTCTATTTGTATTTCTAATTTCAACTAGGGTGGACTAATGATCTAGGTTGTTCGTGAAAGACCAACAATTTCATGATACACTAATCCGAGAATGGATTCTCTCCTTCCATTTTTTCTATCCTTCCCAAAATATGTGAATCAGAAGAGAGAAAATAAATAAATATAGAGAAATAATGAGGAGAGAGAGTGAGAGGATGGAGGGAGATGGAGACATTAACAGAAGAAGAGTATCCAAACCCGATCTGAGCCCCCTCCTACCCCTTTTTCTCTCACATGTCCTCCTTCTCAATCTCTCTAGCAATTGAATCGACATAGCCCCCCTCATAGTTCTCCATCGACTACCCCTTTTTCTCTCACATGTCCTCCTTCTCAATCTCTCTAGCAATTGAATCGACATAGCCCCCCTCATAGTTCTCCATCGACTACCACTGGAAGAACAGTAGACGACCTAAGAGAGGAAGAATTCCTAATCTTAGCCTCCTTCCGAGTGTTGTTGAGTGCTTCGTTTCCGAGTTTCCGACAAAAACCAATCTTAATCAAGGGTGGGATAACCAAAGAATTCTTCAAGTGAAGCTTGGATTGTGCGTAAGCCTACAACCAAGAGAGAACCATTTGAGAAGAACAAGTTCTTGGAGAACCAATTGCAAAGAAAAAGGGAAAAAATGAGGCAACTAAAATGGGGAGTAGCACATAGGGAATCGATTGAATTGCATAGGTTCAACTCTTAACCTTAGAAAAAAAACCACCAATATTCTTAAATTTGAGCTGACTTGTTATGCTACCTTTTATGAGTTCTTAGTCTTGTAACTTGTGTATTTTTTTGTATATTTTGTAAAAAAATAGCCACTATATTAAAGGAAAATAGGTCGAGCGAGACTTAGGTCTTAGAACCTAGAATCAAGCGTTGCAACGATCATCCCATCTCTTTTAGGAAAAAACCTAACGATTGTCCCTACGTAGTTTGTCATCTTGCCATCATACATCTCGTCTCTTGATCACATTGCAGTAAAGCGCTCTTCCTTGCGGTTTTACTTTGTAGGGCAAGAAATCATTAATGTAAACAATGGTTAGGGAAACAAATAAGTTCCATTTGGTGCCGTTTATCTCTTATTAGGGTGACACCAATCTCCCTTCAGTGCGGCCTTAGTTTTTGTTTTGTTCCCATCGACGACACTCTTTTTCATTGGCGACACAAGTTAACTTGGTTTTGGCTAGCAAGTACTTACCCGATGTTCTTGAGAGAGAGAGAGAGAGCGGGGGGAGAAGTTTTAGAGCAGAGTGCTCTAGGTCTCGTGAGCGACCTTCTTCAGATAAGCATCATCGCTACAACCAAAGTGATCTGCATGTGGAATATTCTTTCTTCTTCATGCACAACACCAATTTCTCCCAAGCATCAATTAATCATTTGCGGCTGCCTCGAATACTCCCTATGGTATCTCACTATCGCACCTTCCCAAACCTTGCACCAAAGGAGATTTTAGCTGTCAAGATTAGTGAAGATTAATACATCAAAAGCATCGGTGGCTGCAATATGAACCTAATTGGACACATAATGATGAGCCCGATGGAGATAAACCACATCAATTTTTGTGATTTCAAGACTAAGTTGGGTGCATTGTGGAAACCCAAAGGCCAGTGGCATATGACATCACTTGGCAAAGGATTTTTTGAATTCAATTTTGCTTCTCAAAAAGGTTTCATTGCAGTTTGGTCTATGGGAAGCTGGCAGTTGGACCCAAATTTTCTCTGCATGTCAAAAAGGTCCCCAAATTCCAGTCCTAAAACTCAAAAGCAAAACAACATTCAATGTTGGATAAGTATATGAGAACTAATATTTAGTACGATGGATTTACCATACGAAACGTAAGAAATGGTTGCTGATTAATAAAAAAAAAGCCTTATAACAATACATGGCAGGTACGCAGCTGAAGACTAGGAGTGATAAGTGGGAAATAGAGTAATCAAATTCCTTCGGTTACTTTCTTTACTTTCGTCTCGTACCAGAGAGCATTTTCCTAATTATATATGATATTCCTCAAGAATATTGAAGAACCATAATTCTATTTGAAATCGCTTTAGCTATTGGGACTCTTATTACCATAAACGAAACAAGAATGTGTTTCATTGGACACTATGCATGAATTCTTGTTGATCTTGATGCAACCAAGCCAAGTGGTGGAATTATGGTTGAAATAGGCAATTATGCATTCTATGTGGGCATCCGTTATGAAAGTCTTCCAGAGGTGTGTGCATATTAAGGAACTTGGTCACACTGTGACTCAATGCTACAAGAAAGAAAGATGAAACCAAAAATTTGAACCTATAAATCATCCCACAATTGATAAATTAAGGTTCTCTACTTGAACCTATAAATCATCTCAAAAATTTGAACCTATAAATTCCTCGGTACAATGTAAATTAATACACTATAGAAAAATAGATGTCGAAAGAGCTTTGGCTCTTTATCTCTACTTGATTTAATGTTTCTCATGATGGTGTTCGCCTTAGATTATAATGAGAGTTGACACTATAAAAAAAAACTTGACTTTTATCTACAGGCAAAACTTGCCCTAATTATTAAACATCCATTAATAAAAGTAGACTTAAAATTTACCTATGATCAGTTTTTTTGCGCTTCATAACGACACATATTAATTTTTTTTTGGTATTATAACGACACATATTTTGTTTGTGGCAAATGTTTTTTACCTACAATCTAGTAACTTTATCCAAAAGTCTTTTGAACCTTTAAGCTAAATTTAAAAGCTGTCAAATCAGACCATATTTTTGTGTATAATTGTGGAAGTTAATTTGTCTATCATGTCCAAAACCGGCACACTTCTTTTTTTTTACGGGCAATGTTATTGGAGGTGGGGAAATGTTAGTTTTTCGAATTTGAATTCGGGACCTACTTCTTGCACTCATTTGGTATACTCATTCGGTATCTCTTAGCTCGCCAACTGAGCTACCTTCTTGGTGCAAGTTAATTTGTCTATTATGTCCAAAACCGGCACACTTAGACATCATTGTCACAGGATAATTGTCTCCTTTTGCTTTTGTTTGAGGATTAAGAAGATGATACATATATGGTGCGATGCACTTTTCTTAATAATGCAATGTCACCTAACGTGGGAGTTAACTCCTTTTGGGGTTAATATAATTAATACTAATGTTACTTAAAATGGGAGTTAACTTTTCGAGGGTTAATATAATCCTCCTCCTTCCATATTGTAAGACTTTTTAGCCAAAAAATTTTGTCCCATATTATATGACTTTTTACAATACCAATGAAACAATAATATTTTTTTTTCCTATCATACCCTTCATTATTTAATATTATCTCTTCTTCCAATTCTATTAATTTATCTTACCCATAACATTACTGAAAGATAATTTGGTAAACTAACTCACAATTCCTCTTTCTCATACAAAATTAACCAATTTTCTTAATCTTTGTGAAATAACCCAAAACGACATATAATACTAAATGTGAGGTTTTCTCCCTGCAAAATGAGTTCATAGGCTACTTTCTGTCCCAACCTAAAAAATTACACCGTGCCAAGATGATGTGACCACTTAAGTCCTAAATTACATGATTAGATTAACATGGATTAACATAGTTCCTATATTATCTTGTTCTAATTCTAATGGTTCACAAATAAGCTATTCAACTTTTTGTTCATGTTCTATTCCAACTAACCCACACATGACTTATAGCCAATACTTTTTTGTCAAGAGAATTTTTTAAAAATATACCAATCATACAAATTTTCAATACTTAACTTTTTTTGTATTTTCAAAAGTAACAATAATTGTTCAAGGTTTTTTTAATTTATCCAACTTTGAATTGAATTTATTATTTTATCCAACAATATTTTTTAAATTTATTAGCTAAGTCAATTAATCCTAAATTTATTACTAACAACTAAATTTACTATCACTAAGAAGTTAGTTAGAATAACCACAAGTTTGAGCAACCGAATGTCAAATAAGGATTCACTAAAAGAAAACATAGCGTTAACGACGGCCAAAACTCATTGAAACACATACAAAAAATTGTCAAAAATGACAAATTTTGACGAATACCGATAGACTCACCCGGTGGAAATATGTTCATCGCAAATACCACTATGGACCTATTTATAAACAAAAAAAAAAACATTTTTTAGGTTTATTAAATAACTAACGTATCTGGCTTATATTATCTTAACTATATTAAATCATGAACAGTCCACATGAACTGGTCATGTAGGCCGCCATGTATTAATTCATTAAAAGCCACCTCATCATAAAAAATAGGTGTAATCCATGTTTGTTTGAAATTGTGGTTAAACGTGTTTTTGATGGCGCATATTTGGACAAATTCGTTTCCAGCTTTCTCACCTACACCTCCACCATCAATCATCTTTAATCAAGAGAGGTGCACCTAAGATTTCAAAATGGAATGGATTAAAGGTCATAAATTAGCTTGCCAACCAAGATAATTAAATTAAGAAAGAATCAAACTTCGGGGAACAATAGCATTAATTTTAAAATTCAAATTACTGCAAATTCAAACAAACCATAACCTACAAAAGGAATAAAGATTTTTTTTGAACAAATACAAAAGGAATAAACATAAACATAAACATAATATACATAATTCTGTCCATCGGAATTCAAACAAACCATGTAAGAGATTTGCATTTCAAATTCAAATTCTCTGGATATTAATACCAATTAGTGCCAAAATTGAATGGATTAAATGCAGTATATTAGCTTGCCAAACAAGATAATTATATTATAAGAAAGAATCCAAATTTGGGGAACAAAAGCATTAAATTTCAAATTCAAACTTATTGCAAATTCAAACAAACCATAACCTTTAATAGGAATAAAACTAAAATAATAGACAATAATTTTGTTCATCGAAATTATAGATTGCATGTCCCTGTGATCGGTGCATTTTAATGTACTCTTTATAGCTTTGCACTTGGTATTTTTAAGGCATAAATATGTTTTAGGCCCCTGCAAATATAGGGTGTTTTGGTTTAAGCCCCTGCAAATTTTTTTTTTTGTTAAAAGCCCTTGCAAAATGACATATTTTGTTATAGGCCCTTCTATGACTAAAATGTTAGCCTTAACATGGAATGCTATGATTGCTGGATATGTTGAGAAGGGCTTTTAACAAAATATTTCATTTTGCAAGGGCTTTTAACAAAAAAATTTTTTTGCAGGGGTTTAAACCAAAACACCCTATATTTGCAGGGGCCTAAAACATATTTAAGCCTATTTTTAATTGTGTTCTGTGTCTAATATTTAAGTTTTAGCGAGTTTCTAGATTTTGGGTATTATTTGAGCAATATAGTAATTTCTTGATTAATTCTTGTTTTTATTGCATATTGACCCCTATCTACTCTGCAGGTCATAACTTTGGCTGTGGTTATATGATTGAGGTGTGCAAGCATGCGTTGGAAAGCTAAGGAACAGAGCAACAATTTTTCTGTTGAGCTCGAAACTCAATTTCGAAGTCTTGAAGGTTAAAACTGCGAATTACCGAAGCAGTTTAGTCAATTACAATTTTTTATCCGGCTTTTATGGGCGAATTACCGAAGCAGTTTAGTTTTTTAGGGTTTTCGATTTGTCCTAGTTATTTACGCTGGTTAGCAGCCGCTTTGAACTCTCTTACACATTCCTACTTTTCAATTTTACGTCTTTGATCGAGCTCTAACCTTTAGGAAAGCCTAAAACCCGAAGTCAATTCATTGGTGAACGGGTGTCGCTATAAGGATTCTAAGGTTCGGTTCTTTATTGTTTATGATATTTTGTCCTAGTTTCTAATTCGTCTCTATCAATTTCGTTTTCGCTCTTAATGGTTGCAATTTCAGTTCTTTTTATTTCGCTTGAATCATTTGAATTGTTTTTTTTTTGCAAAACGGGATTCGTTTGTGTACGCGCTTGCTTGTATACAATCTCGTTTCGTAACCTTTGATTATTTTGAGTTATTTAGATGCTTAATTTATTTAATTCAAATAGAAATTGATAAAGGTTTAACGTGAATTCTGTTATGATATTGGTTATGCTTTGAACGGTGCTTGTCCGCTTTCGTGACCGATTGAATTCACTGTTTCGGCGCTTGCCCGAAATTGTGTGAATTCCTATAAACTAATTAACACTTGTTCTAGTTAGTTTATATCAATCTGGAATTGGAAATCCTTAGAGACGTTATTTTTTAGAACCTGTGATAAATCCTAGAAGCGCACCCCGAAACCGGTGACTTGAATGTCTCTATAAACCGATTTTCTTCATATAAACTAAAACTGTTTTCCAACCCCCTATTTATTGCTATCCGTTCGTTCTTGATTTCGGTAGTCTTTAAATTAGAGATCCTTGTGAGACGACCAATGTTGCTTACCTTGTTACTATATTTCATATCTTATAATTATTTTGGATCGCGTACGACCGCTGATCACCCTGTCACAGTATATTAATATTAATTTAGGCAAGAATCACACGCAAATGGAAATTCTAAATTTCTAATACCATAATACCCTAATGAAGACATTTTTCCAGCTAAATTCATATTTCATATTCATAATAGACGGTTCTCCAATATTCATGCCTTTGGTCATTATAGGAAACATATAAGAGATTTGAATTTCAAATTCAAGTTCTCTGGACATTAAAACCAATGAGTGCCAGAAAGAGAAATCAATGTATTATGTATTATAAATTACAAATCACAAACTGAAACATGTATTTGTTAAAGCTACGCATAATTGACAACACAGAGTCTGCTACCGTTGGCTTTTCGACCGAGACTCTGTTGTTTTGCTTGGAAGATCATGTGAAAATGTGATCAAATCATATAATATGGTCTGTGTTTTTGCTACTAATTATAATGAATGTTTTTTCCTTTACATACATACAAGTTTCTTATAATTATTGTTTGTTATCATGATCCTGAACAAGACTATCTTCCAATAGAGTTGAAGGGATTGAGAGGCAAAGAAGCACTTTTCAAGATTCAAATTGACGGCAACGCTGAAGGTAGATTCACTCACTCATTCCGTGTGAGAAAGGTATGATCAGATTTTGATCAAGAAGTATAAGGAAAAGTGGGGGTAATGACCAGGTAATAATGTGACATTGCACTAGAGACACTTTGTTCCCATTTAGTCATATTGTTATATATATTTTTATTGATTTGCCAAATTTTTGTCACGGTCAATGATGACACACCACCTATTTAGGCACTACAGAATTCTGGAAATACAGGATTTGGCATTGAACAAATTAAGTCGGCATATATACGACGTTTGAATCATTGACATTGTTTCCATATCAAACCGTTTGCAACACAATTATGTTTCTTTTTATGTAAACTATATAATGTAGTATACATCTATCGCCTTTATACAAGTCATAATATAGTTGCATGTAATGAAATCTTTGATAGAACAAATGTGATGCCAGGAAGAAATAACAACACTTACCATTGTTGTGCAGTTCAATGAAATTGTTTACATATCGTGTCCAGAGAAGCGTATTACATTGTGCAGTACCTATAATTAAAGTTACCAGAATAACAAAATAGAAACAATATCTTTTAGAATGATATTGCACATACTTTCAAATAAGTATAAAAGTCTTATTTTTGATTTAAGTGATTATTATTTGCAAATGATATTTGTGGTTAAAGAAATATGGACAATCTAAATAAGTTTCGGTTGGCATCTCAAATTGATTCAGCATTTTTTCTGTTTTGAAATCATTTTACCCTGTAATAAGTAATTTTCTTACTATTAAGGATTATTGGGATTAAACTCAATGATATCCACTTGGATTCATTAAATTTCAAATTCAAATTATTAGGGAATTAAAACCAAGCATCTCCTAAAAACCGTAATGCCACAAGAAATAATTACACTTACAATTATTGTGCAGTCCAATGAGTATTTTTTTTTTGAGTAAAAGCATATACTACTTGACTATATCTTTAACACCTTCATAATAGTTATGTTTACTATTTCTTGACACAAACCTACTTTACATCACTTACATCACTTATTGTATGTGTTTGACACAATTTTAAATGTAGACCAGACTCCTTCAAATTTTCGTCTATTAGCTTCTTATTGCATATGTAACCCATGCTTTATTTTTTTGATAACAAATACTACTTAAACAATCACAAGGATTCAATGCTTAAATTAATCGGCAAGCTGCTAGCATGATCATCATAAGGGAATATAACTACATGTAACGACATTTCCATCACAACTAATTATATGTACAGAATGATAAATTATTTTACCTCATTAATGGCATGTGTTAAATTCTAAACTCCGGTTACATTTGTGAAACACATAGCTCCATGGTATGCCCGACCAATTGCGACATGTACATGAAAGTGTACGGGGTTATTTTAACTTAACTCATCAGGTTATCGTAACACAAGTATATTGTAAACAACAATTTGTCGTGTTACACAGAAGAAGATCGCTTACCAGATTAGAACTTACGCAAGTCACACTTATTTCAGTAATAATGGAACATTTCCATTCAATCGCGTCACTGGTACCTTCATATGCCATTAGGTGCTATCAAACAAATGAGCACTATAATTACTTTTTTTCAAAGTTTTTGGTGAGCAAAACTAAAATAGGCTTTAGTATTTTGCCCATATCATTTATTCACAACTAAACCAAAATACGTGTTTAATAAAGGATTTACGCATCATCGACAAAAATTGACGATCCACTATGATAATTTTCAGCTAGAGTGGTGTTGTTTACCACGAAAAATGATGTCCACAAATTTCACGAATTTGGTTTTTCAAAATCCACAATCACACTCACGCACAAGCTTCAACATTCATTGGATTGGAAAGAAAAACATTTAACAATGCATCCATTTTAACTCCACATTACACACCACACATAAAAGAAACCCACATACACCAACTAGAGTTCCTAAGTAGACCCAGCCCTTGAACAATAAAACCAACTGCAGTGAATCTAAATCCAACAAGACAAAAGATAACACTTGCAGGAACTCTATGTAAACCAAAAAAGAAAGAAGACACACCCATACACAACCAATAGCTTCAAAACCGACAACAACATCAGAAAACAACAAGAATAGGCACCAAGATAATGAGCTCAGAGGTCAAGTTTAACAATGATTTCTTAAAAAAATCTTAAACTCAAAAGGGGATTGCTTCAATAAAATCAAGAAAGAACCATAAACAAACAAAAAAATCAGAGAAAGAGATAAAAAAAAAACAAAAATTAAATAGAGCAAGGATTTGCATAGTAGATAAGATATCTACGGGTTGAGCAATGGTTCACACAAATTAGGGTATCACCATGATAATTAACAATCAAGTAGAATCACACAAATTTATACTGTATTTGCAAATGTACAATCCCAAATTAGAAGATAAATTAAAAAAAAATTCAGTTAGGGTTTACGAATTTTTACCCAAATTTTGAAAAATTGCACAACAATAGGAGCCTACCTTCATCGATGCATTGTCAATAGGCTTCCGTCAGAGATTCGACGAAGAAGAGCGACTCTGCCTGTCGCGAGGTAGATGCAAAAGAGTTTGGTCTCCTGGGTACCAGAAGCGTGACGAACCGTAGCATGGTATGTGACTCCCGTGAGGCTTTCTATTTGTCAATCCTTCCGTCGGTAATGTTGTTGTTTCCATTACCATCCACATTGGTTTAATTATTAAAGAATAGTAATATAGAAATTTAATATATTTAAATAATATGTTTTCATACATGATATAAATAATATCTATTTAACCAAAAAATATATAAATAATATCTATATAATACGGTGGCTTTTAGGGTAAGGGATCAATTAAATCCCTTATCGGTGAACAACTAAAATTGAAGAAATCAGTATTAAATCTCAACCGTTTATGAGGTTTTGTACTATATCCTACGGTCAATTTAGTGATTCACTAGAAGCACCCATATAATATAATAGCTATAAAAAATAACATATTCAATATAATATCTGATCTATAATACAACTATATAGATTATATATTTAATTTAATATAAATTTTATTATAATGAAAAAAATTAATATAAATTATATATTTAGTATCTGTCTACACTCTAAATATATCATTTTTAAAACAGAAATCGTGATATAAACCAAATTAAAAAAAATTAAAATATTTGACCAAATAATGATCTAATCAAAGTAGAACATTATGTGGTCGAGTTAGACTCAACATGCATATGCAGAGAATACTTATAAGGTGATCGTATTATATCAAATTTTAAATTGTGGTTAAACGCTTTTCATGTATTTAAAAAATATTGAAACAATTTCAAACATACTATGTAATTCTAAAAAATAGAGCGTATACCCGTCCATAAAAAAAATACGGGTAAAAAAATATCGAACTTTTCAGTTTTAATCGACAAAATCAATTGTTTTTTTCAAATTTCCATTAATGTTAGCATTTCCTATTGAAATTTTACCTTTTTGAATATAAAGATTATTGTCGATATATTGTTTATGACAATCCAATCATTTGATATATTACAAAAATATGTTTCATTTTTTAAATAAAATTTTTGGACAACATTTAAATATGACAATTACAAAAGGCAATATTATATGGGTTATAAAAATATTATAGTAAATATATATTCAAAATATAAAAATAGTATTTATAAAATCCTTGGAGGAAGGTGCACTAAAGAGTTCATGTCACGGTTGAAACATTATCGGCTTATATTCTCTATACACTATGCATAATACATGTGAAATTTATAGGGGGGTTAAATGAAATTTCACTAGAAGATAATAACCTCACAGTACAATAACTTTTATAATTCTTGCACCCTTTTATCCATACAAGGTGAAACAAAATTTGCTTAATGTTGTACCCCATTATACTTTATATACAAATTTAACAGTTTTATTTCATCAAAATAGCCACAACCATCAAATAAGACTCATCTATTTTTACTAATAAATTAAGTTCATATCCAACATTATAACAACTCTTTATATTTCATCTAATTAAATAAAGGATTACTGAATTACAGATTGCGTTTTGTGTACTCATAAGTCAAACCACAAATGTGTATTGTTTTTTTTTTTTGAAAAGAACAATTACATAATTATAAACATCTACAATATAAATATATATATATATATATATATATATATATATATATATATATATATATACACATACATAATATTTTAACAATAAAATAAATTCAAATTAAATTCAAAAAAATGTATACCCGTGCAACGCACGGGTCATACATATTACTAGTCTAAATATATCAGTTATTCAATGAATTTAAAAATATTTTTTTGCTTATAAATAGGTCCAGAGGGAGTACGTACCAATGGCTTTTGGCACTCATTGGTGCTTAGTGATGGGCAAATACCAATGGCTTTACATTTTTTTCGATAGTTAAAAGATTTTGTTAAAAGAACCTAGCATAAGCAACACACAAGGCTAGGAAGAGACAGCCCAGGCCAAGATACACCAAAAAAACCAAGTAACACCCAACGATACCGAACACTAATTGACCGGCACAATCAAAACAACACCACTACAAAACACCCAAACATATGATAAAAATAGCAAGAAATATTGATACCCCTAGATTTACACCAAGATAACCCCAACAAATAACAATACACAAAAGCTAACACTAATATGGTCAAAAAAAAACCTAAAGATAACCATTCCAACACTATCGATAACCAATACAAACATCATAGAATGTACCAAAAGCCAATGCTCGGCTCCATGATGATCACACCCAACGCCATAGCACTTTCCATGTCTCGAATCAGATTCAGCTCAAAATGCAGTAAAACTCCTCCCTCTAAGACACAATACAATTGAGCATGAATTACACCTTCGGAAGTCTGACTAAACTGCACTCCCTCTGTTAGATACGATGAAATGTCCTTACACCATAACTTTGATGCCACTGCTTTACCTCAACTGCTGCTTAACACCTCTTGCGAAAGCTCCACACCTTAACACCTTTTAAACAAAAGGGAGCACACAAACATACCACCAAAACACCTGTATAAGACAAACAAGCAACAAAGAGAGGCTCCACTATGACATCAAAACTACCAAAACACTTTGACACGGCCAGCAAAACAAAAGGCTACACCATAAAACCCAAAGAGGAACCAGTAGCGAAATCGCAGAGGCGAAAGCAACCAGAACAGTCGTCTAAAAACCCATCAACATGAAGAAAACACCATCCAAACCCCAAAGCGGAGGCTGCACCGGAACAAGCATATCTACCAGACCACCTAGAACCAAAAACCTAGAATAAACCATAAAAAAGACTACATCATAACACACCAAGCAAACAGAACCATAAAATGAGACACCATAGCCAAAAAGAAAAATAACCAAACAACTTAGGATCAAACATTGACCGAGTTACCAAGGGCAAGAGGTAGAAAAACAAAACCTATATACACCTTCAATATCCCTGCTCAGAAAGAAAAGAAAACCGACCAAAGTTAAGCAAGAAGAAAAACCCAAACTCTACTCCATCCACGTTGTAGCATAAACAGATCTCCAAGGTTTGAAGGAACACCCAAAAACGTGAATCGCAGGAAAAGGAGGACACCCCTCACATGCCGCAAGTTGCAGGTCACACGAGACGCCCAAACATGGACAACCACCCCACACCTACTTCAAACAGGAATAGGCACCACCTCTTGTGTAACACCCTCAAAATAATTAGTAGAATTATTTGGGTGTTAACCCAATCAAATTAATTTAGTACTTGACTGGTAAATTTATTGAGTGCTAAAATTAATTATTGGTTGACATCGGATCGTTAACCGGATAATACGGGTCAAGGAAGTTTTGCAATCGAAATAAGAGATTTGGATCAATATGGTAATTGGACCACGTTACCACTTATATATTAATAAATATATATGTGTGTGTGTGTGTGTGAGAAAGAAAAGAATTAAGAAAGAAAGAAAGGAAACGCATACAGAGAGAGAGAGAGAAGAGAAACAGAGAGAAAAGAGAGAAAAAAGAAAAGAAGAGAAAAGAATGGGTGAAGGAGAAGAAGAGGAAAAAGGAAGTTCAAAGGCTCATCAAAACGACTTCCTTCCAACACGAAAAGTAATCAGCGTTCCTTCCTTTTCGATTTGGTACCAGCATCAACATGATCAACTCACTCTCTCTCACTTTGCCATTTTCGAAATTTGAAGGAAATGGAGATATTTGGTGGTTCAAGCTCAAGGATAGCTTGGGATGGTGTTTGGCGCGAACCCAAGGATGGTGGATCGGTTATTGAAGTTCGATTGGAAGATTGGAAGCTAGTTGGGTGAGTTGGGATTGAAAAATCAAGATTTGGGGTTATGTGTGAATAGTGATTCGAAGGTTGAAGATGATGAATAGTATTTGTTGATTCAACAGCGATTGGGAGCGAACCCGAAGCGTATCGAGTGCGAGACGAAGTTCAATTTCGCGAATTGGAAGTTGGTTGGTGATTAGGGTTTGAATGGGGAATTTCGTGGAATTCGGTATTTCGGTCAAAAAGGCGTCTCGGTTGAGCGGAAAGCTTTGGAAGCGGATTTGAGCGTCGTCGGAACGGAAAGTTTATGCGGGGAATGTTCGTGTGGTTACTCGGTGAATTCGGTTCAATCGTGGTTCACGCTTCAAGGGTGAGTTTTACTCACGTTTAGGTTTTTGAATTTAATAAACATAAATCGTGAAATGTGTTTCGGTTTGATTCGTGTCGAAAACGTATTTTGTACGAAAATCACGTTTTAGGTCCAATCGGTTTTTGGATTGTTTGATTGATGATCATTGTTGTTTGAATATGTTTTTGGACTGTTTTTATGTTGGGACTGGACTGGAACAGGTATCGGAATTGGTCGGAACGACGAAAAATGCGAAAACGGGATAAAATACAATGCTGTCAAAAGCGCACGACCCGTGCGTCCCAGGCGCACGGACCGTGCGTCCCAGGCGCACGGACCGTGCGTCCCAGGCGCACGGACCGTGCGTGTCATTCTGTTTCTGTTTTCAAAAAAGGCATTACAGGGCGCACGACCCGTGCGTGTGGGAGCACGGACCGTGCACAGTGTTCTGTCCAAATTTGCCCGAAACGATCCCGATCGATTCCAATCCTCTTCTAATCCTTTCCTAACCCTTCTATAATGATATTAGTCTTATAATGCCATGATTTTGGGTATGTTTCAAAAGGGTTTTATAAAATACCTTTGAAGTTGAAAATCTTTCGCAAAAGCCGAATAATAGTACACGTGTGCGGATATGTTTTTATTGATAACAAAGCGGACTATGAGTCCTACGTGGTAAAGTATAATATAAATGAACTAAATGTTCATATGATTGTTGATATATATATTATATCGAGTTTGGGTGACGACCCATGTTGACATACTAGGCGGGGAAGTCATGAACCCTTACCCTAGGCTCTGTGCCATTAGGAAACACTATTGGTAATGGGGTTCGCCGGGATTAGCAAGTGGATTGCGGTCGGTGTTGTGTCAAAAGTTTGTACTACGTTCATCGGGATTAGCAAGTGGATTGCGGTCGGTGGTACGTAGAAAGGCCTAGGATGTTAGTTCATCGGGATTAGCAAGTGGATTGCAGTCGGTGTCCTACTAGATCGAAGCCTTATTGTATGATTCACCGGGATTAGCAAGTGGATTGCGGTCGGTGTCGTGTCAAACCTTAAAAACGTTTTAAAATTGGACCGCGAGCGTTAGTAGGGGTCTCGGTAGAACTCACTGAGGTTGTATCTCATTGTTTATATGTTGTTGTTTTACAGAGAAACAGGGACAGCAGAAATCCAAGAAGCACGAGTAGGTTGAGCTCAGGCGACTGCTGATGACTTAGCTATTATGCTTAAGTTTATATTTCCTTTTGTTGTCTTTGTACTACGACTCTATGTATCGGTATTATAATTTCATTCCGCTTTCTTGTATGATATTGAGCACTATAGTTTGCTTAAGGTTATGGCCAGGGAACCTATTCGGTCTTATTTGTATTTAAGACTGTTTTGTTGTTATTTAGCGAGAACTATATTGCATTGTTCAGTATCTATGCAGGAATTTTATATCTCTGATGATTTAGGGATGGTGCACTTGGGTATTTTTACTCGATAAAAATACCGGGGTGTTATAGTTGGTATCAGAGCAGTTCGACCTCGTCGGACTTAGTTTAGGGTTGAGTCAATTCCTTGTTAGTCCTTGTTGTAATTATACTTGTGATGCTAAGAGACATTGAGCCTGATCAACTTAATACTTAGTGCATCATAAGCGGAATTACGTCAGGATGGCCAAGACGCAGTCCTCGACCAAGACCGGAATCTCCAACCAGTGCATCCTCAGGAAATGTGGCATGACGGTGGAAGAATACACTGCTAAGCTGAGAAGTTGTCTCAGTTTTACCAAGTGGTAAAGTAAGCTCTGGATGACGAATGGAGTATGCAGATGTATAAGAGGGGCCTTAGTGCTTTTATGACTTAGGGTCTCAGTTCTTATACTATTACCAATTATGTTGCCTAGGTACAATCAGCCTATGTCGCCGAGGATGATCTCATAGGAAGTATGGGAAAGGAAAGAAGGTAGTTGAATTATCAATTCCGAATGCAAAGTCCTAAGATAATTTCATCAAAGGAAAAGCAGATGTAATTCTTTGATTCTTCAAAGGTCAGAAGATGTTCTAACTGTGGAAAGCCTCACAGTGGTGATTGCAAGCGAAGATCTAATCGGTGCTATTATAGTAATGTAGAGGGTCACTATGGTAAAGAGTTCCCTGTAAGGAAGAGTTCCAAGGAGTTACAAGCAGCTCTAAGGCAAGGACGAGTCAACATTCTGGATGTTTAGACAGTTACGACTGCAGACAATTTACTGAGGGGTATGAGATCAGTTTTCAATCACTCCGTCAGTATATTATATGATTCGGGTGCAACCCGTTGTTTTATAGAACAAGCATTTGTGAATCGGTTGGGATTAGCCTTATCATCGCTATCCGAGCCGATAACTATTTTAACTGCTGCTAAGGGTCGTGTCCAGACCTAATCTTTGTATAGAATTGTCTACTTGTCATAGGAGGCAGAAATTTCGTTGTAGAATTTATTGTTTGCCTATGAGAAGTGTGGACACCATTTTGGGTATGAATTGGATGACTGCAAATCATGTTGCCATCGACTGTGTTAATCACTATCAGCTTCGCTTCAGAATCAGTTGAATTGTCTAGGACAAATTCTGAAGCGGTTACCTAGTTCACCTTAGACGGTCAATCTTCATTTCAAGGTGCGGAAGCACATGTTAGTATGTTATCTGCATCCACTAAAACTAATTTAGATTTGGCGAACATTCAGGTTGTGAATAACTTTCTGGATGTTTTCACGATGAAGTTTCTTATGAACCTCCAGAGAGAGAGGTAGAGTTTACTGTAGAATTGGTTCTTGGCTCGGGATCGATATCTATTGTTTCCTATTGAATGTTCCTTTAGAATTCAAGGAAATGGAGTCTCAACTTGAAGAGTCAACGTTAAAGAAATTCATTCGACCGAGTGCTTATCTAAGGAGTGCTCTGGTGTGGTTAGTCGAAAGGAAAAATGGTAGGATGAGATTGTGCATTGATTATCGACTACTCAACAAAGTGACGATCAAGAATAAATATCCCTTACCGAGGATAGACGATTTGCTTGAGCAATTTGAGGTGCTGCAGTGTTTTCTAAAATTGATCTGAGGTCAGGATATCATCAAATAAAAGTTAGAGCCTTAGATATTCCGAAGACAGCTTTCCGTACTAGGTATGGACAT
The DNA here is from genome assembly GCA_039519185.1 of Astragalus membranaceus. Taxonomy (NCBI): domain Eukaryota; kingdom Viridiplantae; phylum Streptophyta; class Magnoliopsida; order Fabales; family Fabaceae; genus Astragalus; species Astragalus membranaceus. Next base: position 124,539,681 of record CM076854.1, on the reverse strand, counting down.
TATGTGTGGGTAGTGATGCCCTTCAGTTTGACTAGTTCTCCAGCGGTATTCATGGATTATCTGAACCGAGTTTTTCCTCAATTACCTAGATCAATTTGTAGTCGTTTTCATTGATGGTATCTCGATGTGCTCGAAGACCATTGGGGAGCATGTCCAACATCTCCGCATTGTTCTGAAAGTACTCCGAGAAAATAAGTTGTACTTGAAACCTTCAGAGTGTGATTTTTGGGTGTCAGAGGTAAAGTCTTTGGGACATGTGATTTCCCAAGTCGGGAGTTTCTGTAGATCCCAGTAAGGTGGAAGCTGTATTGAATTGGGAACGACCAACGTCAGTCACTGAAATCAGAAGTTTTCTAAGTCTAGCCGGTTACTACAGGAAGTTTATCGAAGGATTCTCACTATTGGTTCTTCCACCTACTCGGTTAACTCGTAAGTGTCAACCGTTTACGCGGGATACTGATTGTGAAGAATGTTTTCAAGAATTGAAGGTTTGGTTGACTTCTGCTCCAATCCTGATTCTTCCAGATCCGTCTTTGGGATTACAAATTTACAACGATGTTTCTGGGAAGGGTTTAGGAGGTGTTCTTGTGCAGAATCAACAAGAGGTAGCTTATGCATTCGGGAAATTGAAGGCTCATAAGGAGAATTATCCAACTCATGAATTGGAGTTAATACCTATTGGGTATGCACTGAAGGTTTGAAGACATTACCTGTTTGGGTCTTGTTTCGGAGTCTTTAGTGGTCACAAGAGTTTAAGGCATCTGTTTGATCAGAAAGAACTGAATAGCAGGCAGAGAAGTGTGTTGAAGCTCTGGAGGATTATAAATTGGTGTTGAGCCATATGAGGATCTCTAGTTCCCTAAGGGATTCTATACACTTAGCACAGAAAGTTGATGTGAAGCTACAATCACAAAAGGTATTTCCAGATTTTACCATGGATAGTGATGGAGTCAGTTGTTTCAACGGTAGAATCTGTGCCCCCGATGATGAGAACAATATAAGGCAAGTGTTAGAGGAAGCACACCGAAGTTTATATTCTGTTCCAGGGTGTACAGAATATAAAGCAGATGTATTAGTGGCGAGGTATTAGTTTGTTAACCTCTCCTTTGTGAAGGTTAAAAATGAGATTGTATTTTGAGATTCTGTTTGACAAGTCAAACGTAAATACGAATATGTAAGTGAGGTAACTGTTGACTGTTTTTCACATTGCGAATAACCATCAAAGGACTAATTGAAGGATCTGCTTGCAAGTGACTGAAATTTCCGAAATGAAGCTTTGCGTGCGGTACGGTAGTTTTGAAAAATCATTTTTGTGAAAAACCGCATGCTAAAGTTAATTTTGGGAAAGAATCAAGAGACTAATAGGATCTGATTGAGGAAAATCATAGGAGGCGTACTTAGGTTGAGGGGAAACTTAACGCTACTGGCTAATTCGGAAAGGAATTGGGTGCGTCGTAGATAAATATATTGTGTGGAAAGTTACAATAAAGGAAGAAGGGTTCTGAGTTCTGTTTGATAGTTGTTTTGAGAACAATTGAGGTGATTTTCATTGCTTTCGAAATTAATTGATGTTCCCACGGTTTATTTCTACGTTTAAGGTCAAATTTTTAGTAAAACCCTCATTTCATCTTTTTGAAAAGTCTTATCTCGAAATCATGGGGACGAGTCAAGAAGTTTTACAGATGACTTTTCCGTCACATTTTTCAATATGTATGAGAAGTGTTATAGATTATAGAAAAATTGTTGAGAACGTGTTTACACCCTTCGAGGAAATCGTGTTTGTTTTTACCTCTACCGAGGAGTACCAGTTTGCATGTGGATCTCATTTTCAACATATATTTCTATCAAGTGTCTTGTATTAGACCCTTTGCTTTAGATTAATCAAAGTTGGGGCGTAAGCGAGGATAATTGGAATGAAGCTTCAGAAGTGTTTTCAAACGCGGTGCCGAGCCTATGTAGGCGAATGATGAGTTTCTCGTGTAGATTCGTAACCGGAGAGTTCGTATCAAGGTAGTAGTGGATCATACTTGGAGATTGATGTGCCAACTTTGGGAAGATTTTCTACACTTATTTCGTTAATTCAAGATTGTGTTCCAGCAACTTAAGATCTTCTGAGAATGTCGATTCTCGGTTAGTCAGATGAAAGACTTAACGAAATTTTGAGGACAAAATTCTTTCAAGTTGGGGAGAATGTAACACCCTCAAATTAATTAGTAGAATTATTTGGGTGTTAACCCAATCAAATTAATTTAGTACTTGACTGGTAAATTTATTGAGTGCTAAAATTAATTATTGGTTGACATCGGATCGTTAACCGAATAATACGGGTCAATGAAGTTTTGGAATCGAAATAAGAGATTTGGATCAATATGGTAATTGGACCACGTTACCACTTATATATTAATAAATATATATGTGTGTGTGTGTGTGTGTGTGTGTGTGTGAGAAAGAAAAGAATTAAGAAAGAAAGAAAGGAAACGCGTACAGAGAGAGAGAAGAGAAACAGAGAGAAAAGAGAGAAAAAAGAAAAGAAGAGAAAAGAATGGGTGAAGGAGAAGAAGAGGAAAAAGGAAGTTCAAAGGCTCATCAAAACGACTTCCTTCCAACACGAAAAGTAATCAGCGTTCCTTTCTCTTCGATTTGGTACCAGCATCAACATGATCAACTCACTCTCTCTCACTTTGCCATTTTCGAAATTTGAAGGAAATGGAGATATTTGGTGGTTCAAGCTCAAGGATAGCTTGGGATGGTGTTTGGCGCAAACCCAAGGATGGTGTATTGGTTATTGAAGTTCGATTGGAATATTGGAAGCTAGTTGGGTGAGTTGGGATTGAAAAATCAAGATTTGGGGTTATGTGTGAATAGTGATTTGAAGGTTGAAGATGATGAATAGTATTTGTTGATTCAAGAGCGATTAGGAGCGAACCCGAAGCGTATCGAGTGCGAGACGAAGTTCAATTTCGCGAATTGGAAGTTGGTTGGTGATTAGGGTTCGAATGGGGAATTTCGAGGAATTCGGTATTTCGGTCAAAAAGGCGTCTCGGTTGAGCGGAAAGCTTTGGAAGCGGATTTGAGCGTCGTCGGAACGGAAAGTTTATGCGGGGAATGTTCGTGTGGTTACTCGGTGAATTCGGCTCAATCGTGGTTCACGCTTCAAGGGTGAGTTTTACTCACGTTTAGGTTTTTGAATTTAATAAACATAAATCGTGAAATGTGTTTCGGTTTGATTCGTGTCGAAAACGTATTTTGTACGAAAATCACGTTTTAGGTCTAATCGGTTTTTGGATTGTTTGATTGATGATCATTGTTGTTTGAATATGTTTTTGGACTGTTTTTATGTTGGGACTAGACAGGAACAGGTATCAGAATTGGTCGGAACGACGAAAAATGCGAAAACAGGATAAAATACAATGCTGTCAAAAGCGCACGACCCGTGCGTCCCAGGCGCACGGACCGTGCGTGTCATTCTGTTTCTGTTTTCAAAAAAGGCATTACAGGGCGCACGACCCGTGCGTGTGGGAGCACGGACCGTGCGCAGTGTTCTGTCCAAATTTTCCAAATTTGCCCGAAACGATCCCGATCGATTCCAATCCTCTTCTAATCCTTTCCTAACCCTTCTATAATGATATTAGGCTTATAATGCCATGATTTTGGGTATGTTTCAAAAGGGTTTTATAAAATACCTTTAAAGTTGAAAATCTTTCGAAAAGCCGAACAATAGTACACGTGTGCGGATATGTTTTTATTGATAACAAAGCGGACTATGAGTCCTACGTGGTAAAGTATAATATAAATGAACTAAATGTTCATATGATTGTTGATATATATATTATATCGAGTTTGGGTGACGACCCATGTTGACATACTAGGCGGGGAAGTCACGAACCCTTACCCTAGGCTCTGTGCCATTAGGAAACACTATTGGTAATGGGGTTCGTCGGGATTAGCAAGTGGATTGCGGTCGGTGTTGTGTCAAAAGTTTGTACTACGTTCATCGGGATTAGCAAGTGGATTGCGGTCGGTGGTACGTAGAAAGGCCTAGGATGTTAGTTCATCGGGATTAGCAAGTGGATTGCGGTCGGTGTCCTACTAGATCGAAGCCTTATTGTATGATTCACCGGGATTAGCAAGTGGATTGCGGTCGGTGTCGTGTCAAACCTTAAAAACGTTTTAAAATTGGACCGCGAGCGTTAGTAGGGGTCTCAGTAGAACTCACTGAGATTGTATCTCATTGTTTATATGATGTTGTTTTACAGAGAAACGGGGACAGTAGAAATCCAAGAAGCACGAGTAGGTTGAGCTCAGGCGACTGCTGATGACTTAGCTATTATGCTTAAGTTTATATTTCCTTTTGTTGTCTTTGTACTACGACTCTATGTATCGGTATTATAATTTCATTCCGCTTTCTTGTATGATATTGAGCACTATAGTTTGCTGAAGGTTATGGTCAGGGAACCTGTTCGGTCTTATTTGTATTTAAAACTGTTTTGTTGTTATTCAGCGAGAACTATATTGCATTGTTCAGTATCTATGCAGTAATTTTATATCTCTGATGATTTATGGATGGTGCACTTGGGTATTTTTACTCGATAAAAATACCGGGGGTGTTACAGTGCAGATTTGGTTAAGCAAACTCTACTTCAAATTGAGACAGAGACATGAGTGAACAATCAACTCCTGAACAACCCCAACACCACAACAGGAAAGGGGTAAGGCAGAGGGTGGGGATGGTGGGAGGGATAGAGGGTTAGAGGAAAAGACAATCAAAAGATAGGTGGGGGGGGGGAGGTGGTGAGAAGCCAGAGTTGAGGCGAAGGTCAAGACAAAATAGGGGGGAAGATGGTTGGGACGGAGGAGAAAAGACATAGGGAGTTGGGGGAGGAGTGGGAGCCTGAGGGGCGGTGCGGAGGAGGGAGCCCCCCACCCCGGTGGTGGAAACAGAAGTTAAGCAGGGAGTTGCGCTAGAGTTTTGTGAAAATACCTTTATTTATGAACATGACTGTATTACCGATGGCTTTACATGTTCAAGGGAAAATCATTTTTACTTTATCGTATGGTACCTTTGCATATAAAATGATGTCTTTTTTGGGTGTGAAATTCCCCTGAAACTTTTCGAAGATATATCTTCTCTGACTTGATTGAAAATTCATGGATAATTTTTGGGTTTGGTTATTCATGTGAGAATTTCCTGCATAACGTGAGCTTAATGTTGTACAGATATAATGACACTAATTTGGTACCAATTTCGAATAAATGCCTATTCATTGTGAAGGATCTCAATATTATAACACACAAGGTGTCCTCAAAAGGTAATGAGGTAGACGCTACCAAAGTAGAGGTGATTACAACATTTTCTCCATTGAGTTCTGTGAGGGGTAGCATAGTTTCTAAGGCCATGTTGACTTTATGTTACGCGAGACATTACCTATGGGATAACCCTTACTTGTTTAAGGTATATGGGATAGTTGACTAGGAATTTTGTGACTATGCATGCAGTAACTTTTATTCCTGAGCATCGTCATTCTAGAGATGTTGGGGGGTATTTTAGTCCTAATAGGGTTGTGGCCAAAGTTTTGCAATGATGCAGATTCTATTGGCATATAGTTGTTAAATATGCCCATTAATATGTGAAGACTTGTGATAATTGTCAAAGAAGTGGCAATATTTCAGGGAGCCAGGAGATGCCTTCGGATGATATTTTGGGAAATTTTTTATGTTTGGGGTATTGACTTCATGAGTCCTTTCCCTATATCATTTTCATATCAATATATTTATTTTGTTGTGGCTTATGTTTCTCAATGGCTGAAAGTTGTAGCCTTACCTACTAATGATGGCCGGGTTGTGGTAAAATCTCTGAAAAATAATATTGTTACTAGCTAGGTTTGAGACACCCCGAGATATCATAAGTGATGGTTGCATGACCAGTGCATTTTAATGCACATTCTAGTGCATTTTGGCCCAATATTCAATTTTTGAAATGTTTTAACAATTTTGAGTCTTAATTGGCTTAAGTGAAATTTACGGGTAATTTTATATTTTAACCTGTTTTCTTCAACAAGCGATAACTTGGGCTGTAGTTATCCGATTCCAATGATCTTTTTGGGGTTAGAAATCTAAGAGGAAGAGCTACAATTCTTATGTGACACCAAATCCTAATATAGAATTATTCTTAGCCAAAAACTTGATTTTATGAACCTTTGAACTTTCTTTTGTAATAGTTTAGTCTTGGGCCAAGTAACTCTTTTATGGCCTTGGGATTTTACCCATGTTTTTAGGCCCATTTGAGGCTGAATAGAATCTTATATTCGTTTTCCTTAGAAAATAGGATCAGTCACAATTTTACAAAGAATAGAAACAGAACCTCTTTCGCTTATGTTCTCATGGAGAGCTAACTTCCTAAGGTTAATCCACTAGTTAGAGGTTTGATTCAAATGATAATTTCATTTCAGTAATGATATTCCTTTTCCTTTCAATCCCTCGTCTCTTGATCACCATTGCAATATCGATTTTGCGTTTTGCTTTTTCACTAAGCCTCGATTTTGCTTTATAATCAAATTTGTAAATCTGATAGAGATTATTATGAGTAATTTGAACGATTGTTTTGAGTTTCTATATGAATATGATATGATTGTTTGATTGAATTATTGAATTCATATTTTAAGTTAATTATAATTTAGGGACTCTCGTTCACAGACCGTAAGTTAATTGATTTCTGTGATGCTTAATTCAGTAGAAATTCGTATTCATATAGGATTGTTTGACGCTTGTTTGGTCAATCTATGATCAAACAAGAATAGATTATTGAATAAAAATTAAACCCTTTTAACCCGTGGTAGAAACTGGTGGATTAATCGTTTTTATTATATGTGACATGTGAACATAATTTCGAACCCCCCTCACCCCGCCTCGCATTTTAATTAATTTCGAATTGGTTAATAAAGTCAAAAGTATATAACACCCTGCATAAAGAGTCAAGAATCACCATGACAAACCAATAGAAGAGTTCCTCGGCAACACTAAAACTAATACTATCGCATGCATTACGAGTCAAGAATCTACGAAGCATTGCGAGGTTTTGGATAGCTTCTTCTTCCGTGTCTGCATAGCCTAGTTGTTCTAATATATACCGAAAAATCACATGTTCTAATATCCTATTTTGAATTTCTCTCAAAAGATACATTTAAATTTTCCTCAGCGATTGATCATGTCAACAATAGCGAGTGGAAGAAAATGTTAATTATAAAAGCACAACACAACCAAAACTAGTTCTACATGTTGTGCGCAATTTGCTTTATAAACCTAAATTTCCTCGATTGTTGTCCCATCCGATTGAGATTATGACCCTGTCCTCAGTTCTGCCATGACTAGAGTTAGCAATAGAACATGCCTCATGTGCTACTATTTATGAGGAGTGGGCAACTTTCCTCATAAATCATTGCAATTTTCCCATTAAAAATTCATACAGCAAAAAATTAGCATAAAAGGTGTGTACTTGGCAATCGCATTTAAGCACATGATTTTTATGTTTCTAATCTCAATTGACATTTAGGTCAATGTGAGTTAAGCTATAAACATTGTTTGGCTTTTTTCATTGGATTCTCAAAGTGACTTGTCTTGCCAATTAGGATGATTTGTGACATCATGTGCCCTTTTCGAGAAACTCCATTATATCTACTGGCATGGATTCTCTTTCACCACGTCTGTGAGGTTAGGTAAATTATGTATGTAGATAGGATAAAGTCATTTTCAAAAGAGCCAAAAAAAAGACCTTGTTAATTAATTATTTTTGATGCTCTTATATTCAGTTTAGTACATGTTTGATCATTGTTAGATCCATTTAAAAATGGTTTTTTTACCCCCCAAATATGCCAAAGGGACGATCTTAACCCTGATTTTTTTAAAAAATTTCGGAATTACTCATTAAGACTTTATTTCGAAATGCTTTTTTTAAGGATTTCCGGAATTACGTGAAAATTTCAGTATGTGAAAAACGACTTCCGGAATTATGTTAAAAATAGGTATTTCCAAAAATCCAAAAAAATGGCTTCCAGAATTATGTTAAAAAGGGGTATTTTCGGAATTGAAAATATTGTTTTGGAAATTTTTAAAAAACTGAACTTTAACTGTAGGTAAAAGATTTTTTAAAAACATGGACTTTTACACACGGTTTTGTCTGTAGGTAAAAGTCATGGATTTTTTTGGGAATTCCAGAAATATAGTGTTTCCGGAATTCCCAAAAAAATCCATGCCTTTAACCTACGGACAAAACCGTGGGTAAAAGTCCAGTTTTTTGGGAATTCTGGAAATACTCTTTTTTACATGATTTCGGAAGCTGTTTTTCACATATTTTCGAAAATCCTTCGAAAAATCAACTTCCAGTTTAATTTTGTTAAACAATGTGAGGGGTATTTTGGGAATAAAATGAGTTATGGGGGTATAAGGGAGAAGGAGGGGGGGGGGGGGCAAAAAAAAACCCTAAAAATGGGTAAGAGTATCTAGTTAATTAGAGTAGCTTTTTGATAAGTTAATGTTAGTGGGGTGGGGGTGGGGGAATGTCAGTTTCCAGGGTTTGAACCTGGACATCATTCTTGCAACTTTGCAACTCCTTCATGTCCTTTAGCTCGTCAACTGAACTACCATCTTGGGACGCGGATTACAGTAGTGCAATCTTATTCATTTATGTACGATTCTGACTTTGAATCTAAGACTAAGAGTATCTAGTTAATTAGTAAATAATGCAGTCTTACTATAAATTAATGTACAAAGACTTTGAATCTCTCAACATTCTTTTCTTTTTCCCTTAAATGAACACGTAAGTAAAGCAACAAATTAAGACAGGACCACATATTTATTTACAGCATAAAGATTATGGTGGTCCATTAGGATTATATTTTTGAAGCCTTATCTTTAACAATCTCCACCTTTCATTAATATTCTGGAGTATCAGCTTTTCTTGATCCAAGTCGTAAACGGTTTGGCTTGCAACTTCTCCTATTAATTATACGATCCAAATTTTTTCTTATTGATTCAACAATATACTGTGGATAATGTGGAAGAAAAGTTAACCATTAAGTTATCACAACTTGTATTTTGCAAACTTAAAGATTACGCAAATGACATATCCAAATAAACACAAACAACCATTTAAATTTGTGAGGCATCGTTACTATAGTCTCTACGCAATATAGGGTCTGTTTAGAAGAGAGTAAATGCCCATTTTAGTCCTTCACAATTTTTCGATAAGACAAATTGGTTCCTGACAATTTTTTGGGACAAATAAGTCCCTGACATTTTTAAAATGGGGACAAATTAGTCCTTAAGTCAGGGACTAATTTGTCCCCATTTTAAAAACGTTAGGGACTTATTTGTCCCAAAAAATTATCAGGGACTAAATTGTTCGGTTGAAAAATTGTCAAGGACTAAAATTGGTATTTACTCTTTAGAAGAAAAGTTGGTCTCTGAAAGTGACACCTTAGTATTAAATTCATCTCTAAAGTATCAAATGTATACATTTAACGTCACGTTATTAGTCCCTAAAAGTGATTTTTTGCCAAATTTATCCCCGAATTATCCCGATTATATAGTCAATTTCACATTAGTTCCAACGTCTTAAATTTCAAGTTAGTTCCTAAATTAACAAGAAATTTCCATAATATTACACATTAACATCTTAAGTAACCCCTTTTTAAAAAACATTATTTAACTTGATTGGTTTTGAATTAGTTTGTTGTTTATTAATTTATTTTTTTATAAATTTCTATGAAAACATTTGATTTGAGATCAATTTAATGTTTATAGGTAATATTTTGCTTCAGTCTTATTTATGTTGATCTGAGAATAAAATATGAAAGAAAACTTTTTCTTTCATAAAAAAAACTGTTAGTATCGATCATAATATTTAGAGTTTAATTTCTATACAAATATTATGTATGAGCATTTACGACCACCACTAATCACAATAGATGGAGGGGTTGGTTACCAATTGACTAATTGGTGGTTATCAATTGATCAATTCGTTTTTAATGATGTGTCGGTCTCTAATTCGTAGATAGTGTAAAATTACTTATATACAAATATGTATATAAATTAAATCTTAATATTTATTCTTAATAAATAATTATTTTTCTCTCTATTTTTTTGTCAACATTGTTCTCTCAATTTTTATACATTAATTTTCTAAACTTCAACCTTAGCCCAATCATTATTATCACAGTACCAAATTAACAATGAAACAGAACAAATAGACTAGGTTCAAATATATATCGACAAATAGGGATGTCAAAATGGGCTTGGCCCGCCGGCCCGGCCCGTTGGCCCACCAAAAAAGGCGGGCAGGGCTAAGGTATTGTTGCCCGCCAGCCCGCGTTGCCCAGCCCGCTTCGCCCGCCAGCACGCGGGCTAAACACTGTGGCGGGTCAAACCGCCCGTTAGCGTTTTTTTTTTAAATTCAGTGTAAATTGACGGGCCAGCCCGCTAGTTTAGTTTGTTGTTGTTGGATGGATTATTGATTCAGTCCATTTTTCCATTCAGTATGTGAACAAATGCATCAATGGAATATGGATAGTTTACCTATACTATACTTTTTGAACATCAAGATTGGATTTGATAGAGGGTGATAAACTTTAGGGATTAGTAAATAAGTTCCAAGTCTCCCGTTGGAGACTTAACTTCTGTTTTTGTCTTTCAATTCTTTGATTTTTCACTCTCTTGGTTTTTGTCTTTCAATTCTTTTTGTTTTGTTGAATGTTCATTATGCATTGCTTTAGTTCTGTTTAGTCTTTACAAGTGATTTGCGCTTTACATCTAGGAGGTATTTGACTATGGTTGATTATATAGAGGAAGCAGTTGGTGCAAGGAATGAACTTTTACCTTAAAGTGGTTACATCCATCCCAGGCATTGACAATCACGACGCAAATGCGGTAAATTCCTTTATTATGAAACAATTCTTCAACTTAATTTTTTATTTTCACATGCATCCGTACAACACTGTTGAAGCTCAGGATTCTTGATTATATAATGTGTTAAACTCGCCTAGGTATAACAGCCTTGTGTAGTTTGTGCATTCCTTTTTGTATATTGACTGACAATTGCATTCTGTCAAAGTTTTGATGCCATGTTAGGCTTAAAATGTTACGTTTTCCATTTTGTATTTTATTAATGCTCTTAGTTTGTTTAAAGTTGATTTTTGTGGAACAAAAATGCATGACTAATGTGCATGTTGTGTATTCAACCTTATTTTTCATTCTTCTTTCTTCAAGATTGTTTGATCTATTTCTGCCATACTTGAGTTAACACATATCCAACTTTTTAAATCATGTTGACTGAGTTTTGATAACAAAACAATTTGTAAAATGCTAGGATCATAAATAGAAGCTTTGCTTTCTTATTTCATATATGGTTTGAATGTAGGGCAAGTGATCGAGGTATGGGATTAAGGATCATAATTATGGTTTGAATGAGGGCAAGTGATCGAGAGATAAAGAGACACACAAAGATCTTCAAGGATCAGCAATGTTGTCATCTTTGATTCTGACACAAGGAACAAACTTAAAGGTAACTCAATATGGTCCAGAGGGGTAAGCCAAAATTTGTTGTAAAGTAGGTTAACCTCTAATAGTTTCAAGAAAAGGAGATATTAATGGTCATCAAATAAGTAGAGTGTATCATGAGTTGTCAGTGTAATCCATAATACTTAGTGTAATCCATAGTACTCAGTTAAGGTAGTATAATCATTCCAAGATTTTGGTTCTGTTATTTGACTATGTTAGCTTCACAAATTAGCTCCATGTTTTAGCTGCTTAGTTAGTTGACCTTGCAACTCCAACAATTAGCTGCTACTGTGATCACATTCCACTGTTACCAATATATGAGCATTTCATTGGAATCGATGCTAGGGATGAAGAGAGGCAGGGATTGTCTGCTACTGTTAGGTCTGTGGCGACGATTCGTGCTTTCGGGAATGTTGATGTGGTTGGCAAGGATGATTGGATCACCTATTTGGGATCCTCTAATGCTGCTATCACTTTACGTGCTGCTGCCATTATGCTCAAGCTGGATAGTGGATGGAATTGGTTAATCACTTTGAGTGCACGTGATTATCCTCTCATCACTCAGGATGGTATGCTAGTTTTGGTCATTTCTATTTGCTTTGTGCTTTTTATTTTATTTTGGATGTTGCTAAATAGAAATTTGGTGTAATGTGAATCGCATCCTTACAAAGTGGAATGTCAAGGTGCAATGAAGTTTGGTTCTCATTATAAAATTTTTGCTACTTTTAGGAGCTTTGTTCTATTTCAGTTTTTCTTCCCTTTGCTCTCCATTTTCTTTGTCAGGTTTCCTTACTTTAGAAAATTTGAGACGTGGTATTAGTTGGAGACTTGATATCTTTAAAAATAATGTTAAAATCATTGAGCTTGCATCCAATGATGCCTAATGCCTGCATTCTCACTTCACTTATTACAGATTATGGAAAAGGATGTGATCGTTGACATTATAAGCTTGAACTGATAAGCATATTGAGTCCTGTGTTTTGTTTTCCTGATTTTTCAGAACTTGGAGCTGACGAAATTGTAAATGATTTTCATGATAGATAGATTTTAAAATCAAGGTTGAGGCGACGGAGAGCGACAACTGGAAACGGTGACGGGAAGCGGAAAATGTGGTGGTCACGACGGGGATTCACTTTAACTGTTGTAGATTCAATACTGGTCTTGCAAAAATATTGCACTTTTGGAATTTTAGGTTTGCTATTTTATTATTATTATACTGGTCTTGGAAAAATATTATTTCTTTGATATGTACGTTGCTTGATTTAAATGTTATAAGTGTGTGTAATGGTATTTTCTATTTATTATTTACTATAAATAAAATTGTTAAATTGTGCTAATATTATTGTTTAGCTGATTGCTTTAGTGCTTTATTGCTCCAAAATGTTACAAACACATACAATTCTTGACGAGACTTAACTATTTCCGTCCAAATGACGTACTCCATCATGATATCAAAAGATTTCTTTTTCTAGCTTATGAGATTTTGATTTTGGTTTTTATCATGTCTATTAAGTATATTACTCTTGACTGATGCATTTTGTGCCTTTGCAGAGTCATATATTCTAAATGAAAATTATGCTAATTTGTATCTACAGGTATTGGGCTGATCCTAATGAGTGAGTGCTCTGTTTAAACCAATGAGAATGTCTATTTTTTTAACCATGAGGGGCCCTATATTTCAGTTTCCTTCAAGTATTAGTCAAGTTCTTTTGTTATCTGTTGTTAAAAGATGAAATTCCCTATGGTGGCTGAAGGCTTATTTATTGAAATGTTGGCGCCTTTAGTTATAGTTGTGTATCCTCATTCTGCCAACAATTTCAGTCTTCTTTATTCTTATTTGTTATTTAGGTAATAGCATCTGATTGCTCTAATCGTGAAAGAGTTAATCTGGCTTTCAATCCTTATAACTTTGCTTAGGTACTGGACATTTTTGTTCCTTTTATAGTTTGATTTTACGAATTTTTTATTACTTCATTTTAGTTGATTTATTAAACTCTATATGTAGTGTACTTCTAGATGCTCATGTTTCATTTAAAATAGTCATAAATTTGTTTAAGATAGTGCAATTGTAGAAACAAAAATCTTAAGACAGGTATATTAGTGCGGATGAATGTCAATGCAAAACATGAACTAATTGATTTGCTATTAGATATATTTCTGCATAAGAGCCCCTTTTAGGTTTAGATTTGTGAAAAACATCATCTGAAATGTAGAAGGTGGGAAACCTATAAGTTGTTAACTTAATGGATTTCTTCAATCAATAATTTATTCTTAATGCATTATGTACTTTCATTTTGTTAACTTAATGGATTTCTTCAATCAATCATTTATTCTTAATGCATTATTGTACTTTCATTTTCCTTCAATTATCTTTACCACATCTTTTGAATAATTTTTGTGCAGTGGTAACAATCAAGACACATACATCCTGTTGACATGGCCAGACCAATTGACACCATAATTGATGTCAACCGTACAAAAGAGCTCTAGAAATTTGCTATCAAAATCATTGATCTGTGGACTGTTTTCAACAGACAGCAACGAGATCATTATGAAATGATTTTTGTGGATGCCAAGGTCATTATGACAGTCAGAGGCTATATGGTTACTTCTAACTTCATAAACTTCCACGAGATATATAAATTTGCTCCATGTCTACCATTTTAATGCAATGTTGTTCTTTAATTATCACTCTCAAATTTCATTGGGCTGTCTCTCAATTGCTATTCACTCCAACTGCATCGCAAACAAAGGCTTTCTTCACATTCAGAGATCTCAGGTCTGACCATCATCATTTCTGCCTTCCCCCACTTGATTTGCTCATGCTTCCCCACTTGCCATCCTTATTTTGAATTCCTTATTATAGTTTTGAAGTTTGTTATAAGTGACTGATCAACTTATTATAGTTTGATCAATGCTTGCTATCCTCTGTTCAAGGAAAACTCTCTTCATTGTTTGAGAAAAAATAATCTTCTATTGCGAGTTTTAGAAGAAGAGGATAATTCCAAAATATGACATGTCCTTTCTATGGGATCATTGTATTCCAACTACCTTTTATTGTTTTGATTTTAAGCTAAGCTATTCAAGTTCAATATCCACAACAACCTGGTCATCAAGGAAATGCTGAGAATCCAACTGAAATTCAATTGGATGATTAAGTTAACATTGGTGTTGAAGTCATTGATGTTCATGTACTAGCATTTGCTAATTTAGCGTTAGATTATATCTTCCTGCGTTAATGTTTATGGATTATGATTTTTTGCTATTTTTATTTCCTCTTTAAGACAATGCCTATGAATTTCGATGGTTGTATCTGGATTAAGTTCTCTTCCTTTAATTTATGTTATAATTTTCTGTTTTGCCTATATTTAAACAAGGCTACTTTCATATTTTTGTGTTTCACTATTGAATCCCATTACTATTTGCACCTGCGTTATTTATTTTAATTGTGGCAAATCTTAAAATTCCTCAAGATACCATGTTCAAATGTCACTTTAAGATATTTCTTTATGTTTTTTCAAAGCTTCTTTCAAATTGTAATCTAAACGATAAATTTTGGTATCCCGATAATTTTGTGTTAACCAGAGCATTGGCTCCGTGCATCGCACGGGTCACAACACTAGTAGACATAAAGCTTTTTGTCTATTCCGGGAAACTAATTCCGAAGCATACCCCTGGGTGTACTATTAAAAAAAGAGAAATAGACAAAATGCTTTTTGTGTATAGATAATCAGTAAAGGGAAGGGGTATGTGCATTAAAAATGGGGTGTACGAAGCATATCCAACGAAATAGTTACTCCTTTTGTGAAAATGGACCTAAATTATGAGCAATAAAAATAAAAATAAGAAGGGTTTTGATTTTTATACCCTTTACTGAGCCACATACCCCCACAAAATGCAAAACTTTCCATTATACCCTTTAGGTGTATCTTTGATTGTGGCGTCATGTATTTCTCTAGCCTTGCATTTTGCTTGTGCTAGGTATTATCAATGAAAATTTTCCAATTATCGAAAATAATGAAATTATAGTTCCAAACACACACACCTAGTTACTTAATGTGGTTGTTTCTACCGTCAACCGGTCAAACATAGGGAATGATGGATTTGAACACATTGCATCATGGCGTGAGTTATTTTTTCATCTAGATACTACAGGTCTATTTGGATTAACTTATTTTTGAACTTGTAAAAACAATTTATGGAGATAAATAAGTTTTGATGTTAATTCATAAGTTCTCACAAACAAAAGTTATGTCTCTATAAGTTATGTTTTCATAAACTACATTAACAAGCTTATGAATAATACATAAAAGCTTATTTATTTGCACAAATAATTTTTCATAAGCTCAAAATAAGCTCTAACTAAACGGCCCTACTTTTCTTTATTTTTCTTGATGTCCATTGTATTGCTGGTTTCCTACTAAAGCATAAGTAGAGTACACTCGTACTCTTTTAATTTTAATATAATATATCTTTTCTCAATAGTAAAAACCGTCTTATTGTTCATTGGAAAAGACAATAAAGTTTTACTTTATTACAATCAGAAAGGACAAAACTCAATCGATACAAAATTTACAAAATTTAACACTTTTATTATTTGACACCTCGCATTTTTTTGTGGTAATATTGTACTTTTATTAACTTACTTTTTTATTCTTTCTTTTTATTTCAATTATTTTCTCTCTCTCTTTATCAATGATTCTTTCTTTCTCAAACTCTCCCATTTCATTTCAATCATTTGCTCTCTCGTCATCAATCATTCTCTATTTCTCAAATTCTCTCATTTCTTTTTTCTTTCTATTTCTCTCTATTTCTTCTCCCATTCTTTCTTTTTATCAAAAGAGAGTCATACTTAGTACTAATTTATTCTCTAATTTTCCATTTTTTGTTTCTCTTTTTCATGTCAACATTTTTTCTAGCTCTATTTTTTTTTGACTTTATATACATATTTTGCTTTCGCGTTCAAACCGGAAACATTATATGTAGTTTGAATAGTTATTTTGTATATTTTATCTTTAGGATGTTTCCTACAATAATAAAAGGTGTTATCAAATTTACATTTTTAGTGCAACTACAAATAAATAGTTAAGGGGCAAATAGGTAACTGACAAAAAAGAATAAACAATCTTTTATAAAGCTGCTGACGCGGATTTTTTTTTTGGGAATTCGAAAAATATATTGTTTTTACTATTTATTATAATCTATTAAAACTACTAAAACCAATTAATTTCACTACTAACAATGTAAAAAAACAACCATATTGCTATAAGAGCGGCAATGGGAGCGGCAGCCGGCAGTGGCAACAGGAGCAACAACGAGAGACTGGCAACGGGAGCGGCAACGAGGGCGGCAACTGGGGGTGCTTATCTTATATTATATCTCATTTTATTTTTTCTGATTTTTACTCTATTTTTAAGATTAGAAAAAGATACTTACTTTTTTTAATCTTTCTTTAACACAAGTTTGTTAAACAGATTGAAATATAGCCTTTTTTATTGAGTTTTTCCATTTTCTTTTATTAAATTTTACAATTTTCAAAGTCTTTATAGGTTCATAGCCAAGTACAGCGTCATCCATGCGAATACATAGGTGTAATACTAGTAGTAATCCTAACACGATATCATTTTTCTATCAAAAACACGAGATCATTTGTTTTTTTTTAAATATGTTTTCATTTTGATTTGTATTATTTGAAAAACTGTGAGGTACCTAGAATTGATAATTTTAAAATAGTTAATGCAATTACGGACATAGTTAATAAAATATTAAATTTGGTTCATGAATATATCATGTGTCACAAATCATTAAGTATATATTGAGCTCTATTAACAATGAATTTAAATAAGATTAACCACAATATTTATGTGTACAACGATTTTTTGATTTTGAAGTTTAAATTTACATAATAACTTTTTATATAGTTAAACACGTGAAAATGGTTAACCTCTTTTAAGGCTATGTTGGGTAAAAAGTAGTGGATAACGAATATCAGATAGCGGATAACAGATAAACTAGCGGATAGTAAATCACGTGTTTTTTTTTTTGTTTTACCCAGGGTATCCACCGCCGACCGCAGAGACTAATCCCCTCGCTGAATTGTAGGTGTCTCGAGGGGCAGGACAGCTGGCCCAGAGTTTTATCGCTGCTCTGTACCCAAGGTGGGGATCGAACCCCGATCCTTGGTTAAGGGAGGATCAGCCCCAACCGCTGAACCCCACGCTCTGGGTTACCACGTGTTTGTTAAAACTAGTAGTTAAACTAATTAATAACTTAAAAATTGTTTAGTTTAATTTAAAGATGATAGAGAAGGAATTTAAGAAAAATAGTGAGGGTAAAAATGACAAAAAATGTGAGACACTACACGCTACAAGTAGCATTTCAAAAAATACTATAAAGTACTATTCCAAAAAATGCTAAACGGTATCCGAAAAATGTTAAGCGGTAATGCTTACCAAACTCGCCTATTCATCATCCGCTAGTCAAATCCGCTATCCACTAACTGATGAGACTTGACAAACAAAACCTAAATTTGTTGTGTTACTAAAATTCATTTGGTAATAAATTACCAAAGGTGCACTACTAGAAATCTCGGTATTACCTACGGATTTTCCTACGAAATTACTTGAAACATTCGCAGGAAAACAGTTTCCTACGGAATCTGGTTCGCAGTTATTTTGTTCGTGGATAATTGTTTCCTGCGGATTTTTAAATCTGTAGGAAATTTTCAAAGAAAATTTCACACAAACTCTGTAGGAAATTCCACAGGAAATGCTTCGCAGCAAACTCCACAGGAAACCCTAGAAAATCATTTTTTTATCAAATCCAAACAAATTTTAGTGACAGGTATTCTTGTATATTATTATTATTATTATTATTTTTAATATAATTACTTTTAAAATAATCAAAACGAAGGATTTTTTATTTAACTTCAAAGTATATTACATTACAAAGAAATGCAAACTGGATTTAATTGATACAGTCACAAGATCTAAAGCCAAATCAGATCTATTAACCACAAAAATAAACACAAATCAGTATTACAAATTTGGATTTGGTGATGCTTGCAGATACTCAACCCCACCCCTACTGTTCCATTGAAAATTTTCAATCAACTCCAAAATAAATACTTGCTAAACCCAAATATCTTGCCTGCTATGGATTCTCTTGGATATAGAATTGATTTTTGCACCCTTAAGAGGCTCCTTCTCGATTTTTTATGCTTTTTTCCACCCTGCCACTAATGGAAAAAAAATGCATTTTATATCAGTTAAAATTGACATTTCATATCGGTTCCTGAACCGATGTCGAAAAAGGAGATATAAAAAATAAGGACATTTCATATCGGTTCCCGAACCGTTATGAAAAGTTGTTTTTATATCGGTTGCCCCTAGAACCGTTATGAAAAGTCAGTTTTCGCTTATATTTGACATCGTTTTTATATGGAAACCGATATGAATACTGATTTTTAACATCGGGTTTCTATCAGAACCGATATGAAATACTGATTTTTAACATCGGTTTTCTATCAGAACCGATATGAAAAGTCAGGTTTTTTTTAAAAAAAACTGGTTTTTGTTACATACTCTATACATAGAAGCAACAAAATGATAGAAACACAGCACAAACACCCTGTTACATAAAGAAAGCAATAAATGTCGCAATTAATTTACATTAAACAAATGATGCTAAGCAATATAACATTCGAATTCATATACATAACTCCACCACATATCATTCAAAATCCACTAATGATCTAACGTACATAGTCATAACATATTATAAACACGTGCTTCAGTCCATGAACACACTGAGAACCTACAGTTGGTTTTTGGAAACCCAGAGCACCAACAACTTGCAT
The DNA here is from genome assembly GCA_039519185.1 of Astragalus membranaceus. Lineage (NCBI taxonomy): Eukaryota > Viridiplantae > Streptophyta > Magnoliopsida > Fabales > Fabaceae > Astragalus > Astragalus membranaceus. The sequence goes on along the minus strand of CM076854.1, from coordinate 124,520,273 downwards.
TGAATTCATTCCTCACCATGGTACGTTGCTGCAAAGTAGATAGCTCCCATAGTACGACTCCAAAGCTATAAACTTGCATTGGATTCATTCCTCCCCATGGTTGCTGCAAAGTAGATAGCTCCCATAGTACGACTCCAAAGCTATAAACATCACACCTAGATAAATGGTTCACCATTTATTAGCATCACTAAGACCAAGAAAGATTAAAAAAAGTGGTAAAGCCTATGAGAACATAGCTGTGAGACCATGTATAGAGGAGACAAAGAACAATATTTTGCATAAAAACAAAAACCCCAAATCCATAAAATATCAACGGGAAAAAAACATGAAAATGCAGGCATTCTGTGAAGTAATATAATATGCAAAATTAACAACAAAGATGAAGAGATAAAAAGATTACTTTTCATTTGACGGTTCATTTCGCAACACCTCAGGAGCCATCCACTCGGCCTGAAACATAATATGCAAAATGAAGTAAGTAATATATCCAGTTGCAGTGTTTGTAGCTCATATTTACAAGTTGCAGACACAAACAGAATGATAATGCAAAAGCCCAAATTAAGAGCAAAACTAAGGCGGAGCATAATCTAACGACAGGTACAAGAGATGGAGGGAGACAACTATGTTATCGCACCAATACTATCAGCTAATCGGCTGCAATAATATTAACAGCATGAACAACCATATATACATACATATATGTAGATATATAGCTTGATTTCAATATAGAAAAAAAAAAACAGCATGAACAACCATGTCCACTTCCATTTCCAATCCTTGACCCACCACGACGCCCAAAACTGTCCAAAACAAACATTGAAAGAGGTTTTCAGTAAGCAGCATCATTGAAAAGGGCAGAAAAAGGTGGTCATTTGCTTGTCACCACAGACTTACGAAAAAAACAATCAAAGCAAGCATTGCCTGGTAGCAGAGCAAAACGATAAAAGGATCAATATCTGAAAACGCATGTAATGTGCCTCTAGAAAAATTGAAGCGTACATTTATGCGGGCCAAATCTTGTGAGATACTTTTAAATGTAACACCCCGGTATTTCTATTTGTTAAAAACACCCAAGTGGACATCAATCACACATCAGAGATAATATTTCCTGCTCAGACACTGAATACCAGTATAAAATTTTTGCTGAAATATAACATAACCGTCTTATACACAAATAAGACCATACGGTACTCAGACCATAAACTGTCAGAAACTGTGGTAGTCAGAGTCATACAACAAAGCGGAATAAGAGATAAACATAACACTAATGCCATAGTGCTGTGATACATGGACAACAGAAGGAAAATAAACTTAAACATAAAGCTAAGTCATCATCCATCTCCCGGGGCCACCTACTCGTGCCTTTGAGGTTTCTTCTGTCCCTGTTTATCTGTAAAACAACAACATTTAAACAGTGAGATACAATCTCAGTGAGTTCTACCGAGACCCCCTACTAGCACTCTCGGTTCAATTATATGACCATTTGAACGCGACACCGACTGCGCGAACGCTAAGCTGCGGTGTATTACATTCTTTAACTTTTAATATAATGCCGACTGCGCGAACGCTAAGCTGCGGCTAACCTGTTATAACTTGGTACGGCACCGACTGCGCGAATGCTAAGCTGCGATGAACCGCACTGTAAGACACCGACTGCGCGAACGCTAAGCTGCGGTGTATCGCACAACAACAATTTAACATAACACCGACTGTGCGAACGCTAAGCTGCGGCGAACCCCATAACCAATAGTGTTTCCTAACGGCACGGAGCCTAGGGTAAGGATTCATGACTACCCCGCCTAGTATGTCAACATGGGTCGTCACCCAAACTCGATATAATGTATATATCTAAAAATCATATGAACTCATAGTCCATTTGCATTATACTTTACCACGTAGGACTCATAGTCCGCTTTGTTATCAATAAAACATATCCGCACACGTATGCTATTATTCGGTTTTTCGAAAGAATTTCAACTTCAAAAATATTTTATAAAACCTTTTTGAAACATACCCAAAATCATGGCATTATAAGCCTAATATCATTATAGAAGGGTTAGGAAAGGATTAGGAGAGGATTGGAATCGAAACGGAATCATTTAGGGCACTTTGAAAAATTTGGACAGAACCATGCGCACGGATCGTGCCTCTGGGACGCACGGATCGTGCTCATGCGCACGGATCGTGCCCTTGGGACGAACGGATCGTGTGCCCTGTTAAACATTTTGAAAATCTGAAACCGAACCAGGCGCACGGATCGTGCCCCTGGGACGCACGGATCATGCCCCTGGGACGCACGGATCGTGCCCCTGGGACGCACTGATCGTGCTCATTTGACAGCATTGCAAAAATAGCCATTTTCATGAAAATTCGCTTTCCGTTTAATCTGAAACTCGCTCCGATCGATTCCTAATTCGAAAACAGATCATACCAGGCAATATTCCAGTCCAATCAACATCAAACATTCAAGCAATTCAATCAAAAGCCCAACAATTACGAATTTCATCAAAACACGTTATATTTCAAAATAACGTTTTCGACTCAAAATCCTTCGAAATCAAGTCACACAAAATGCATTTCAAAACGGAATAAACCTAAACGTGAGTAAAACTCACCCTTGAAGCGAGAGCCGATATCGAACCAAATTTGTCGAGACTTGAAAACTCTCGAACGGAACCCTAATTCACCAAACCGCTCCAAACTTCGATTCGAACTTCACAACGCGATCAATCCGCTCCTAGCTTCGATCCTAAACATAACCCAATCATCAACACAACCTATCAATCCATGATTTCAACAAATTTTCCCCACAAACCCTCAATTTTCGAAGTCAAAAAGCAAGGGGAAAAATGGAGGGAAATCTTACCAAGTTCTTGTGTTACGATGAGGGAGAGGAGATGATGATGGTGCTGAAATTTGGAGGGATGGGCTTCACTTCTTCTTCCTCCTTTCTCTTCTTCTTTCCTCTTCTTCTTTCTCTTCTTTTCTCTTCCTTTCTTTCTCTTTTCCTCTTCTGTCCGCGCCCTCTTCTTTCTTTCTTTCTTTAACACACACACACACACACACACACACACACACTCACACACACACACACACACACACACACACACACTTATTTATTTAATAAATAAGTGGTAACGTGGTCCAATTACCATATTAATTCCTTATTTCGATTCCAAAACTTCCTTGACCCGTATTATCCAGTTAACGATCCGATGACAAACAATAAATAATTTTAGCACTCAATACAAGTACTAAAACAATTCGATTGGGTTTACATCCAAATAATTCGCCTAATTATTTTGAGGATGTTACATTCTCCCCCACTTAAAAGAATTTTGTCCTCAAAATTAGACACAACGTACCTCAGGAAAATAAATACGGATACCGAGCCCGCATGTCGTCCTCCAACTCCCACGTAGCTTCCTCGACGGAAAAACTCTCCCAAACCACTTTGACAATGGGAATTGACTTCGTCCGTAGCGTCCTCTCGCCACGTTCCATGATGTAATTTGGATGAGGTTGGAAGGACAAGTCTGGTCGAAGGTCAATCGTTTCAAAATCTAACGGTTGACTTGGATCGGGAATGTACTTCCGCAACTGAGACACATGGAATACATCATGCAGGTTTGACAATGGTGGAGGCAAAGCAATACGGTATGCAAGAGGCCCTACTCGCTCGATAATTTGGAAGGGTCCAATATACCGAGGACTGAGTTTCTTCACCCGTAATGCCCTACCTGTGCCAATTGTTGGTGACAATCTCAAAAACACATGGTCGCCCGATTCAAACTCTAACGGCCTTCTCCTTTTGTCGGCATAGCTCTTTTGCCTACTTTGAGCAGCTTTCATTCTTTCCTTGATCTGGCGGATCTTTTCAGTAGTGTCATGAATCATCTCAGGTCCTAACAATCGGTTCTCACCGACTTCCCACCAACACAATGGAGTTCTACATTTCCTACCATACAAGGCTTCAAAAGGTGCCATTCCGATACTTGAATGATAACTATTGTTGTAAGAGAATTCCACCAATGGAAGATGATCCTCCCATTTCTTTCCGTTATCAAGTACCGAAGCCCTAAGCATATCCTCTAATGTCTGGATAGTTCTCTCGGTCTGACCATCCGTTTGCGGGTGATAAGCGGTACTAAGAAGTACTTTAGTCCCCAATGCTTCATTCAGAGCTTTCCAAAATCGAGAAGTGAATTTCGGATCTCGATCCGAAACTATACTGGTAGGAACCCCATGTAACCTTACTATGTTCTTCAAATACACCTCAGCTAACTTGGATACTTTACTGCTCGAACGAACTGGAATAAAATGAGCTGATTTGGTTAACCGATCCACAACTACCCAAATGGAGTCGTTACCGGGATGAGACCTTGGCAACGCCATTACAAAATCCATAGAAATGTCTTCCCACTTCCACATTGGCACGTCTAGTGGCCGTAACAGAACAGCAGGCTTCTGATGCTCTATCTTAACTCTTTGGCAAGTTAAGCATCGAGATACGAATTCAGCAATCTCTAACTTCATTCCATGCCACCAATACATCTGTTTTAAATCTCTATACATCTTGGTGGATCCAGGATGTACAGAAAATAAACTTCGGTGTGCTTCCTCTAGCACTTGCTTTTTAATATCTTCATTATCGGGCACACAGATCCTACCGTTGAAACAAATCACTCCATCACTATCTTCGGTAAAGTCTGGCAACACTTTTTGTGATTGTAGCTTCACATCAATTTCCTGCGCTAAGCGAATAGAATCCCTTAATGAACTAGAGATCCTCATGTGGCTCAACACTAACCGGTTCTTCCTTGATCTTGCATTCAAATTTAAGTCTCTAAAGGACTCCAACAATTTCATTTCATGCATCATAAACTCTGCTATGTGAATGGATTTCCTACTTAGTGTATCAGCTACAACATTAGCCTTTCCCGGATGATACTTCAATTCGAAGTCATAATCCTTCAGAAATTCTACCCACCTTCTCTGCCTGTTATTCAACTCCTTCTGATCAAACAATATTTTCAAGCTTTTATGATCACTAAAGACTTCGAAACGAGACCCATATAGGTAATGTCTCCAAATCTTCAGTGCGTATACAATAGCTGCCAACTCCAAATCATGAGTCGGATAATTCTTTTCACGAGTCTTCAACTGTCTGGAGGCATAAGCTACAACTTGGTGGTTCTGCATGAGAACACATCCCAAACCCTTTCCAGAAGCATCGCTGAAAATTTGAAAATCCAAAGACGGATCTGGAAGAATTAGGATTGGAGCAGAAGTCAACCTAACTTTCAATTCTTGAAAACATTCCTCACAATCGGCATCCCATGTAAACGGTTGGCCCTTACGAGTTAACCGGGTAAGTGGAAGAACCAATTGTGAGAATCCTTGAATAAATCTCCTGTAGTAACCGGCTAGACCCAAGAAACTTATTATTTCAGTGACAGATGTTGGTCGTTCCCAGTTCAATACAGCTTCCACCTTACTGGGATCCACCGCAACTCCCGATTGGGAAATCACATGTCCCAAAAATTTCACTTCCGGCATCCAGAAGTCACACTTCGACGGCTTGGCATACAATTTCTTCTCTCGGAGTACGTTCAGAACAATGCGGATATGTTGAACATGGTCCTCAATGGTCTTAGAGTACACCAAGATATCATCAATAAAAACTACTACAAACTGATCGAGGTACGTGTGAAAGACTCGGTTCATGTAATCCATGAATACAGCTGGAGCATTAGTCAAACCGAAGGGCATCACTACGAACTCGTAATGTCCATACCTAGTACGGAAAGCTGTCTTCGGAATATCTAAGGCTCTTACCTTTATTTGATGATAGCCCGACCTCAGATCAATTTTTGAAAATACCACTGCACCTAGAAGTTGGTCAAGCAAATCATCTATCCTTGGCAAGGGATATTTATTCTTGATCGTCACTTTATTCAGTTGTCGATAATCTATGCACAATCTCATGCTACCATCCTTCTTTTTGACTAGCAACACCGGAGCACCCCATGGAGAAGCACTCGGTCGGATAAACCTTTTCGATATTAATTCTTCAAGTTGAGACTTCAGTTTCTTCAATTCTAAAGGAGACATCCTATAAGGAGCAATAGATATCGATCCTGCACCAGGAATCAATTCTATTGAGAATTCTACCTCTCGGTCAGGAGGTAAGGATGAAACTTCTTCTGGAAAGACATCTAGAAATTCATTTACCACTTGCACAGATGACAAGTCTAAACCCGTTTCAGTAGATGCAGACAACATAATAAGAATAGCTTCCGCACCTTGGAATAATGACTGGCTTGCTTCGGTGTAAGAGATCGTTGCTTCTGAATCTGCCTGTGTCAATCCTACGGATTCGGAGGCGAAGCTAATGGTTCGATCGACACAGTTGATTGTCACATGATTTTCAGCCATCCAATTCATACCCAGAACAATGTCCATACTTCTCATAGGCAAGCAAATAAATTTCACAACAAAATGTCTGTCCCCTATGACAAGTAGGCAATTTTCACACAATGATTGGGTCTGAACACGACCATTGGCAGCAGTTAAAATAGTTATCGGTTCGGATAGCTCAGACAATGCTAGTCCCAACCGATCCACACACGCTTGTGATATAAAACAGTGAGTTGCACCAGAATCATATAAAATATTGACTGAGTTATTAAAAAGAGATCCCGTACCCCTCAGAAGGTTATCAGTAGGTGTGATGGTTCGAGCATCCAATGTGTTGATTCATCCCTGACTAGGAGCATTAGGTGCACTTTGGAAATTCCTCTTGGCTGGGCACTCATTTGAATAGTGACCCACTTCATTACAATTGTAGCACCGGTTCGGTCCTCGCCCGCAATCCCCACTGTGATACTTTCCACACTTTGTACAATTTTTGGTCTTTGGTGGATCAGACGTTTGCACCTGCTTCCCTTTATAATTACTTCCTTTGAAAGGCCTGTACGGAGTAGAAGACTCAGCAACCTTCTTCTTTCCCTTCCAATAGTCCTTCCTTTCAGCATACATTTTCCTTAAATCCTCCTCAGCAACACATGCCTTGTTGCACTAAGGCAGGATAATTAACCAGAGTGTAAGAACTGAGTCTTTGACTTATATCAGCTCGGAGACCTTCTTTGAACATTTGCATCTTCCACATATCATTTGGGGCATACCTCCCCAACTCATAGAACTGAGACAGTCTTTCAATCGCAGCATATTCCCCAACTGACAAATCACCCTGTTTGAGATTCACAAACTCTGCTTGCTTGCTTAGTTTCTTCACTGAAGGGAAATATTGCTTCAAAAACAATTCCTTGAAGTTGTCCCAAGTGAGGGCATCTTCATTGAGCACATTTGCCGCACACATTACCTTCTCTTCTTCCCCGCATTGCAAGGTTTGAAAAATTTTCTCCATTGAATCAATCCAATAATAGGCAGTCATTGGATCCGGTCCACCCTTGTAAGTCGGGGGCTTCATCTTTTGAAATTGGAAGTATGTCCGGTTAGGATCTTCTTGATGAGGTTGGAAATTGGGCTGTTGCAGACCCATTTGGTCATGCTGCATTTGCAACATATCCTGCATCATCTTTTGCTGATTCTCAATGACATTCTGCATCCATTCGAAATGTGGATCAACAGGAGGAGGGACGCCTCTACCTCTTCTGGCCATGATTCTGCGAAATATGCACAAAGTATTAAGTTGATCAAGCTCAATGTCTAATAGCATACGAAGAAAATCACGACTGAAGAAAGCAAAGACCCTAATAGATAAGTCCGACTAGGTTGAACCGCTCTGATACCAACTGTAACACCCCGGTATTTCTATTTGTTAAAAACACCCAAGTGCACATCAATCACACATCAGAGATAATATTTCCTGCTCAGACACTGAATACCAGTATAAAATTTTTGCTAAAATATAACATAACCGTCTTATACACAAATAAGACCATACGGTACTCAGACCATAAACTGTCAGCAACTGTGGTAGTCAGAGTCATACAACAAAGCGGAAAAAGAGATAAACATAACACTAATGCCATAGTGCTGTGATACATGGACAACAGAAGGAAAATAAACTTAAACATAAAGCTAAGTCATCATCCATCTCCCGGGGCCACCTACTCGTGCCTTTGAGGTTTCTTCTGTCCCTGTTTATCTGTAAAACAACAACATTTAAACAGTGAGATACAATCTCAGTGAGTTCTACCGAGACCCCCTACTAGCACTCCCGGTTCAATTATATGACCATTTGAACGCGACACCGACTGCGCGAACGCTAAGCTGCGGTGTATTACATTCTTTAACTTTTAATATAATGCCGACTGCGCGAACGCTAAGCTGCGGCTAACCTGTTATAACTTGGTACGGCACCGACTGCGCGAACGCTAAGCTGCAGTGTATCGCACAACAACAATTTAACATAACACCGACTGCGCGAACGCTAAGCTGCGGCGAACCCCATAACCAGTAGTGTTTCCTAACGACACGGAGCCTAGGGTAAGGGTTCATGACTCCCGCCTAGTATGTCAACATGGGTCGTCACCCAAACTCGATATAATGTATATATCTAAAAATCATATGAACTCATAGTCCATTTGCATTATACTTTACCACGTAGGACTCATAGTCCTCTTTGTTATCAATAAAACATATTCGCACACGTATGCTATTATTCGGTTTTTCGAAAGAATTTCAACTTCAAAAGTATTTTATAAAACCTTTTTGAAACATACCCAAAATCATGGCATTATAAGCCTAATATCATTATAGAAGGGTTAGGAAAGGATTAGGAGAGGATTGGAATCGAAACGGAATCATTTAGGGCACTTTGAAAAATTTGGACAGAACCATGCGCACGGATCGTGCCCCTGGGACGCACGGATCGTGCGCCCTGTTAAACATTTTGAAAATCTGAAACCGAACCAGGCGCACGGATCGTGCCCCTGGGACGCACGGATCGTGCTCATTTGACAGCATTGCAAAAATAGCCATTTTCATGAAAATTCGCTTTCCGTTTAATCCGAAACTCGCTCTGATCGATTCCTAATTCGAAAACAGATCATACCAGGCAATATTCCAGTCCAATCAACATCAAACATTCAAGCAATTCAATCAAAAACCCAACAATTACGAATTTCATCAAAACACGATATATTTCAAAATAACGTTTTCGACTCAAAATCCTTCGAAACCAAGTCACACAAAATGCATTTTAAAACGGAATAAACCTAAACGTGAGTAAAACTCACCATTGAAGCGAGAGCCGATATCGAACCAAATTTGTCGAGACTTGAAAACTCTCGAACGGAACCCTATTTCACCAAACCGCTCCAAACTTCGATTCGAACTTCACAACGCGATCAATCCGCTCCTGGCTTCGATCCTAAACATAACCCAATCATCAACACAACCTATCAATCCATGATTTCAACAAATTTTCCCCACAAACCCTCAATTTTCGAAGTCAAAAAGCAAGGGGAAAAATGGAGGGAAATCTTACCAACATCTTGGGTTATGATGAGGGAGAGGAGATGATGATGGTGCTGAAATTTGGAGGGATGGGCTTCACTTCTTCTTCCTCCTTTCTCTTCTTCTTTCCTCTTCTTCTTTCTCTTCTTTTCTCTTCCTTTCTTTCTCTTTTCCTCTTCTGTTCGCGTCCTCTTCTTTCTTTCTTTCTTTAACACACACACACACACACACACACACACACACACACACACTTATTTATTTAATAAATAAGTGGTAACGTGGTCCAATTACCATATTGATCTTAATTCCTTATTTCGATTCCAAAACTTCCTTGACCCGTATTATCCGGTTAACGATCCGATGACAACCAATAAATAATTTTAGCACTCAATAAATTTACCAGTCAAGTACTAAAACAATTCGATTGGGTTTACATCCAAATAATTCGCCTAATTATTTTGAGGATGTTACATTAAACATCGCATAATAAATAATTCAACAGCTGAGATACTTTTAAACATCACATAGTAAAAGACAGCAGCTTAAAGTTAGACCATTACATATTTGAAATTATTTTTGAAAGTAAAATGTTTTTGATGTAACTTTGAAAGGATATCCCATCCTTTATTTACTTTCAAGAGATATCACACGATTAAGTATGGCAGCACGATTAAGAGACTTACCCAGAACCACGATTAAGTATGGCAGCACCTCCAGCTCGACCACCTCTAGAACCGCAACACCAGAAACACATCAGGACACAATCTAAAGTAGTATTTATTTTTTTAACATAGTGATGGAATACTTGACGGAATTTTCAAAATATTTGAGGAAAACGATTTTCAGAATTAAAAAAAACAGGTACTAATGAACTAATTAGTAATTGCACAGCAGATGCATAGGCATTAACAGATTCGGATCACACAAGCCTTAATGCCTAAATTTAAGTAACTTACCCCATTACAACTGTCCTCTTTCTCTGCCCATTCACTCCGGTAACATTCACACATGCAGTTATAGGGAATTCCGCATTAGCTCCAACAATCTCAATCTTCATTGGCTTTCCATCCAGAAGTACATTGTTATATCGTTTAAGAGCAGCAAATGCATCACTTCGTCTATTGTAGACAACTTCAATTGAACCCTGTTTAATAGTAAAAGGTAATTTAGGTAAGAAAACCCAACAACCACATAGTTGACAGCTTAGATGTATAAAACAAAACTGTTATTCACAATACCAGTATCTGAAACACACATGTCATTTAGAATATCATAAACACCTCCCTAAAAAGCTCACTTGAATGGAAGGAACAACCTAAAATCGAAAACACACTGCTTTAATAGAAAGTCCTCAAACTGATCTGGATAAACCCGGAAAAAGAAATTAAATAAGATGACATAAGTTTACAATACAAGATCCAATACTTACAGTTGGGTGTCCATTTTTGTCATAATGAACAGCATAGCGCTTCAAGTCTCCAAGCTCAGAGAAAAGTTCCTAAGTTGCAAAACAAGTTTCAGGAGAACTTCCACAGCAGTTGGGTCGATAGAAACAGTAACAGTGACTAAGAACGAAGAAAATGATGATATGACATAGTATATACCCTTATATCTTCATTGGTTACTCCACGGTCCAAGTTGGAAACATACAACTTGGTGCCAGCTTCTAATCCTTGAACTCCTGCAACCAAGGACCACAATCAAAAACCAACATACTCGGAGCCAAGGAGAAAAGTTAATGTTCAAAATTAACATTCAAACGAAAAATTAAAACGCATCAGCCAACTAAATAGCAAAAACTAAGACGACTAACCAATAATGAACAAAAGAAAGCAACCCCTTAAATTTGGAGAAAACTTCAATTTCTCCATGAGATAACATCAAAACCTATGCAAGAGATCGAGAGTGCGTTTGAGCGTTTGAAAATACAAACAAGAAACACTTCAATTTCCCCATGCAATCAACCATCACAGTTAAACTCAGATAATTTACAATTAGGGCTAAGCTCATTCTGAAAAAGTATTAGGGCTTTGAAATTGGATCTACAGATAATAGTTTAACAACAAATACAAAAGGAAATTGGACATAAATAAAAAAAGAAGCGTTGAAATGAAAATGAGGAGTGTGTTAGTTCACCTGTGAGAAAAAATAGTGGAAAACAAATCGAAGATGGAGACCGCGAGGGGAAGATGGTGACGGCAAGGGGGAGATGGTGACGGCGAGGGAAATGGTGACGGCGAGGGTAACAGTGACACTGGGAGAGGGAGAGGGAGAGGTTTTGAAAGAGAAATGGTACCGGTAGAGGGAACTTACCGAGAGACACGGCAACGACGACTGTGACGGCCACGACGATTGTGACGGTGACAACAACGGCAACACACGGAGAGAGCGACGATGACGACAGTCAACGGCGATGACAACGCAGGGAGAGGGCGAAGCAACAGCTCCATATGGAGAGGTTTGGGGTTCGAGAGAGACCAAGACTCGAGAGAGCGATGAGAACGATACTTAGGAGAAGCGGACAGCGAACAGCGAATGAGAGTACTGAGAGGGAGCGAACAGTGAAAGCCTAATTTTTTAGTTTCTATGACGGGTGGTTTTTGACCCGTTATGAAAGCCTAATTTTTTTCACTTTCTATAACGGTTAAGCAATGAAACCGATATGAAAGATGGTTTTTGCACTTTCTATATCGGTTCCTGTGGCAACCGATATAAAAATTGTAATTTTAATTACAAAACTGCCACCGCGTCACTTTTAACATCAGACCGTTTTTAACCGATATAAATCAGTTATAAAATGCATTTTTTCCATTAGTGTGCACATCATAAATTAGTTGACATACATTAGTTGCCAGCTATGAAGCCTGGATACCGGATACGATACGGGATACGACACGATACAGATACGGGGATACGGGAAAATTTTGAAAATCATGATACGACACGGCTGGGATACTTTAATAAAAAAATAATTAAAATTTAAATATATAAAAACATAACAGAAAAAATAAAATAGAATAGAAACACAAACAGAAAAAAAAAACAAAGATGAAAAACTGAAATATTGCATTTTATAGATATGAAAAAAAACTGCCCAAATAGATAAAAAAAATCACACAAAATATATGGATGAAAGGAAGAGGACAACCGACACACCTATGTATGAGTGACTAGTCATAAAAAGTAATGGTGGACAAGTAACTGAGACCACCCGAAATCGTATAATACGAATAGTCAGTGGCAGATATAGATGACTTTTTATAGACTAAGATATTCATATTAGTACGTAATTGGTCAATAAAACATAAGCATATCATTAGTCAATGTATATTCATCACATTGTAGAAATAAATACTTGTGATCTTATCAAGTAGAGATAGTTACGTATATTTATCCCACTCATATCACAATGTATTATTTCTTCTATTATTGTATTACGAAAAAACATATAATTTTGTATTTTAGTTATTGAGGTATTAAAGTGTATCATATATGAGTGACAATCATGTGCTTAGTTGGTGAGAGGTATCGAAAAAGTATCTGAGAAGTATCCTTAGTTGGTAAGAAGTATCAAAGATGTATCTGAAAAGTATCGAGTCAAATATTTTTTAAAAATAATTAAAAAATTATTAGATACTCTTTGGGTACGTATCGGGAAGTATCGTGTGCGTATCGGTATCGGATACGTATCCGACACGGGTACGTCTCCATTTTTGAAGTATCGGGGCTTCATAGGTTGCCAGTATAATCATATAAGGATTAATGGAAGAAAAAAATATAACTTCATTAAGAACACCAACTTACTAACATGTAAGGAAAAAGGCACAAGTAAACGCACATCCCCATTAAACAAGTAGAAAATAAAATCTATCCTTAGAAACATTATTTACTCACAATGTAATAAAAGATGATAAACTCTCTATTGAGGAATGCAGCTAACTGCTCAAGTTGTTACCTGCCAGATGAAGGCACCATAGCACAAGAGTTTCATAAACGTATGCAAAGACAAAAAGAAATGTGAATGTAAACCAACATTTTTGAGACAAAAGAAACACCTAATCTAAAAAATTTTATCAATTCTTTAATCATTTCAACCAAGAATACACACATACTACTATAAAGTAGTGTTCACTTTAAGTTAGACCATGATTAAACCAAAAAAAGGAAAACAAAAGATAAAACAAATATTAGACAAATGCTATTTTCTTGCATTCCAAAAACCATCATGCTATGAACAAGTGTAGTTAATTTTTAATCTTCCATTCTGGTCCAATATTTATCTAACAAATATATGCAGTAGTTATATATAAAGTGGAGGAGAGAATGCAGTTGAGTGGTTGTTGTGTAGGACACTAACCATGCCTCCCTCTCCTTATATGCCGACTTGATTAAAAAAACATAGAGGACCTAATTGACAAAAACACAAAACATAATTAATCACTCTCCATCTTTTTCTTTTCCGGCGAGCCACCACCGGTTGAAAACATGGACTGATAATGGGATAAAGAAATTGAAGCTTCTATTAGCAATAATGGGTTTTGCGCTTTCAAATTGTCAGCAGAAGTTTTAGTATATGAATTAAGGATGAATCTAGTGTTGCGTACTCATGGGCGGCACTAGCACTAGTACAAAAATTGGAAAACAATTAGACCTTTTAAGTCAGGTTGACCAGATATCCGACTTAAAAAGTAGACGCGGTGGCAAACTTGTAATTATAATGAAAATAAATTTCTATCGCTCATCTTTTTAAGTCGGACGCTAAGCTACCCGACTTAAAAACTTAAAATCTTCGCTGCTTTTAGTCAAACTGTAACTTACGTCATAACCTAAAATATATTATACCACTAACTTAAAATTATATCATTTTTCTGTACCAAAAAAAATCATATCATTTTTGCGTTGAGACAACATCACCCTCGCCTCCCTGCAACCATGTTGCCTTCTTCCTCTCATCCTTGCCTCCATCCAAACCCCCCTCGTTCCTTTTTACCAAACCTCCCTTGTTCTTTTCAAACCCTATCACCATTGTCGCTACTGCTAGAAAACTCTTCCCTACAAATCTACGCTTTATCACTTCATTCAGATTCAGATTCAGATTTCTAGGGTTCTATTTCATTTTCCCCTTCAATTTTCACAATGTAGAAGCTGAGATTTCCAATATCCAAGAGTCTCTTTAAGTTAGGTCGTAGTGAGATTTGACATTGGAATTGCGAAGCGATTATCATCGCTGTCATCGAGTCACGTCCTTCCGCAGATTTCGTTACATCGAGGAGTTCTGCGAATCTGAAGCTAACATCAGGTTTTGATGCCAATTTTTCTTCGATTTCAATATATTTTTTTTAGTGATTCTGATCGAAAGTTGTTATCGCAATGGCAAATGTACCGTTTGTTTCTTGTGCAGAGAAATCCGTGAAAGAGAAAGCTTCGATGAAGATTGATTTTGAAATTGTGGTTTGATTTCTAATTGTGCACGTGCTTTAAGATGAGGAATACTTGAATGTTGAAATCTATGGTGCTTCAAGCTTCTTCGTTTCTCTAATTTTCGGATTTTGAGATGTATGTTGAAATGTAAGGTCCTTCTTCAAGCTTCTATTACCTTTTGTTCTTTTACAGATTGTGCAAGCTTTGGATTCATGATTGCGTTCCAGTTTACCCAAGTATTTAGTAGTTAATCCCATTCCCAAAATCAGTCTCTTTGTGTTCTTTATTAGAATATTAGTAGTTAATTATAATTAGTTTTACTAAATGAACAATCACATTATCAAATTTAGAATCATGCGGACAATGCCGAGTTTACGATAATAAAGACTTCAAATTTATTAGATAAATAGAACGTGTGGTTAAATAAGCAATCATGTAGAAATATTTATTATATTGGGGTGGCGTGGGGTGGGGGGCGCAGCTTTTAGAAGCTTGTCTGAGGATTTTCTATTGTACTTACGATTTTGTTAGCAAGTCTAAATAATATGAGCTATTCGGCAAATTAAAGCTAAATACTTTAGCTTTGCTAATATAGACATATCTTTTCAAATCCATGCCTTATGAGGCATTACTTACTAGTTACTACTTGTGAAACCATTGTTGCACCCCGAAAAATCCGGTTTGGGTTTCTCAATGTACAACGTGGAAAAATTTTGAAGCCGCCACCAATATTTTAATTTTAAGACCAAAACATTGAAAAAAAGTCTTTTGAACAAGGCGGATGGTCTTTTGAAAACTAGAAATATAGGTTCGGGGGTCGGTTACGCGCGGGGAAGGTGTTAGCACCCCACACGTCTTCTCTACTGAGAGGGAACCTCTAATTTAATGTGTGGTTTTAACGTTTGATTTGAAAAATACCTAGATTTGCCTGTTTATTTCTTATTTGAAGATGAATGGGAAAACTTAATGAAAATTTTATTTTTTTGGCGAGAAAAAGGAAAAAAAAGGATTTTTAGAAAAAGTGCTTGAC
Organism: Astragalus membranaceus; assembly: GCA_039519185.1. Classification (NCBI taxonomy): domain Eukaryota; kingdom Viridiplantae; phylum Streptophyta; class Magnoliopsida; order Fabales; family Fabaceae; genus Astragalus; species Astragalus membranaceus. Next base: position 124,504,336 of record CM076854.1, on the reverse strand, counting down.
GGGACATGGCCCGCTCCTACGTATCTCCCGGTGCGATGGAGAATTCAAAGCTACGTAGTTCTTGGTTGTCATGAAAAAGTTTTTATTTTTTATCTTTTTAGTGAATTTTCGAAATAGGACGAGTATTCAGCGAATGATTAAACTAACAGAGGTTATGGGTAATCACCGCTAAGTACTCTTAAAAAATGGGAGTCACCGCTACTAGTCAGACGAACAAATGTTCTGATTGACTGTTAGTAGCAACTCGCTTTTATTTGTTTTTTTTTTTGAAAATGGTTTTTGAAAAAGATTGATTGGCACGAATGATCAAACTAACAGAGGTTATGGGTGATCACCGCTTTGTTGTTCTTTTGAGAAAAGACATTGCTACCAATGGTTAGACGAACAAAGGTTCTGATTAGCCACTAGCGACAATGGGTTTGAAAGTGATTCCTTTTGTTTGTTTTATAAAAATGATTTGTTTATGGTTGCGAAAAGGATTTTTATTTGTTGCGCTTGACGAGAACGAGACTCGCTCCTACGTATCCCAAATGGGAATCAAAGCGACGTAGTTCTAATGAAAATGTTTTTGAAAAGGGTTTGAAAGGGGAAGAGCTTTCATAATGATCAAGCAAGCAAAGGCTTTGAGTGATCATTACTAATAACCCTTGATGGCGTTCATGACAATCAAACATGCCAAGGCTTTGAGTGATAGTCACTAATAACTCGCATTAAATGGAAAAGAGTTTGAAAGATTTTTAGACAAAGGGTGAAGTTATTATCAATGATTGGTTACAAAGTTCAAGTACATTCAATAATCACGGAATCATGCATATGTTGAACATTAATTAAGACTAAACATGCCAATATGATCAAAAGATCCACTTATCAAGGATGCAAGATAAAGTTCTCAAAGCAAATGTGTGTGTGTAGGAAGGGGTGTATTTACCCTAATGACTCTATGCTACAACATGCATGTAGACTTACGTCTTCATTAGGAGGTCATACACATGGATGGAATGGCATATAATTGAATCAAGACATTTAAAATGCATCAAAAACAAGCAAGCAATTGATTATAGGCATAGAATTGTCTTAATTAAACTAAGGAACATATGAGCAACGATTTCTCAATGACATGAACAAAAGGAGAAATTGCATCAAGGCTAAGGTAGGCCTATCCTTTGCATTCATGAATAAGTGCGCAAAGGCTAATAACACAATCAAAGAGGAGGGAGCATCAAGGTTTTGGGTAACCTATCCTTTGCGATATCCCTTGGACCTTAAATCATAAACCTAACTATCTCATCTTTTATTCATTAAGAAGTTAAAATGGGAAGGTTGAATCATCTAAAACCATCTTCAGCACTTAGAACATGATGCACTAGGCATAAGTGGGAATCATATGATTCATCATCAACAATGGACAATAATATACAAGAATAAGTAAATAAACACTAAAGCTAAGTTGAATCACATAGAGCAATCCTCTCACTTTGAGAAAAGTGCACTAGGCACTAGTGAGAATCAACTTGCCTATCATCAACAATGAACAATAAGCAAATGAAAATGCAAAGATTAATTAAACACACAAATAAGTTGAATCACATAGAGCAATCCTCCCACTTTGAGAAAAGTGCACTAGGCACTAGTGAGAATCAACTTGCCTATCATCAACCACTAACAATAAGCAAATAAAAATACAAAGATTAAATAAACACATAACTAAGTTGAATCACATAGAGCAATCCTCTCACTTTGAGACAAGTGCACTAGGCACTAGTGAGAATCAACTTGCCTATCACCAACAATGAACAATAAGCAAATTAAAACACAAAAAAGAATGGACACATAAAGTAAATTGAGTCATTTCTAGCAATCTTCACCACTTAGGTCAAGGTGCACTAGGCACTAGTGGGAATCATATTGCTAGATCGTCAAACAACAACAAAAATAACGTCTAACACTAAAAGAAAATATTAACAAGATTAAACATCACTAAACAAAGAACAACAACAAAATCAACTTGGAAATATTTTCAGATCTATAAGTATGTGAACCAAAGGAAACATAGATCTACATTTTATTTAATAAAGAAAACAACAAAATTAACACAAAGCAACATAGATCTATTTTTTTACAAGGATTCATATGATTAAGCAAGGAAGTGCAACAAAATCATATCAACCCTAATTTTTTCATGATATGCGAAAATGCTAGAGCCCATAGACAACAATTTATTTATGAAATCTAGTGCATAATATGTAAGGATGCAAGAATAACTCCTTCAAGGCCAAGGACCCATTTCAAACACCCAAAGCTCCCTAAGTCTTTGTCAAAATGTTTGAAATGGATCCTCAAAGCAAACAACAATCAAGAAGGAATTTGGAGTAGAGGAGAAATTATGCAAGAAAATTAAATATGAGGTGCAAAGCTTCAAGGATTACCTCAAAGATACAATGAAATGAAGAAGGAGATGATAAGCTCAAAAACTACTAGCCCTTAGCAATTTGATGATGCAACCTTGAAGAGAATGGAAGGAAAGATGGTGATCTAACAAGAAATGGAGGATTGGTGGTTGATTTTTGAAGAAAATATATGGAAGAGGGGAGGGAAGGGGTACGGTTTTGATGAGGGAGGAGAGGGGGAGGAGGTGCTTTTGGTGTGCTAGGGTTTTTTGTGTAGGAGAATGAGAGGCAAATGAGAAGCAAAAAGAGATTTCTTTAGGTGTGGGAAATGAGGGAGTATTTATAGGATAAAACTAGGTCTAAGGGTAGTTTAGTCTTTGTGATTTTGATGAGCTCTAGGATTGAGCTTTGATTTTGAATGGAGGGTTGAGATCACTCATCACAAGGATTGAGGGTGGAGAGAAAACACAAAATACGAGAGTGGGAGAGTGGGGGGCGAAAGTTAGAAGAAAGAAAAAGGAAAAGAAAAATGAATTTTCTTATTTTGGAAGAGATATTTTATGTGAAGTAGGGTTAAGGGCATTTTAGGGGAGAATTGTTACCAAAGAGGGAACTTTGGGTTTTCTTATGAATAGGTTAGTGTAAGTGAGTGGAGTAATTTACCAAAGAGGGTATAATGGAAGAGTGTGGAAGAAATTGGAGAGAGAGAGAGAGATTCGAAATTGAGGGGATAAGGAGGAAAAAAAAAACCTGTTTTTTTGGTCTTTTGTCTTATTGAGGACACTTCCATTTTTTGAGTGTTTTTGAATTTGAAATTTTTGGGCATGGAAAATAATGGGAATGCAACTATTGAAAATGTGTCACATGGTTTTGGGCACCATAAAATATTCCCTCTAGTCACCTATGACAATAAAAATTGTCACTTAAGAATTGAGGAATATTTAATGGTCCCTTTTTATTTTTCTATGCACTAAAAATGAAAAAATACATTTTTAATTATTTTGACTAGGGTTTTCTTTCTAAAAAATTGTACAAAAATTATCCTTGATAGAATAAAAATGTACTTTTTGTGGATGTGCATTTTTGGAGAGAAAATCATCTTTTTGCGAAAAAAAGACCAAAATGCCCCTTTTGACCCTAAAACCCTAATTCGTCCAAAAGTACATTCCAACTCCAAAAATGATTTTAGGAACTTTGAAACGACTTCTATAACCCTAAATGCAATGCATGATGCTCTTTTCTCTTATTTATTTATTTTTTGGGGAAAATTAGGGTTTTGACCTAAGCCGGACAAAATTGGGGTATGACAACCATAACCATGTCTTGTTGGGTTTATGAACAAAGTGCAGGATGATGCTTCCATTTCATTCAGGAAAAGAAAGAAACAATTTTTTGTTCTTAGTCATTCTGCCAAACCAATATATTCCAGGTTAGTGTTCATCCTTACTTAAGGTTCCCTCAATTGCTGTTACTATCTATCTCTTCATAAAATTGCTGCCTTAAACTTGCACCCCATGCCTCTATTTCTTGTTTCACACCTGTTTGTTGCAGGTACGGAGATGAACACAAGCTTGCTGGTTTTTCAGCAACTTTGCAAGCAAATAGCAATCATTTCCTCTGTGGAGAATGGGTATCGTAGCTGTCGTTGTTCTGGTTAATTATCATCTACTAGATTGTAATTACCAAAATGTTCTTAACTATATTTGGTTCCTTATCTGAATATAATTTGAGAGGGATTTTTCAAATATTTGTTTTTGTCTTTGCTCTGAGCAGTCTGGTCTTTTTGTATCAAATTAGAAATAATTAAAATTATAAATTCTTCAAAATAGAGGTGTTGTATCTGTGGTCTTCTGCGTGTTTCTTTGGTGGAGTGTGGAGTGAAGGTTGTTGTTTGTTTGAAATTTCTAGTTTCGTAACACCTTATGCTAATTACCAGTAGTTAATATTTGTTATGGTTAGATCTTTATGAAGCTAATTGTCAATGAGTAATTGATATTGGTAGTTGCTGAAAGCATCAGATTTGCATCTCCCTACACTTTTATTTTTATTCAACTTTTTACTAGTTCTTATTGCTAATAAGTAATTTGACTCTCTTACTTTTGAAGGCATGGGTGAGAGGTTCAACCTGGATTCCAATATTTGATGTTGATGGTAGACTCGATGTTGGAACCATTCCCAAAAAAATCACAAAAATCGCAATGGTATTGAGTTCAATCATGTAAGCATGTTCTGTTTCATATGCACCTTTATTGCTATTGAACAAATATTAACTTCAACTTAGATAAATGTACTTTTTAGCTTATTTTTTGAGTTGCATCAACAAGTTAACTTCAACTTCTATTTCATATGCACCCTTACTGCAATTGAGTTCAATCATGTAAGCATGTTCGGTTGCATAAATTGTGGGTTCTTCCATCTTAATGTGCTGCAGATTATTAGCAACTTTGGTGCTCTTTCACTCTAACTCATTTGTTTTTGATGTGGTATTGACTATAGATTGGTGGGAGGCAAGAGATAAAAAGGAAAAACAAACAAGAAAAAATAAAACATATGTGCAATTTAATTATCTCTATCTCCATAATAGACATTTGAACCACATGAACACTATTGTTTCTATCCAACAAAAAATATCAGTTACATCATTTAATGCATTATTTGTGTATTGGAAATTGCTTACTGGTGTTACCATTACTCATGGTGTTATTCGGCTCATCATAAACCCACTAATTTTGCCATTTTTTTGTAATTAGATATCAATTCACTATTAAGTATGTTATTCTCAGGTTAATTCACTCTTAAGTTTTAATTTCAGATCATCATTCTGTGCCATAGAATCTATATGCGTCTTTTTATGTGATGGAAGTTTAACTTTTATTCTATAATGAAATGATAATGATTTAGGTCAAGCAGAACTTGGAAGTGGAAATAGAAGAACTGTCTGACTCTGAGGTGTGATATGCTTTTAATTTTATTGATGTTTTCAGCAATGTTCCCTATTCACGAGTTTCTGGTTTTGAGAAAAGCCATCCCTACAAACTGTGGACAATATCATCTTTTCTGTATTCAAAAAGCTTCATTTTCCTTTTTTTCATCTTCCTTTAGCATGATCAGGGTCTTTGTAGGTTTTTAAATATAATAGATGATATATGCATGTATTCAATTATATTACTAAAATAAATAGACTATTTCATTATGTATGACGATATATTGGTTTAGGACTAATTAATGTGCTGACACGGTCTTTAAGGAAAGTAATGATATCTTTGTCTTCTTGATATGCTTATGTTTCTGTAGGGAGAAGCAAAAAAAGGAAAAAATTCCAAAACAAATTGAAGAACTTTTAAAGTCGGGTGTCTTTCTTATCCGACTTTAAAAATAAACTTTTAAAGTCGGATGTGAGTCTATTCCGACTTTAAAAGTTTTCCACCGAGATCAGAACCACATCATAAACGGGTAATTAAAGTCGGATGTGTATTATCCGACTTAAAAACAGATTTTTAAAGTCGGATCATTACCTGACTTTAAATCTCTTTGACTTTCTAAGTCCCTCTAATAGAAGTCGGACTCACATCCGACTTTAAAAGTCCAAAATATCCGACTTTAAATCTTGTTTTTCCACTAGTGTAGTTTGTGATTTGATTTTGTTATGTTTTAATTTTTGTTTTTAAGTTTGTTTTTATTTTGTTTTTTCATTTACCAAAATGTACCTTATGTGGCAGCCAGTTAATGGCATGGAATCTGACCTGACACGCCAGCACATAAAAATTTGCCTTGTAACCGATTCCACGTCAGCACCGTTAGTGAAAACTAAAAGCAGGAATTAGAGGGATTCTGACTATTCTTTATGTTTTGATGCTTTTCTGTGATGTACCCTTAATTTAATTTTCAACTAGTTTTGTGACCCGAGCGATGCACGAGGCCATTGCTCTAGTTAACACAAAATTATCGGGATACAAAAATTTGTTGTTTAGATTACAATATGAAAGAAGCTTCGAAAAAATACAAAGAAATTAAAAGGACATTTTGAAATGTATCTTAAAGTGACATTTGAACATGTTGTGTGTTAATGTTGGTATCTTGAGAAATTTTAAGATTGATTGAACTAGATTATTTAATGGAACAATAGTGAGATATATAAGGAAAATTTATTTATTGACTAATTACTTATGAACCTAAATATTTGCAAAGTAATAAAAAACATAAAAAAAACTAATGAAACACAACAAAGAAACATAAGTTTAATAAACTCAATTCTCTACTCAAAAGTCTTCTGAACTTTAGTGCATCACGGAGTCATCATATGCAGAAGTTTTACTCTTTAGTTGCATCAAGATTCTTTCTCACATCCACTTAACCAGTATCATTTCTCGAATTGATGACTTTAGTACCTTTACGCACAAGCTAAGAGATTTGTATGCATTTTTTACAAAGAAGAGAAGACAAAAATAGAAAAAGTAAAAAATATCACAATAACATGGAAAATAAGACATTAGCAATTTGTAGTGTAATAAAAATAGCATTCTGCAATCAATCCAAATAGCCATATACTTTAAAATCTTACCTTGACCATCATAAACAAAACAAAGCAAAGTAGACTCATCCATATCAGTATATGCAACCTGCTACCAAAAGAAAATAAAATATAAAAGCAATATCATGTTGGTGGTTAGATAAGATCAAGCTAAGTTGAAGAAAAAAAAGTCAATGAATTGAAAAATACAAACTTAAGAGCATAATGGATTAATACATAGTATGGATATTATAACATGCTTTTGGAAGTATAGATTCAGATTTTACAGACCATTTTCCCCCAAACTTCTTAAAGTCTCCATCAACCACAAAAAAGTGAAGTTCTCGATCCCATTCCTGAAGCATTAAAAAGCATTTTGTAGCATTAGAAATTGCTAGCATGTTGTAATTAAATCATAGGAGAAAAACAACATTAAGTCTAAATGTTAAAGAATGCTTACAGAATAGTTGAATTCTTGAAGATCCAAGACTCCGAGCTTCAAGGATGCAATTCACATTACACCAAAATTTCTATTTAGAAACATCCAAAATAAAGTAAAAAACACAAAGCAAATAGAAATGACCAAAACTGGCATACCATCCTGAGTAATGAGAGGATAATCACGTGCACTCAAAGTGATTAACCAATTCCATCCACTATCCAGCTTGAGCATAATTGCAGCAGCACGTAAAGTGATAGCAGCATTAGAGGATCCCAAATAGGTGATCCAATCATCCTTGCCAACCACATCAACATTCCCGAAAGCACGAATCGTCGCCACAGACCTAACAACAGCAGACAATCCCCGCCTCTATTCATCCCTAGCATCGATTCCAATGAAATGCTCATATATTGGTAACAGTGGAATGTGATCACAGTAGCAGATAATTGTTGGAGTTGCAAGGTCAACTAACTAAGCAGCTAAAACATGGAGCTAATTTGTGAAGCTAACATGGTCAAATAACAACCAAAATCTTGGAATGATTATACTACCTTAATTGAGTACTATGGATTACAATAAGTATTATGGATTACACTGACAACTCATACACTCTACTTATTTGATGACCATTAATATCTCCTTTTCTTGAAACTATTAGAGGTTAACCTACTTTTGGCTTACCCCTCTGGACCATATCGAGTTACCTTTAAGTTTGTTCATTGTGTCAGAATCAAAGATGACAACATTGCTGATCGTTGAAGATCTTTGTGTCTCTTTCTCTCTCAATCCCTCACTCGATCACTTGCCCTCATTCAAACCATAATTAAGATCCTTAATCTCATACCTCGATCACTTGCCCTGCATTCAAACCATATATGAGATGAGAAAGCAAAACTTCTATTTATGATCCTAGCATTTTACAAATTGTTTTTGTTATCAAAACTCAGTCAACATGATTTAAAAAGTTGGATATGTGTTAACTCAAGTATGTCAGAAATGGATCAAACAATCTTGAAGAAAGAAGAATGAAAAATAAGGTTGAATACACAACATGCACATTAGTCATGCATTTTTGTTCAACAAAAATCATCCTTAAACAAACTAAGAGCATTAAAAAAATACAAAATGAAAAACGTAACATTTCAAGCCTAACATGTCGTCAAAACTTTGACAGAATGCAATTATCAGTCAATATACAAAAGGAATGCACAAACTACACAAGGCTGTTATACCTAGGCGAGTTTAACACATTATATAATCAAGAATCCTGAGCTTTAACAGTGTAGTATGGATGCATGTGAAAATAGAAAAATTAAGTTGAAGAACTGCTTCATATTCCTTGCACCAACTGCTTCCTCTACATCCCAAATAAGAACTTACAGATACACCAAAACTGTAGCAACAGATTGGGCTCCATTTTTAGAGTTAAACTGATCAAGAAAGTAATCATAATGAGGCTCATATTTCTGCCTAACCTCACAGTGAAGAACCAGGAGCCCTTCTCCATTCTCTGCATTTTTTCAAGTTAGTCAATAATAACGAAAAAAAATTGAAGCATTCAATCATCGAGGAACTGAGCAAACTGAGGTTCATATTTCTGCCCAACCTCAATGAAAAGTCAATCTCTAACGATTTTCTAATTAATATTTTGGCTCACAAATGGTTACCTTGAATTAATGGTGTAACATTAGCCAACAAATAGAACAAACATCTAATAACATCATAAGCTTGAGTCATCAACAAAGTGAGAACTTTTCAGTTAATCAACAAAAACAACTCCCTAAACCAAGCTTAGGCATTTCATCAAACACCATGGCAGCAACACAAAGGGGAGACCTTCCTCCTTTCATATAAAAGACCAAAAAAATAGAGACAAACAATTTAGAGAGCAAAAGAAGAAGAGCGAGGAAAGAAGAGGGGGCACCCGTACCTACTGTCGTGAGCGTCGATTCGATACAATAAATTTCCTGATGCATCAAAAACTTTTTTCCAGTATAAAGCCATAAATACGTGAGATATAATGATAAGCAAACTCAATTAATAATGATAGATATTTGTGTAGAAGAATGTGCAGAGTTTGTCCTGCATATGTAGGAGATGCAACTACAATAAACTGAATAAAGGGTAAGTGAGGGAAAATGGGCTAAACCTTTGCATTATAAAAAACATAACCCTTTTGTGATCCGTATGTAACAATAATTTATATAATGTACTGATCCGTATGTAACAACATTTAGGATGAAAAATCCTTTGGTGACCTTTGCAAGAACTACAAATTTTAGTGTAATGAAGAAGTGAACAATGAAAGTGAACATAAAAAAAGTGCTAAATTGGAAACTTCAAAAATTCTAAAGCTTCAACTAATAAAAATGGCAATCAAAGATGGCATGCTAGGTTATTATTAGTTATTCATATAATAAAAAACTTGTTATCTTTATCAATCACCATTATAGAAACTTTAAATTAAGGGAATAAAACATGGTATGTCAAAAAGGTTAACAAACCAAATATCAAGAAACAAAACAACAGCACACAAAGAGAGACTAAGAATATTTACAGGTAACTCAATAACAGGAACATAATAAGCTTAAAAAACCAAAACGCTTAAGGAGTAGAAACAGACCATGGTAACATTCACAGGTAACTCATCATTCAGTGAAGGAGAAGCTACCATTGACTTGAAACAAACCCCAAAAATAAGCTTAAAAAAACAATAAATAGTCAGTAAAAGAGAATCAACAGATGGTTAGTGAAGGAAATACATTGAGTAAAGGAAAAATCAACATTTGCATGTATTTATGGTGCATCTCAACAAAAACAAAACTTGCAACAAATCCAGAAACTTGTAGAGACAAAAATGGACATTCAATATAGAAAAAATCGGGAAAAAAAGACAAAAAATCAGACATCATAGAAAGCAATTATAAGATTGGCTCTTTTGATGCATTCACTCTCCTCTTGTAGCTAGCCTCATCATAGAAACATTTTGTCAAACACTATGTATGCAATATTTCCCATTCTCACACATTCACATAAATCCACAAAAGGGAAACAACATAATCCAAGAACATAGGTAAAGGAAGAAGGAATGTTAAAAGAAAAGGGACTGAGAGTGAGGGAACCTTCAACCCCTAATGCACCTCCGTCATCTCCGTTGCTGCTCACACCACTGCAAGACCATCGCATCGCCACTCTCCGCCTCCATTTCGAATTGTCCCACACCGTCGTTGGCACCCTCACTAGAAGGGGAAAACCATAATCAGAAACAAATGGAATGCAAATGATCCTTATTGGAAGAGGAAAACCATAATCAGAAGTAAATTGAATAAAAAGGGTTAGCTTGGTGAAACGAATGGGAAAGAGGTAAATCATGATTACAACGAATTGGTATGGAGAAGGTTAGCTTGACAAACCAAATGAACAGGTTAGTCTCAGTAATCAATTCAAAAGCATTGGGAAGGGGAGATGTTGTCAACTGTTCACATACCGAGATTAAACATTGCAAAAGAAGAGTATGAATTAAACAAACGAAGAAAAACTCATCCACGTGGACAAAAAGGAGAGGAGAACAAAAGGAAATAAGGATTGTCTGAAAACATTGCAAAGGGAACCAAAAACGGAAAACCACATGGCGGCACATACCTAAAACAATATATTCGTCCCCATCTTCGCTGACATAATGAAATCTCTTTGATATCTTCTCTCGCTGACCAAACCATACCCAGTTTTCTTGCTGCGTCTCTTCCCTGACAAGCCCATACAACCATCACCATCACTTGCTGACTGGAGCTTTGTTTGCAACCACATACACCTGGATCATACGTGGACCACATTGCGGGCTTGCAGTGGCCGGAGCTGGAGGGGGAATGGCGGGAACGCGGCGCCGGAGATCCACGTGGAGACTACCACAGGATGTAAATGTATTGATAACAATGTTTTTTTTAAAAAAAAATAATTGTCTTTTTTTTTTTACAAAAACAAATAATTGTCTAGAAAGCAATGTTCTTGACTGCTAGCTTTACTAATAGAAACATTAATAAGAGATTTTTTATTTGATTCCTATTAGGGGACATCCTTTTGTTTGCTAGGTAAGTGTAACCTCCTCATATTTGGCATGATACGAGAGTTTATGAATTTAAGGTTAGTGAGAGCGCTTTCCATGCATACTATTCCATCACAAGGTACTATATTGTGAGCGCAATGCTTTTGTTTGGATGCTGCTTAGCTTTATTTTTCATGATGTGCAATGAATTGTTGGTTTGCCACTGCATAAGTTAAGTACAACTCATACTATCTTTTATTGATGATTGTTAGGTGAGTGTTATGTTCATAAGAACTCACAAAACTCATGTGTATTTTTAAAAAAAAAAACGAGAACATGTGCATTAATTTTGAATTAGAAACTCTTATTGTCACTAGATTTTTTTGTCTTTACAGCATTGGGATTTACAATCATCGTCTGTTTAACACCTTTACCGTCATGTTTTCCACAAAATACGAAAAATAAAGCACTCCCCATTTCAACATGCCAATTCATGATGTACCCATGAAAGCAAATTTGCTATCAATAGTATTGATGCTTTAGAATAAGCAAAAAAAAAACATATGACGGTGTTAGCTAGCCAATGATATGCTTTTGTTAATCATCCCAAGGAAACTTCCCATTAAATAAAAACAAACTCCAGATAAAAATATAGTACGCAAAACCATAAAAGAAAATACATGAAGTCATGCAAAAAGAGAATGTCGGCGACAAAGTAAATTGATAGAAGAATATAAATTGGCAAAAGCCAATGAATATATTTAGTTTCAACACCTCATATTAAAAAAATTGTGTGCGAACTAATATAGAAAATACTTCTTTTATATAATTTCTTTCTCAATTCGATTTGAAACAAGTTAGAATGGAAACCGATAAGAGTTGATGTGTGTATGTATATATTAGTTAGTTTTTAATTAATGGTTAAATATATTTATGGTCTCTATAAATATGGCGAATTTTGTTTTTAATCCCTCTATATAAATTTTTGAACACTTTTGGTCCCTACATTATTTTCTGTTAGCATTTTTGGTCCCTATTGTTTGTTTCCACTAACGGAGCCGATGTGACAATGTTCATGTGGCTATTTTTAATGTGCTGGCATCTCCATGTCATTGCCACTAATCCATCTCAGTGGTACACATTGGAAAATAAAATAAAAAACAGAAACATTAAACAAAAAAAAGAGATTGAATTGAAGAACCGCAATTCCCCCCTTTCTCACTTTCACTTCTCAATAGATCTTGTTTAATATATTAAATTGACTATTTAATATATTGTGAATAAGACGTTTTAAATTTAAGAGTTAATAGAACTAATAATAAATTCATTTAATAAGCCAAATATTGTTTAATAATAATATTTAGATAAACTAGTAAAATAATGAATTTGGTTAATGAGAAAAATGGAAAGGTAGTAAACTATTTGTTGAATTAAATTTGTATTTAAAAAAATCTCATTACCTTTTATACAATAAATAGTATTATATTGTAGTTAAAATATTTGAATACATAATATGTTATTGTAACTAATAAATAAAATAATTATTATGCAATATAAATTTATATTGAAAATTAAAATAATAACTAATAGAATATATAATAATTATGTTAAAATAGAGTAATAAATTATAGAAAATGGTCAATAAGAGTAATTGAGATATAGATATATAGATTGTTGATATAAAATTATATAGTTTTATAGTCATTATATTTCTGTAGATATACTCGAATGGATAAAATTTGTAGCAATAATAAATTATATTTTTAGTCAAAAAACGAATTTTTTGAAAATAAGATTCGTATTAAAAAATTAATAATATTTTACTTATTCTTTATAAATAGTGTAGTATTATTTTAATATGTAATATGTTACAACTATAATTTGAAACCAAGAGACATTCAGTTTTTAGCCATGGAAGCGTAACCTCACACTATTTGGCATGATAGGGATCTTGCTGAATTTAAGGCTATCGAAGGTGTTTTCCAGGCGTTTATTCCATCATGACGTATCATAGGTGGGCAGCTATAACAATGTTGTGGCTGTGATCTTCTTTGCTTTGTTTTTGTTTTGATTGCATTGTTCGTTTGCTACTGCATCAGTTAAGTACAACTCATACACGTTTTTAGTGAGGATCCTTATTCACTGTCCTTATTTTATTCGTAAAAACTCACAAAGCTCACATGTATATTCCAAGAATTTTTATGTGATTCCTACTAGGGGAAATTCATTTATTTGCCATGTAAGTGTAACCTCCTGAAATTTGGCATGATCTGAGAGTTTATGAATTTAAGGCTAGTGAGAGTACTTTTGATGCACGCTATTCCATAACTAGGTACTATAGGTGGACGGTTATAACCATATTGTGGGCGTGATGTTTTTGTTTGGATGATGCTTAGCTTTATTTTTTATGATGTGCAATGAATTGTTAATTTGCTTTTGCATAAGTTAAGTACAACTCGTACTATGTTTTATTGAGGATTGTTATTCATGGTGAGTGTTATTGTAACACCTTAGCATTTCTAGTTGCTTTTGCATAAGTTGCACATAGTTATTTATACAATAGAGTAGTTTTAATAAACTTCTGGTTAGTTGTGTTAGTAACATTTCTAGTTTGACAAGAATTCATCTTACACAATCTTTGTAGGATTTGAAGCTAAAAGGAGTCAAAGAACCATGAAGAAGTGCGACGTGATTGTGAAAAGAGATAAAGAGCCCAAACCTCGATGAGTAACAATAACGTCTACCAAATATAAAGAGTGCAGGAAGAATTATGCAGCCGGTTATGGAGTCTATGTAGTGGATTGCTGCAAAGAGTTCAAGCCAAGTGGTGATGAAGGAACCGATGCTGCTTTGATTTTTCGCAAATGTTGTTGAAGCTGTCTGTGATTCTCCATCACCTCCACCACCCAATCAAACTGTTTGAAGAGTGTGATCACCAACAAGAAATGCTTGAGAACCTTTCCTTTTTAACTAGTTGTTTTCATTTCAAATTGTAATAAGACGTTGAGTTTATGTTTCTCTATCTATAGTTTATCTTTCCTAATTAGTGAAAACAACAAAAGGACTAAAATGTATTATATTTTGATTTTGATTGTTGAGGGAAGGGAGTGTGCGTTTTCAAACAAAAGGGGAAGAGAAGTGTATTTCCTCCATCTTTAAGGGGAGGGGAGAGTGATTTATTCTAACTTTATTAACAATTTGTATCCTTGGTTTAATTAAAATTTTATTCTTTTGTTAACAAAAATAAAAGTAACAAGTTCCAATGGGAACAAATCTTCTCCAAAATCTGCAAGTGTAAAGAAATTATTTCTCCCATTCTCTCTATTCCATTTGTTTCAAACTAAGGAGTGTCCTTATAATAATCATACGGTCATGCCACTTATAGCAAGGCTAATCATCTTCTTTCCTACTCCTAGCCATATTACATGAAATAAAAGAGAGGCATTCTTTTGAGATTCAGACTACTCTTTTTATGTTGATGCTTTCCTGTGATGGGTTCTTTCAGTGTTCTTGACTGCTAGCTTTGCTAATAGAAACGTTAATAAGAGAATTTTTATTTGATTCTTACTAGGGAACATTCATTTGTTTTCCATCTAAGTGTAACCTCCTCATATTTGGCATGATATGAGAGTTTATGAATTTAAGGCTAGTGAGAGTGTTTTTCATGCATGCTATTCCATAACGAGGTACTATATAGGTGCAATGTTATATACCATACTGTGGGTGTGATGTTTTTGTTTGGATGCTGCTTAGCTTTATTTTTCACGATGTGTAATGAATTGGTCATTTGTTACTGCATAAGTTAAGTACAACTCGTTCTATTTTTTATTGAGGATTGTTATTCATGGTGAGTGTTATTGTAACACCTTAGCATTTCAACCTTGGAAGAAATGTCGGGACTTCCATAAATAGCGAAATCAGAGTGCTAATCCTACTTACAGACACTAAACGACTCTAATCTCGATGAAATAGTCCTCCTTATATTCCTTATTTAAACAAAGATCTCAAATGAATAATAAAGTGGCTTACACCGTTAGGTAGAAGTCGTTACATTTCCTAAAGTTCAATATCCATAAGCGGAATTAACATAAACCGATACACAACTTCGAATATAAATCCTAAGTTACAGTATCGAAGTACAACTTAGGAATACCAAAACAACTCTAGGGTAAGTTAAGAAAAATGTGAACTTTCGTCACACGGATCCTTTCTCTGATAAAGAATCTCCAAACAGAAGCTACTCCTTTCATTTTGCTTCAACTTCCCTGCTAATCTGTAAACACTCCATAAAATAAACAGTGAGATTACAAATCTCAATGAGTTCCTCCGTGACCCCTCACATTAGTCTCTCGGTGTTTTGATTATCTTTTCTCTTGCTCTTAGCACAAACCCCTGGTACTGCAAGCCTAATACCACGGGAAACCCACCCGATAAAAGCCTTGGCTTAGTCAACTTATAAAGTGAGCCTAGGTTCTGGGTTCATGACTTTCCTCCCCTAGTGTGCTTTTAACTGGGGATCGTCATCCGCTTTGTATTTTATGTTTACTTAGACACTTGTGTCCATTACTTGGTCTTGGCCATCTTCTCACTCGATAAAATAATCGAATTAATGCAAGTTTATGATTCTTAAAACATGTTAGAATTCAGTCACAATCATACGGTAATACTTCATTTGGGTTGGGGTTAGCATTGGGAATGACTTGGAATTCAAAAGGAAGAGGACTAAAAAATTTTAAGGGAGGAGATCAAATGGTGGCACGGTCCATGCCACTTTTTGGAGTTGGCCAAAACTATGTTTTTCGAGTTGTTTCCTCACCCTTTTCGGTTCCAACTCGTCCCTAACACTGATTCCAGCCCAATGCCTCATTATATCAGTATAAATTCCAATCAAAATACAACCAAATCAACAATGCCTCAATCATTAACAACAACATGAATTCCCAAACAATCAACACGAACATCACATTTTCACGAAAAGCGGTTTTTAACTCAACAAAACAGCACCTGCAACTTCATTGCTTCAGAATCCAAGCTCTAAACTAACATGCAATCAACTAAAATATTATGGGTTTCAGCTGAGATATGTTGAAGTAAGTGAGTGTTTGGGTGTTGGAATTCCTAAATTACCCTTACTCATTCCTCAATTTCCTAATTGACCCCATTTCAAACAATTAATTTATTTTGCAACCAACACACAATTCACACAAAATTTCATAACAATTAAATCAATTTCATAAAACCATCAATCATCAAGCAAGTCTAAATAATTATATTACTCAAACATTAAAGTAATTAAAATAATTACTTTGGGATGTTATAGTTATGTTCGTAAGAACTCACACAACTCATGTGTATATTTTAAGAAAACGAGAACATGTACGTTAATTTTGAATTATAAATTCTTATTATCACTAGATTTTTTGTCTTTACTGCATTGGGATTTATAGTCATTGGCTGTTTAACACTTTTACCATCGTGTCTTTCACAAAAAACGAAAATTAAAACACTCTCCATTTCAACATGCCAATTTAGGATGTACTCGTGAAAGCAAACTTGCTATCAATAGTATTG
This sequence comes from Astragalus membranaceus, assembly GCA_039519185.1. NCBI lineage: Eukaryota > Viridiplantae > Streptophyta > Magnoliopsida > Fabales > Fabaceae > Astragalus > Astragalus membranaceus. The sequence goes on along the minus strand of CM076854.1, from coordinate 124,487,384 downwards.
ATGTTTTGGAATAAGGCGGAAAAAAATATGATGTTGTTAGTTAGACAATCATAAGCTTTTGTTAAATAAAACGAACTCCAAAATAAGAATATAGTAAGAAAAATCATAAAAGAAAATACATGGAGTCTTGCAAAAAGAGAATGTTGGCAAGAAAGTGAATCGACGGAAGAAAATAAATTGCCAAAAGCAAATGAAGATATTTAGTTTCAACACCTCATATCAAAAAATATGTGTGCATACAAATAAAGAAAATACTTCTTTTATATATGTTGTTTCTCAATTCGATTGGAACTCGTTAGAATGGAAGCCGATAAGAGTTGGTGTGTGTTTGTATATATTAGTTAGTATTTAATTAATAATCTTCAATTTAATTTAACTTTTTTAAGATAATTTTTTAAATGGTAGAGAAAAATTTAGGGTGAGGGGATGACGCCCCAATCCAAAGCAGGGAAGACCTCCGGGCTCTTTGAGCACTTACATTTACCTCACCCCAAGAGGACTAGTGGGGAGTTGAACCCGGAACCTCTCGGATACAACTCCTGTCATGATCCACTAGGCCAACCCCTTGAGGTTAATGGTAGAGAGCATTTAGTATCAAACTTAATAAATTTTTGTAAATTTCACAATGTATTATATTTAATATCAATATTCAAAAACTAATATATTTATTTTAATTATATTTATCTGTTGACTATTTAATATCTTGTGAATAAGATGTTTTAAATTTAAGAGTTAATAGAACTGATAATAAGTCAAATATTATTTAATAATAATATTTAGATATACTAGTAAGATAATGAATTTGATTAATAAAAAATATCATTACCTTTAATACAATATATAGTCCAATATTGTAGTTTAAAATATATATTTGAATACTTAATCCGTTATTGTAAACTAATAAATAAAGTAATTATTAAGCAATATAAATTTATATCAAATGTAGTTTTGTATATAACAGTTAGTATGACTAATAAAAAATTAAAATAATAATTATGTTAAAATAGAGTAATAAATATTATAGAAAATGGTCAATGAGAGTAATTGAGATATAGATACATAGATTGTTAATATAAAATTATCTAGTTTTATAGTCAATATATTTCTGTAGATATACTCGAATTCATTAAATTTGTAGCAATAATTTATATTTTGAGTCAAAAAAATAATTTTCTGAACATATGATTCGAATTTTGTTGTCGTCAAACTCTTAGGTCCTAGCCGTGGGGTAGGCCAGAGGTTTGGACAGTCTTTGATTCCTCTGTTCTTCAATTAATTGCGTCGAGGAGGGAACTCTGCTCCTCAACTCTGGGTTTTCTGACTCCTCTAGAAAGGGTCAGGTTGAGTGAATGAGACGCGATGGCTGGATTATCTACTGGCCTAATGCATAAAGATAAAAGTAAAGTGCGGTAAAAGAAGATAAAGCAGATAAAAAATAGAGTTTTTGTATTGATGTGTGTCTTCTTACAATTTATTCCTTTTCCTATATAAATATACATAGGCCCTCATCGGCCACTATCCGAGCCAACATTTTCCTACCATTGGATCAATTAAAGATCAACGCCTATCAATGCTCCTAAGCCCTAAAGAGGCGGAGTAACTACCCACGATCCCACCAGCACGGTTAGTGGGGTAAAACTCTCTCGCTCCGCTTTTCAAGGCCTCGCTCCTTCGCTTGATCTTCAACTGGTCCCACGTTTTGTCCACGTGCTTCCTCTCTCTTGCCTTCCAAGTAAGCCTACCTTACCTCAGCCATTTAGTTTCTCGGCTGACCCTTGTCCTCGGTCTGCAGCCACGAACCTAGGCACCCGAGCCATCATGGCCGTGGTACTCTATAGGCTGAGACTTTACTCTCCCTCTGCCTCGTTTACTATCCCTCGGGGAGTTTACATTGTGATCTGCCCTGAGGCCCTCTCTTGAGTCCATTCTTTCAGCAAACATCTCTTATAATTTTGTCTAATGGCTTGCCTCAGCACCCTGGTCCCTTTTCTCTTTTCTCTCAGCCCTCGGCCCACGAGTTAATTATTTTTAGGTGTTAACAATTTCCCCCTTTTTGTGCTGTCGTATGGCCGCGAAGATGTGACTGATGGTACAAAAACCCTTGATATGACTTGATGTGATGGTTTGAAGAGACTTAACTGCCATTATCTGACACTTGGCGGTTCGCCTAACGCGAAACGATAGGTCGACGCAACGGTTCCCAATGCTGCGCAAGCGATTTCCCCCCAAAGCTACAAATACCCCTCGTCATGGCTACGCCCGGTTACTTGCTCTTATTGAAAATGTTTCACCATCTTCACTGTTTTCTTTTCCCACGAACCAGATCTCCTTTCTTTCTTTTGCTGCCACTGTCTCCTTTCACCATGTCTTTAAATTCTGATTCCCAAAATCAAGACCATAGTTACGGTGGCAATGACAATCAAACAAGCTCTTCTTCTTCTGGTCCGTCTTCGACGAGTCTTCCTCTTGGGTTTCCCCGCAGGATATTCTCGTTGCCATTTCTGGTGGCGTTACGGTGCGACCCACCACCTCTGAAGTTCGTGAAGGCTTTGACGCATTCAAGCGAATTTTCAACACCTCGGCTCGTCCTGGCCTACCAATCACCCAAGATTGGTTCATCGTCGACGCCAGAGTGTCGAAAACTAAGGGCTGGGCCAAGCCCACCGATGACTACCATGCCTGGTTCGACAGGATTCACCCTGTCAAGAAGGATACTTGGAGAAAATGGGGCCTCCGCGACATAATCGCTCTCTCCGCTTTTGCCATTCCCCACAACTTCGACATTCTATTGCCTCTCTTGGGCTTCTGGTCTTCAGACATCAATGCCTTTGTATTCCCATGGGGCATGGTGACCCCCACTGTTCTGGATGTGTCTGCCATCACCGGCCTGCCTGCATTTGGCCAGAGTGTCCACCCTGCTAGACTGCCAAAAAAGGTGAATCTTGGCCATGTCCATGCTGGAGGTGTCTACTCCAAGTTTCTGATTGAGAACTCAAGGTCTGATGCAGAGATCACCGAGGAGGAGCACACCGCTTTCCTCATGTACTTCTTCTGTAGGTTCTTTTATGGCACTGCTTCTGCAGGCATTGTTCAAGAATTACAGTCCTTCGTCGCCATGATGACCAGTGGTAAAGTTTATGCATGGGCTTCCTATTTCCTTGGTGGGCTCTACCGAGGCATCCCGGTCATGCTCGACCAGATCAAGGAGTATGACCGGGTATCCAAGATTCAAGGTCCCATGTGGTTTATTCAGTTGTGGGCCAATCTCTACTTTCCTCATATCCTGTTTGTGGGGCTTACCATTCCCAAGTCGCCAACCAACCGATCTTTGGGCCCTCAGCTCTCGGCCACTCCCTTCCATAAGATGACTTCGGCCCAGTTCATGAAGGAGCTTTTGTGGACGAATGCAGACGACATGACGTGGTGTCCAGTGCTGGACAAGAGGTATGGTCCTTCTTGGATTTTTGTTCCTCAAAGAAACCAATCCCACCTTTCTCTCACGGAGCCCAGTACTGCCCACGACTACTAGCAATCTGCTCTAGTGGCCAGGGATCTGCCAATTGGTTACATTGCTACCTCTCTTTACAGCAAAGCTCTCGCGGATTTCTAAATCTGTAGGAAATTTTCAAAGAAAATTTCGCAGTAACTCTGTACGAAATTCCACAGGAAATGTTTCGCAGCAAACTCCGCAGGAAACCCTAGAAAATTAGTTTTTTATCAAATCCAAACAAATTTTAGTGACAGGTATTATTGTATATTATTATTATTATTTTTTTTAATATAATTACTTTCAAAATAATCAAAACGAAGGATTTTTTTTATTTAACTTCAAAGTATATTACATTACAAAGAAAACTGGATTTAATTGATACAGTCACAAGTTCTAAAGCCAAATCAGATCTATTAACCACAAAAATAAACACAAATCAGTATTACAAATTTGGATTTGGTGATGCTTGCAGATACTCTACCCTACCCCTACTGTTCCATTGAAAATTTTCAATCAACTCCAAATTAAATACTTGCTAAACCCAAATATCTTGCCTACTATGGAGTCTCTTGGATATAGAATTGATTTTTGCACCCTTAAGAGGCTCCTTCTCGATTTTTTTATGCTTTTTTCCACTCTGCACATCATAAATTAATTGACATACATTAGTTGCCAGTATAATCATATAAGGATTAATGGAAGAAAAAAAATATAACTTCATTAAGAACACCAACTTACTAACATGTAAGGAAAAAGGCACAAATAAACGCACATCCCCATTAAACAAGTAGAAAATAAAATCTATCCTTAGAAACATTATTTACTCACAATGTAATAAAAGATGATAATCTCTCTATTGAGGAATGCAGCTAACCGCTCAAGTTGTTACCTGCCAGATGAAGGCACCATAGCACAAGAGTTTCATAAACGTATGCAAAGACAAAAAGAAATGTGAATGTAAACCAACATTTTTGAGACAAAAGAAACACCAAATCTCAAAAGTTGTATCAATTCTTTAATCATTTCAACCAAGAATACACACATACTACTATGAAGTGTTCACTTTAAGTTAGACCATGATTAAACCAAAAAAAGGAAAACAAAAGATAAAACAAATGTTAGACAAATGCTATTTTCTTGCATTCCAAAAACCATCATGCTATGAACAAGTGTAGTTAATTTTTAATCTTCCATTCTGTTCCAATATCTACCTAACAAATATATGCAGTAGTTGTATATAAAGTGGAGGAGAGAATGCAGTTGAGTGGTTGTTGTGTATATGAATAATCTAGTTTGACTGCTAGCTTTGCTAACAAAAACATCACACCCACAGTATGGTTATAACATTGCACCTATATAGTACCTTGTTATGGAATAAAAGCACTCTCACTAGCCTTAAATTCATAAACTCTCATATCATGCCAAATATGAGGAGGTTACACTTAGATGGCAAACAAATGAATGTCCCCTAGTAAGAATCAAATAAAAATTCTTTTATTAACGTTTCTATTAGCAAAGCTAGCAGTCAGATTATGTATCTAAAACCAAAATTTGGACAGATCATATTATTTGTGTATAAATTAAATACGTCGTCTATGGTTTGAGCCAGATTATGTTTTTAAATACAGTAATTTTGTTATGTTTCTAGTGGTGCGTATGTTTTTAGATACCAAAATAATCTAGTTTGTGATTTGATTTTGTTATGTTTTAATTTTTGTTTTTAAGTTTGTTTTTATTTTGTTTTTTCATTTACCAAAATGTACCTTATGTGGCAGCCAGTTAATGGCATGGAATTTGACCTGACATGCCAGCACATAAAAATTTGCCTCATAACCGATTCCACGTCAGCACCGTTAGTGAAAACTAAAAGCAGGAATTAGAGGGATTCTGACTATTCTTTATGTTTTGATGCTTTTCTGTGATGTACCCTTAATTTAATTTTCAACTAGCATCGTGACTCGGGCGATGCACGAGGCCATTGCTCTAGTTAACACAAAATTATCGGGATTCCAAAATTTGTCGTTTAGATTACAATATGAAAGAAGCTTTGAAAAAATACAAAGAAATTAAAATGACCTTTTGAAATGTATCTTAAAGTGACATTTGAACATGTTGTGTGTTAAGGTTGGTATCTTGAGAAATTTTAAGATTGATTGAACCAGATTATTTAATGGAACAATAGTGAGATATATAAGGAAAATTTGTTTATTGACTAATTACTTATGAACCTAAATATTTACAAAGTAATAAAAAACATAAAAAAAAACTAATGAAACACAACAAAGAAACATAAGTTTAATAACCTCAATTCTCTACCCAAAAGTCTTTTGAACTTTAGTGCATCTCGGAGTCATCATATGCAACCGGAAGTTTTACTCTTTAGTTGCATCAAGATTCTTTCTCACATCCACTTAACCAGTATCATTTCTCGAATTGATGACTTTAGTACCTTTACGCACAAGCTAAGAGATTTGTATGCATTTTTTTACAAAGAAGAGAAGACAAAAATAGAAAAGTAAAAAATATCACAATAACATGGAAAATAAGACATTAGCAATTTGTAGTGTAATAAAAATAGCATTCTGCAATCAATCCAAATAGCCATATACTTTAAAATCTTACCTTGACCATCATAAACAAAACAAAGCAAAGTAGACTCATCCATATCAGTATATGCAACCTGCTACCAAAAGAAAATAAAATATAAAAGCAATATCATGTTGGTGGTTAGATAAGATCAAGCTAAGTTGAAGAAAAAAAAGTCAATGAATTGAAAAATACAAAGTTAAGAGCATAATGGATTAATACATAGTATGGATATTATAACATGCTTTTGGAAGTATAGATTCAGATTTTACAGACCATTTTCCCCCAAATTTCTTAAAGTCTCCATCAACCATAGAAAAGTGAAGTTCTCGATCCCATTCCTGAAGCATTAAAAAGAATTTTGTAGCATTACAAATTGCTAGCATGTTGTAATTAAATCATAGAAGAAAAACAACATTAAGTCTAAATGTTGAAGAATGCTTACAAAATTGATGAATTCTTGAAGATCCAATACTTCGAGCTTCAATGTGCCAATACACTGCCCTTTGAAATCCTCTTTGCTCTAACCATATCCTTCCCGGATATGGGCAAGGAATCCTCCCACTAACAACAAAACAACTCTCACATTATCCACACAATACATATACAAATACCCAGTTTTCTTTTCTCTTTCTTTTTTATAAAAAAACAATCTTTATAGACACCCAATTAAATTTCCCTATATCAAGAAATGCACAGGCATCATTGGATGCAAGCTCAATGATTTTAACATTATTTTTAAAGATATCAAGTCTCTAACTAATACCACGTCTCAAATTTCCTAAAGTAAGCAAACTTGACAAAGAAAATGGAGAGCAAAAGAAAAAAAACAGCTCCTAAAAGTGGCAGAAACTTTATGAGAACCAAAATTATTCCACTTTGTAAGAATGCAATTCACATTACACCAAAATTTCTATTTAGAAACATCCAAAATAAAGTAAAAAACACAAAGCAAATAGAAATGACCAAAACTGGCATACCATCCTGAGTGATGAGAGGATAATCACGTGTACTCAAAGTGATTAACCAATTCCATCCACTATCCAGCTTGAGGATAATGGCAGCAGCACGTAAAGTGATAGCGACATTAGAGGATCCCAAATAGGTGATCCAATCATCCTTGCCAACCACATCAACATTCCCGAAAGCACGAATCGTCGCCACAGACCTAACAGCAGCAGACAATCCCTGCCTCTATTCATCCCTAGCATCGATTCCAATGAAATGCTCATATATTGGTAACAGTGGAATTTGATCACAGTAGCAGCTAATTGTTGGAGTTGCAAGGTCAACTATCTAAGCAGCTAATTTGTGAAGCTAACATGGTCAAATAACAGAACCAAAATCTTGGAATGATTATACTACCTTAACTGAGTACTATGAATTACACTAAGTATCATGGATTACACTAACAACTCATACACTCTACTTATTTGATGACCATTAATATCTCCTTTTCTTGAAACTATTAGAGGTTAACCTACTTGACAACAAATTTTGGCTTACCCCTCTGGACCATATCGAGTTACCTTTAAGTTTGTTCATTGTGTCAGAATCAAAGATGACAACATTGATAATCCTTGAAAATCTGTGTCTTTTTCTCTCTCAATCCCTCACTCGATCACTTTCCCTCATTCAAACCATAATTAAGATCCTTAATCCCATACCTCGATCACTTGCCCTGCATTCAAACCATATATGAAATGAGAAAGCAAAACTTCTATTTATGATCCTAGCATTTTACAAATTGTTTTGCTATCAAAACTCAGTCAACATGATTTAAAAAGTTGGATATGTGTTAACTCAAGTATGTCAGAAATGGATCAAACAATCTTTAAGAAAGAAGAATGAAAAATAAGGTTGAATACACAACATGCACATTAGTCATGCATTTTTGTTCAACAAAAATCATCCTTAAAAAAACTAAGAGCATTTCAAGCCTAACATGGCGTCAAAACTTTGACAGAATGCAATTATCAGTCAATATACAAAAGGAATGCACAAACTACACAAGGCTGTTATACCTAGGCGAGTTTAACACATTATATAATCAAGAATCCTGAGCTTTAACAGTGTAGTATGGATGCATGTGAAAATAGAAAAATTAAGTTGAAGAACTGCTTCATATTCCTTGCACCAACTGCTTCCTCTACATCCCAAATAAGAACTTACAGATACACCAAAACTGTAGCAACAGATTGACCTCCATTCTTAGAGTTAAACTGATCAAGAAAGTAATCATAATGAGGCTCACAGTGAAGAACCTGGAGCCCTTCTCCATTCTCTGCATTTTTTCAATTAGTCAATAATAACGAAAAAAATTGAAACATTCAATCATCGAGGAACTGAGCAAACTGAGGCTCATATTTCTGCCCAACCTCTATGAAAAGTCAATCTCTAACATTTTTTCTAATTACTATTTTGGCTCACAAATGATTACCTTGAGTGGTGTAACATTAGCCAACAAATAGAACAAACATCTAATAACATCATAAGCTTGAGTCATCAACAAAGTGAGAACTTTTCAGTTAATCAACAAAAACAACTCTCTAAACCAAGCTTAGGCATTTCATCAAACACCATGGCAGCAACACAAAGGGGAGACCTTCCTCCTTTCATATAAAAGACCTAAAAAATAGAGACAAACAATTTAGCAAGCAAAAGAAGAAGAGCGAGGAAAGAAGAGGGGGCACCCGTACCTACTGTCGTGAGCGTCGATTCAATACAATAAATTTCCCGATGCATCAAAAACCTTTTTCCAGTATAAAGCCATAAATACGTGAGAAATAGTGATAAGCAAACTCAATTAATAATGACAAATATTTGTGTAGAAGAATGTGCATAGTTTGTCCTGCATATGTAGAGTTTGTCCTGCATATGTAGGAGAAGCAATTACAATAAAGGGTAAGTGAGGGAAAATGGGCTAAACCTTTGCATTATAAAAAACATAACCCACCATATTATATAATGTACTGATCCGTATGTAACAACAATTTAGGATGAAAAATCCTTTTGTGACCTTTGCAAGAACTACAAATTTTAGTGTAATGAAGAAGTGAACAATGAAAGTGAACATAAAAAAAGTGCTAAATTGGAAACTTCGAAAATTCTAAAGCTTCAACTAATAAAAATGGCAATCAAAGATGGCATGCTAGGTTATTATTAGTTATTCATATAATAAAAAACTTGTTATCTTTATCAATCACCATTATAGAAGCTTTAAATTAAGGGAATAAAACATGGTATATCAAAAAGGTTAACAAACCAAATATCAAGAAACAAAACAACAGCACACAAAGAGAGACTAAGAATATTTACAGGTAACTCAATAACAGGAACATAATAAGCTTAAAAAACCAAAATGCTTAAGGAGTAGAAACGTACCGTGGTAACATTCACAGGTAACTCACCATTCAGTGAAGGAGAAGCTGCCATTGACTTGAAACAAACCCCAAAAATAAGCTTCAAAAAACAACAAATAGTCAGTGAAAGAGAATCAACAGATGGTTAGTGAAGGAAAGACATTGAGTAAAGGAAAAATCAACATTTGCATGTATTTATGGTGCATCTCAACAAAACAAAACTTGCAACAAATCCAGAAACTTGTAGAGACAAAAATGGACATTCAATATAGAAAAAATCGGGAAAAAAAGACAAAAAAATCAGACATCATAGAAAGCAATTATAAGATTGGCTCTTTTGATGCATTCACTCTCCTCTTGTAGCTAGCCTCATCATAGAAACATTTTGTCAAACACTATGTATGCAATATTTTCCGTTCTCACACATTCACATAAATCCACAAAAGGGAAACAACATAATCCAAGAACATAGGTGAAGGAAGAAGGAATGTTAAAAGAAAAGGGACTCAGAGTGAGGGAACCTTCAACCCCTAATGCACCTCCGTCATCTCCGTTGCTGCTCACACCACTGTAAGACCATCGCATCGCCGCTCTCCGCCTCCATTTCGAACTGTCCCACACCGTGGTTGGCACCCTCACTGGAAGGGGAAAACCATAATCAGAAACAAATGGAATGCAAATGATCCTTATTGGAAGAGGAAAATCATAATCAGAAGTAAATTGAATAAAAAGGGTTAGCTTGGTGAAACTAATGGGAAAGAGGCAAATCATGATTACAAAGAATTGGTATGGAGAAGGTTAGCTTGACAAACCAAATGAACAGGTTAGTCTCAGTAATCAATTCAAAAGCATTGGGAAGGGGAGATGTTGTCAACTGTTCACATACCGAGATCTAACATTGCAAAAGAAGAGTATGAATTAAACAAACGAAGAAAAACTCATCCACGTGGACAAAAAGGAGAGGAGAACAAAAGGAAAGAAGGATTGTCTGAAAACATTGCAAAGGGAACCAAAAACGGAAAACCACGTGGCGGCACATACCTGAAACAATATCTTCGTCCCCATCTTCGCTGACATAATGAAATCTCTTTGATATCTTCTCTCGCTGACCAAACCATACCCAGTTTTCTTGCTGTGTTTCACATGTCGGGCTGACTGGAGCTTTGTTGGCAACCACATACACCTGGATCATACGTGGACCACATGTCGGGCTTGCACTCGCCGGAGCTGGAGGGGGAATGGCAGGAACGCCGTGCCGGAGATCCACGTGGTGACTACCACAGGATGTAAATGTATTGATAACAATGTTTTTTTTAAAAAAAATAATTGTCTTTTTTTTTGACAAAAACAAATAATTGTCTAGAAGGCAATGTTCTTGACTGCTAGCTTTACTAATAGAAACATTAATAAGAGAATTTTTATTTGATTCCTATTAGGGGACATCCTTTTGTTTGCCAGGTATGTGTAACCTCCTCATATTTGGCATGATATGAGAGTTTATGAATTTAAGGTTAGTGAGAGCGCTTTCCATGCATGCTATTCCATCACAATGTACTATATTGTGAGCGTAATGCTTTTGTTTGGATGCTGCTTAGCTTTATTTTTCATGATGTGCAATGAATTGTTTGTTTGCCACTGCATAAGTTAAGTACAACTCATACTATTTTTAATTGATGATTGTTAGGTGAGTGTTATGTTCATATAAGAACTCACAAAACTCATGTGTATTTTTTAAAAAAAAATGAGAACATGTGCATTAATTTTGAATTAGAATCTCTTATTGTCACTATATTTTTTTGTCTTTACAGCATTGGGATTTACAATCATCGGCTGTTTAGCACCTTTACTGTCATGTTTTCCACAAAATACGAAAAATAAAGCACTCCCCATTTCAACATGCCAATTCATGATGTACTCATGAAAGCAAATTTGCTATCAATAGTATTGATGCTTTAGAATAAGCAAAAAAAAATATGAAGGTGTTAGCTAGCGAATGATATATATGCTTTTGTTAATCATCCCAAGGAAACTTCCCATTAAATAAAAACAAACTCCAAGATAAGAATATAGTACGCAAAACCATAAAAGAAAATACATGAAGTCATGCAAAAAGAGAATGTCGGCGTGACGGAGCCGACGTGACAATGCTCATGTGGCTATTTTTAATGTGCTGACATCTCCATGTCATTGCCACTAATCCATCGCAGTGGTACACATTGGAAAATAAAATGAAAAACAGAAACATTAAACAAAAAAAAGAGATTGAATTGAAGAACCGCAATTCCGTCCTTTCTCACTTTCACTTCTCAATAGATCTTTTTTAATATATTAAATTGACTATTTAATATATTGTGAATAAGACGTTTTAAATTTAAGAGTTAATAGAACTAATAATAAATTCATTTAATAAGCCAAATATTGTTTAATAATAATACTTAGATAAACTAGTAAAATAATGAATTTGGTTAATGAGAAAAATGGAAAGGTAGTAAACTATTTGTTGAATTAAATTTGTATTTAAAAAAATCTCATTACCTTTTATACAATAAATAGTATTATATTGTATTTAAAATATTTGAATACATAATATGCTATTGTAACTAATAAATAAAATAATTATTATGCAATATAAATTTATATTGAAATTTAAAATAATAACTAATAGAATATATAATATTTATGTTAAAATAGAGTAATAAATTATAGAAAATGGTCAATAAGAGTAATTGAGATATAGATATATAGATTGTTGATATAAAGTTATCTAGTTTTATAGTCATTATATTTCTGTAGATATACTCGAATGGATAAAATTTGTAGCAATAATAAATTATATTTTTAGTCAAAAAACGAATTTTTTGAAAATAAGATTCGTATTAAAAAATTAATAATATTTTACTTATTCTTTATAAATAGTGTAGTATTATTTTAATATGTAATATGTTACAACTATAATTTGAAACCAAGAGACATTCAGTTTTTAGCCATGGAAGCGTAACCTCACACTTTTTGGCATGATATGGATCTTGCTGAATTTAAGGCTATCGAAAGTGTTTTCCATGCGTTTATTCCATCATGAGGTATCATAGGTGGGCAGCTATAACAATGTTGTGGGTGTGATCTTCTTTGCTTTGTCTTTGTTTTGATTGCATTGTTCGTTTGCTACTGCATCAGTTAAGTACAACTCATACACGTTTTTAGTGAGGATACTTATTCACTGTCCTTATTTTATTCGTAAAAACTCACAAAGCTCACATGTATATTCCAAGAATTTTTATGTGATTCTTACTAGGGGACATGTAAGTGTAACCTCCTCAAATTTGGCATGATCTGAGAGTTTATGAATTTAAGGCTAGTGAGAGTGCTTTTGATGCACGCTATACCATCACTAGGTACTATAGGTGGACTGTTATAACCATATTGTGGGCGTGATGTTTTTGTTTGGATGATGCTTAGCTTTATTTTTCATGATGTGCAATGAATTGTTGGTTTGCTTTTGCATAATTTAAGTACAACTCGTACTATGTTTTATTGAGGATTGTTATTCATGGTGAGTGTTATGTTCGTATAAACTCACACAACTCATGTGTATGCTTTAGTAAAACGAGAACATGTGCATTACTTTTGAATCAGAAACTCTTATTGTCACTAAATTCTTTGTCTTTACTGCATTGAGATTTACAACCATTTTTTAACACCTTTACCATCACGTTTTCCACAAAATACAAAAAGTAAAGCACTCTACATTTCAAGATGCCAATTCATGATGTACTCATGAAAGCAAATTTGCTTTCAATAGTATTGATATGCTTTGAAATAAGGAAAACAAATATATGGCGGTGTTAGCAAGCTTATCATAAGCTCTTGTTAGTCATCACAAGGAAACTTCCCCTTAAATAAAAACGAACTCCAAGATACGAATATAGTACAACCAACCATAAAAGAAAATACATGAAGTCTTGCGAAAAGAGAATGTTGGCGACAAAGTAACTTGACAAAAAAATGAATTGGCAAAAGCAAATGAATACATGACAACTATAGCAAACTAGGAAAGATAAACTAGGCAGAGAGAATTAATTTGCAAAATCCACATAAGATCTTAAGTAGATTTAAAATCAGCAATCCAAATCCATCTTGATATTATAAATTTCGACTACTAGAAAACACCAAATTGGAACTCAAAAACAAAACAACTAATGCAAGTCCAGTGCATCATGTCAATTGCATCATTTGGGCGGAGGTCTTGAAGACTATCCGACCACTGCAGTGATTGTGACCTCTTGCCTATGGAACATCCTGGGGCAGCCACAAGCATTGCAGGTAAAAGCGCCTTCGTTTCCTTCTGGACCATTTGGCATGAATTCCCCGCAGCCATCAAGCACATATCCTCCAACAGCAGCCGCATGATTAAAAATGCATTCCTTATAAATAGTTGTTGTTATTTTCTCAGATTCAGATTCACTTGGTTGCTGATCATTTCTTATAACAACTTCACATCTTTGTGTCGACATGGTATATAATCCTTTTTGATTAAAACCCTACAAAAAATAGGTTAGATTTATTAGTTGTCTTCTTTATAATCAAAAACTTAACCTGACTAGAGAGAGGGGAGGTGGGAGGGAGAGTGAGAGAGAGAGAGAGAGAGAGTGAAAGAGAGGGAATTGATAAAGAGAGAGAGAGAGAGAGAGAGATCATACAATATAGAGTGTATAATGTGATGAACACACACCATAAAGAGGTTATTTATACAAGTTGATTCAAATCAGTCATTGTCACTATTCACTAGATTTTTCTATGTGTGCGCCCCACAAGAGAGAGAGAGAGAGAGAGAGAGAGAGAGAGAGAGAGAGAGAGAGCAATGCAGAAGGAGTGATGTGAGTGATGTACATATGATGGCTCAAACCATAGACGACGTATTTAATTTAAACACAAATAATATGATCTGTCCATATTTTGGTTTTTAGTTAAATCAACAACTGAAATTCACAACTTTTACAATCTCTACCCCACTAAATTGATAGTAATAGCCATATTTTATGCGGTGTATTGTTACTAAACCAATAAAGATTGATTATATTTTTTTAAGGTAAATTTTTTAGTAGGAGCAATTAAGATATTCCTACTCATGCCCAACTAGGTTCCCCGGCGCATCAATAACACGATATCAAAAAAAAAGTTATTCCGACCCAGTCAACATTAATGATACAAATAAAAGATTATCATGGCCATTTACAGTTTATGAGCTTTAACCTAAGCATAACAGGTTAGCCATGTATAAAGTTGTAACTGTTTAGGATCATGCTCTACACGTGTCGCAAAAGAACTTGATTTAATACTTTAGAGTAAATGCATAGAGATTCCATACCCTTACTTTACAAAAAAATAACACGCATGAAAAGCACCTTAGTTGGTAATTTTCATATCACGCCAAATGCTCAAATATGTCCCGATAGTAAAAATATCTTCGTAAGAGCAACTTTAATGAGATGCAAATAAACAATTTTTTAAATTACTTTCTAAGAATTCAAATTTACATCTAGGATTTAATCAATCCATAACCAATGTAAGTAATATTTTAATCCAGTGATATACTAAATTTAAGCAACTCATATTTCACCTCATATATTTATATTCATGTTTATTTTTTATTCAAATTAAAATATTAATTCAATTATATAATTGATGCACATAAAAGTATTAATTATTACAAACTTTAGAAAAATTATTTCATATTTTAATAAAATATACTAAATTATTATTGATTTCTCACAACATACTTCTGATGGGAGGGAGCATTTAGTATCATACTTATTAAATTTTAGTAAATTTCGCAATGTATTATATTTAATATTAATATTTAAAAACTAATATATGTATTTTAATTATATTTATTTGTTGACTATTTAATATCTTGCGAATAAGATGTTTTAAATTTAAGAGTTAATAAAAAAATAATAAATTCAATTAATAAGCTAAATATTATTTAATAATAATATTTGGATAGACTAGTAAAATAATGAATTTGATTAATGAGAGAAATGGAAAGGTAGTAAACTATTTGTTGAATTAAATTTTTATTTAATAAAAAAACTCATTTCCATTTATACAATATATGGTATTATATTGTAGTTTAAAATATTTAAACACTATGTAATTGTAACTAATAAATAAATTCTTTATTAAGCAACATAAATTTATATAAATGTAGTTTTGTATTTAAAAATTAATATGACTTATAATAAATTACAATTATAACTAATATAATAAATAATAATTATGTTAAAATAAAGTAATAAATTATAGAAAATGGTCAATGATAGTAATTATGATATAGATACGTAGATTGTTAATACAAAATTATCTATATTTATAGTCAATACATTTCTGTAGATATACTCGAACTGATAAATTATCTAGCAATAAAAGGTTATATTTTTAGTTAAAATAACTTTTTTGAATATATTATTCGTATTAAAAAATTAATAATATTTTACTTATTCTTTATAAATATTTTGTATTATTAAAGAATAACCATGAAGAAGTGCGACGTGATTGTGAAAAGAGATAAAAAGCCCAAACCTCAATGAGTAACAATAACGTCTACCAAATATAAAGAGTGCAGGAAGAATTATGCAGCCGGTTATGGAGTCTATGTAGTGGATTGCTGCAAAGAGTTCAAGCCAAGTGGTGATGAAGGAACCGATGCTGCTTTGATTTTTCGCAAATGTTGTTGCCACAGAAGCCTCCACCAGCGTGAGGAGATCATTGAAGCTGTCTGTGATTCTCCATCACCTCCACCACCCAATCAAACTGTTTGAAGAGTGTGATCACCAACAAGAAATGCTTGAGAACCTTTCCTTTTTAACTAGTTGTTTTCATTTCAAATTGTAATAAGACGTTGAGTTTATGTTTCTCTATCTATAGTTTATCTTTCCTAATTAGTGAAAACAACAAAAGGACTAAAATGTATTATATTTTGATTTTGATTTTGATTGTTAAGGGAAGGGAGTGTGCGTTTTCAAACAAAAGGCGAAGAGAAGTGTATTTCCTCCATCTTTAAGGGGAGGGGAGAGTGATTTATTCTAACTTTATTAACAATTTGTATCCTTGGTTTAATTAAAATTTTATTCTTTTGTTAACAAAAATAAAAAGTAACAAGTTCCAATGGGAACAAATCTTCTCCAAAATCTGCAAGTGTAAAGAAATTATTTCTCCCATTCTCTCTATTCCATTTGTTTCAAACTAAGGAGTGTCCTTATAATAATCATACGGTCATGCCACTTATAGCAAGGCTAATCATCTTCTTTCCTACTCCTAGCCATATTACATGAAATAAAAGAGAGGCATTCTTTTGAGATTCAGACTACTCTTTTTATGTTGATGCTTTCCTGTGATGTATTCTTTCAATGTTCTTGACTGCTAGCTTTGCTAATAAAAACGTTAATAAGAGAATTTTTATTTGATTCTTACTAGGGGACATTCATTTGTTTGCCATGTAAGTGTAACCTCCTCATATTTGGCATGATATGAGAGTTTATGAATTTAAGGCTAGTGAGAGTGCTTTTCATGCATGCTATTCCATAACGAGGTACTATATAGGTGCAATGTTATAACCATACTGTGGGTGTGATGTTTTTGTTTGGATGCTGCTTAGCTTTATTTTTCATGATGTGTAATGAATTGGTCATTTGTTACTGCATAAGTTAAGTACAACTCGTTCTATTTTTTATTGAGGATTGTTATTCATGGTGAGTGTTATTGTAACACCTTAGCATTTTCAACCTTGGAAGAAATGTCGGGACTTCCATAAATAGCGAAATCAGAGTGCTAATCCTACTTACAGACACTGAACTACTCTATTCTCGATGAAATAGTCCTCCTTATATTCCTTATTTAAACAAAGATCTCGAATGAATAATAAAGTGGCTTACACCGTAAGTTAGAAGTCGTTACATTTCCTAAAGTTCAATATCCATAAGTAGAATTAACATAAACCGATACACAACTTGGAATATAAATCCTAAGTTACAGTATCGAAGTACAACTTAGGTATACCAAAACAACTCTAGGGTAAGTTAAGAAAAATGTGAACTTTGATCACACTGATCCTTTCTCTGATAAAGAATCTCCAAACAGAAGCTACTCCTTTCATTTTGCTTCGACTTCCCTGCTAATCTGTAAACACCCCATAAAATAAACAGTGAGATTACAAATCTCAATGAGTTCCTCCGTGACCCCTCACATTAGTCTCTCGGTGTTTTGATTATCTTTTCTCTTGCTCTTAGCACAAACCCCCGGTACTGCAAGCCTAATACCACGGGAAACCCACCCGACAAAAGCCTTGGCTTAGTCAACTTAAGTGAGCCTAGGTTCTGGGTTCATGACTTCCCTCCCCTAGTGTGCTTTTAACTGGGGATCGTCATCCGCTTAGTATTTTATGTTTACTTAGACACTTGTGTCCATTACTTGGACTTGGCCATCTTCTCACTCGATAAAATAATCGAATTAATGCAAGTTTATGATTCTTAAAACATGTTAGAATTCAGTCACAATCATACGGTAATACTGTTGTCGAATATGCAAAAACAGACGTAGTCGAATCTGCAAATAGACAGATGTGGTCGAATCTGCTGAGACAGATGTAGTCGAATCTGTTGTCGAATTTGCTGAGACAGATGTAGTCGAATTCTGTTGTCGAATCTGCTGAGACAGATGTAGTCAAATTCTATTGTCAAATCTGCTAAGACAGTTGTAGTCGAATCTGTTGTCGAATCTGCTAATAGACAGATGCAGTCGAATCTGCTGAGACAGATGCAGTCGAACCGTACTCTGCTGAGACAGATGTAGTCGAATCTGCAGAGACAGATGTAGTCGAACCTGTAGAGACAGATGTAGTCGAATCTGCAGAGACAGATGCTGTCGAATCTGCAGATACGGATGTAGTCGAATATACAAAGAGACAGGGATGCTGCGAACCAAATCAGCGAGCAAAAGAAATGTTAGTAAAACAACCGGAGGCACCTTGCGACTGCCCTGAAGAATTTATTCGCCTCTACAGCGCAAATTCCCCAAGGTACAACCGGTCTCGTCCCAATCGCAGAAGTGATTGAGGGCTCCGAACTGGCAAGAACAAATGCGACACAACAAGAGAGAAACCCAGGACTCTGACTCCTAATATTTCATTTGCCTCACCATATCTTTCATATCGAAACTAGATGAGAGAAAAGATTTTGTTTTAGTAACAATATCAGGACAACTACCAAAAAAGAGCAAGTCATCCACATACAAGCATGTAATCACATGTTCTCCACACACAGTTTTAGTGTAAACACATTTATCAACATCAGTTGTGGAGAAACCATCATTAATCAAAGTTTTGTCAAACTTTTCATACCATTGTTTTGTTGCTTGTTTTAAACCATATAAGGACTTAAGGAGTTTGCATACTTTGGTCTCTTGACCAGAAACCATACATCCTTCGGGTTGAGCCATGTAAATTTCGTCTTCTAAGTCACCGTTCAAAAAAGCTGTTTTAACATCCATTTGGTGAATAACAAGTTTAGGGATAGACGCCAAAGCTATTAAAACTCTAATAGAAGAAATTCTTGTTACTGGAGCAAAAGTATCAAAATAATCAATGTTTTGTTTTTGAGAAAAA
The DNA here is from genome assembly GCA_039519185.1 of Astragalus membranaceus. NCBI lineage: Eukaryota > Viridiplantae > Streptophyta > Magnoliopsida > Fabales > Fabaceae > Astragalus > Astragalus membranaceus. The sequence goes on along the minus strand of CM076854.1, from coordinate 124,468,288 downwards.
CCTTTTGCTACTAATCTAGCTTTATATTTATCAATAGACCCATCGGGGTTATATTTTCTTTTGAAAATCCACTTGCATCCTATTGGTTTTGCTTTAGGTGGTAAATCAACTAAAGTCCAAGTTTTACATTTGGAAATTGAATCTATTTCAGTTTTAATAGCTTCTTTCCAAAATTTCGACTCAGAAGAAGAAATTGCTTCAGAAAAAGTTTCGGGATCTTTTTCAACAAGATAAGTATAAAAATCATTTCCGACGGATGTTTCTTTTCTTGGTCTTTTACTTCCCCTTAATTCTTCCTATGGTTCCTCACAAGCTTCATAATTAGTAGTTACTAATGGTTGTCTAGATATACTATCATGCTTCAAAGGAAATATATTTTCAAAGAATTCAGCATTTTTAGTTTCCACAATAGTATTTTTATCTAGAACATCACTTTTCACAACAAGAAATCTATAAACAGCGCTATGTTCAGCGTATCCTATAAAAACACAATGATAGGTTTTGCAACCAATTTTTCTTTTCTTAGGATCAGGCAACATAACTTCAGCTAAACACCCCCACACTTTTAAAAATTTCAAGTTGTAGAGAATTAAAAAAAAATCTAATACTTTAAACAATTTTAATAATCTCATATAGTAAGGAGATATACCTTACCTCCATGCTCAAGTAGAGGAGCTCTTCATTAAACAAACTCAATTTGTCTGAGCCCATCAAATAGAGAATTTTACATCTTGCGTTTTCCGGCTTGGAGAAGGCCTTCTCACCCACGGTAGAATTATTCTCCTCATCATAAGAAAGATTTGTTATCGCATACAATAATAAATAAGAATAATTTGACATAAAATCGGCTCACAGTATTTATTGTCCATCCCAAAAATATTGACCAAATAATCAAAGGGTTATCAATTTATCTAGAGCATCACTTTTCTGTTACGAGACTCAACAACGAACAGAACGTGATGATTGAAGTGTTGACTGTGACCAAAGAACCTCAAATATTGTCTTATTATAATTCTAGAAAATTCCAAGTGGAAATTTTTCTGGGAGCTTTCTACTATTATGGAAAATGATAACCATCTCAACAAATTAAAGCATATACCACTTTACAGAAAAGCTTAGATAAGAAACCATAAATATTCGAAATTGCAAATACAGATGAGCACCGAGTAGAAAATCACAACTAATTACGAATCCTTATAGTCATATTACTTTTAAGACAAAGCCACGAAAATTTGAAATTGGCTCATGCATAAGTGAATAAAATGTGAAGAGAGTGGAATGAACCGAAACCTGTTATTGGAGATTGACTTCAAATTTGAAAATGTTTTTCCATCATCGTATCGACTCTCTGTTCGGAAAACCCACAAGCGAGGTCGCCAAACAATACTCTGCAGCATGCCTCCGTCAGCCATGAAATAAATTCTTCAGATTGTTGTCGAATATGCAAAGACAGACGCAGTCGAATTTGCAAATAGACAGATGTGGTCGAATCTGCTGAGACAGATGTAGTCGAATCTGTTGTCGAATCTGCTGAGACAGATGTAGTCGAATTCTGTTGTCGAATCTGTTGAGACAGATGTAGTCGAATTCTGTTGTCGAATATGCTAAGACAATTGTAGTCGAATTTGTTGTCGAATCTGCTACTAGATAGATGCAGTCGAATCTGCTGAGACAGATGCATTCGAACCGTACTCTACTGAGACAGATGTAGTGGAATCTGCAGAGACAGATGCTGTCGAATCTGCAGAGACAGATGTAGTCGAATCTGCAGAGACAGATGTTGTCGAATCTGCAGAGACAGATGTAGTCGAATATGCAAAGAGACAGGGATGCTGCGAACCAAATCTGCGAACAAAAGAAATGTTAGTAAAACAACCGGAGGCGCCTTGCGACTGCCCTGAAGAATTTATTCGCCTCTACAGCGCAAATTCCCCGAGGTACAACCGGTCTCGTCCCAATCGCAGAAGCGGTTGAGGGCTCCGAACTGGCAAGAACAAATGCGACACAACAGGAGAGAAACCCAGGACTGTTTGCTATTTTTCAGAGGAATGAAATCGGTTTGTTTTTCCATTTTTTTCAAGCGGTACCTGATCACGTTTATATAGCCTATGAATTTAGCCGTTTGAAGCATACGCTCCAGCGATTACATTTTCATTCAACAGCCGTTACAAAATAATTTTAATAAATCAAAAAGCCGTTTGGAAAGTAATTCTGCAGTACAAAATAATTTGGTTTAATTGAAATGGCCGCTGGAAAACAATTCTGCAGTTACGAAATAAACGAAATCAATTTTCAGTTACGAAATGAATTATCCGTTACAAAGTTACTTTGCAAATCATTTTGACCACAACTGGGCATATTCGAATAGGCTGATACAAAACCGAGATTACATATATCAAAATAATATTTCAAAAATTATTGTTTCACAAAATTCACTCAGAAACTTTGAAATATCACAAAGTTTACAACAATCCCCCACATATTTCAAAAGTTTGGAAGTGAATAAAGAAAAAGAAGTTTCCCGGGTTAACATCGTAGATGTAATGCATCGGAGCTATATAGCAAGCTATGGAACCAGTCCTAGACAGATAAAACATAACATACAGTGAATTGGTTTAGCAAGCTATGGAACCCAAGACACATATTATATGTTAGAGGTTTTACCATCACATTACACCCCCACAATTCTTGCTGTTTTTGCGGTGTTGTGCTACTAGGCCGTGCGCGTGCTCGGTATTCATGAGTGCTCTAGAGATCTCGTCGGGATCTCATGCAAGCGTCCCCACTTGACACTCATATAGGTGATTTCATCAAGTGTATGCTGCAAGTCATACACCACCCCTAAGGGCTATGAAAATCATTAAAAGCTTTAAGCTTATCCTTTTAACCCTGCAGTCTAGCACTATCACAATAACACCATAGGAAGGGGCAATAATAAAATTAATTACTTGAATTAATTTTCAGTGCTAGCAATATCAAGAAGTGACTTGTTTTTACCACATTGAACCTTATTCATGGGATCTCCAATCACAAAGGTTGGGTTACCATCACTTCTTAATTTCAACTGACTTTAGTCCCATTCCCCTCGATGTCTCATATATCAGTTTCTTCCCTAGGGGTTTTTCAGAGGATCGGCCGAATCCATTTCAGACTTCTCATAATCGATCGATATCACTCCATATTTTTGCAATTGTTTGACAATATTATGTCTCAATTGCACATGTCTATTTTGCCATTATAGGTTTTATTCTTTGCAACAGCTATTACCGATTGACTATCACAATGTATTGACATTGATGGTGTCGGTTTTATTCCCAAAGGAACTCCAGCTAAAAGGTTCTTCACCCATTCAGCTTCAGTAGTAGCCAATTCTTGAGCTACAAATTCCAACTCCATAGTCGATCTAGCTATTATGGATTGTTTAGCTGACCTCCAAGTTACCGCACCACCACCAAGTGTAAAAATGTAACCACTAGTGGATTTTGTCTCATCTGAATCAGATATCCAGTTAGCATCGCAGTATCCTTCTAATACTGCGGGAAATCCACTATAAGTAATACCATAATATGTGGTACCTCTCAAATATCTCATACGGTGAGCAATTGCCTTCCAATGATCCTGACCAGGGTTATGAGTATACCTACTCAGACGACCGACTGCGAACACAATGTCTGGTCGATAAAAGTTCATTAAATGCAGTAGGCTCCCAATTACTTGGGCATACTGAGGTTGGTCAACAGGATCACCTCTATTTTTCTTCAAGTGTGAGTTAGCTTCATAAGGGGTACTCAAAGGGGTAGAGTTATAGTGACCAAACTTCCTAAGAAGTTTTTCCACATAATGATCTTGTGATAGTATAATGCTATCACCTTCCTTGATGACTCTAACTCCTAATATTACATTTGCCTCACCCATATCTTTCATATCGAAACTAGATGAGAGAAAAGATTGTGTTCTAGTAACAATATCAGGACAAGTACCAAAAATGAGCATGTCATCTACATACAAGCATATAATCACATGTTATCCACACACAGTTTTAGTGTAAACACATTTATCAACATCAGTTGTGGAGAAACCATCATTAATCAAAGTTTTGTCAAACTTTTCATACCATTGTTGTGGTGCTTGTTTTAAACCATATAAGGACTTAAGAAGTTTGCATACTTTGTTCTCTTAACCTGATCGGCACATTGCGATTTTGCTAGTCAATACTGACGATGGACTATCTTTACTCCGTTGGCTTTATCACCTGTCACATTGTGACTCAGAAGAAGAAGAATCGGGATTTATGCTTGTGATTATCCGAAAGGACTTCCTTATCTGCTACCTAAACTGGAGTGAACTCACACCAGAAGGTAAGATTTACGGTGAAATAATATTTCGATAACTGATAGGCTGACTAAATAATGGTCAGGGTTTCGGGTGTTAACTAATCGGATAGATTTCAGGACACTGACGTTACTACTGCCCAATTGCTTCGCTTAGCTTGTACTCTCGGTAACACCTACGACGTTTTATGCTGCGACTCACCAGTCACATTAGATTCATTGACTGAACAGTCGCCCACAGTTTCCTCGAACCATTGCGGATGCCCATCGTTGTTCCAAATTGTCATCTGTACCCCTCTGCTGCTGCTGCGCGCTCTGATGAAACGAGAAGTCTGAGAATCCTATGGTTCAGGGTTTTAGACATTTTTGGGGCTAAGGCAACTAACCGTCATAATTTTCAGTAATTCACATGAAACATTGAGTGGATCCTGACTTAATACATCACATAATATACTGAAAAGATCTGACATGTAATTGTCTAAGTCCCTAGCTGACTCGACCTAATACTTGACCCGATGGTCACTACATCCGACAAGGCCAAACCGCTCTGATACCAATTGTAACACCCCGGTATTTCTTTAACAAATAAATACCTAAATATACAATTTGGTTTACATCAGAGAAAAAAAATTCCTGTTTAGATATACATCCTTACAAGAAACAGCGGAAACTATGAAATAAAAATATACAAGTTCGAGCGTGACAATTAGAACTGAGTCAATCTTCTCCTCGAGCGTGACAACTGAACATCCCGTTCACTTCTTCGTTCCCTGTTCTCTGCAAAAACAACAACAATGATTGGGTGAGACAACTTGTCTCAGTGAGTTCTACTGTGCCCCCTCACTATTACTCGATTTGATTTTAAAACCGATTACCGCATTGTTAAATATATATAACTATTTATCAACATAAATGTAGCCCATTACCGACCGTGCAACCGTTCACAATTCTCGGTAATTTAAGTACTATCATTTATATTATTAAGCCTAGTCGATTAATTTATAATCACTAGCTTACTAAGCGAAACGCCGACAGTGCAACAGTTCACTAATCCCGGCGAATCGTGTTCTTAACTTAGCATAAACCGGCCGTGCAATAGTTCACTAATCCCGGTAACCCATGTTTGACCACGCCATAACGTTTCAGGGCCTAGGGTGAGGGCTCGTGACTTCCCTTCCTCTATGCTATTTCGTTGGGGCGTCACCTAACTCGATATAATTTATATATCGTACCCGCATTGGGCCGCCTCTTAAATTCTAGATAATCAATATCTATTTTCGATCTATAATCTGTTTTGATGAATTCAAAGTTAGACATCCGACATTATAATCACATCATCGAATTGGATCTACGATCCGGTTTATTATTCAAAACATAAACTCACACGCGGTCTATCTTTCAGTTTTTCGAGCAATTGTACTTTCAAAACCTTTTTCCCAAAACCAAGTTGAACACACTCAAAACGTTGATTTTATTAGGGCAATTACATCACGATTGGTTGGAAAGAAGATTAGAAGTGGTTTGGGATCGAAAGGAGCGACAAAACGAAAAATCGGAGTCCGGTAACAGAACCTCACGCACGGTCCGTGCCCAGGGGAGCACGACTCGTGCGTGATGCACTAAAACAATTTCCACTTTTGCAAAGTGGGCGCACGGTTCATGCCCAGGGGCGCACGACCCGTGCGTCCTGTTCTGTCACAGATTTTCAAATTCCAATCTCTCGAATCGTTTCTCCGTTCGCGCCCAATTCGATTTCCGATCTAATTCCAACCTGAAAACAGATATGATACCAGGCATTCCAGACAATATTCCAGTTCACACATTCAATCAAAAAAACACATAGAACACACACATTTTTATAAAAGGCTAAAGTGCTCCCGGGGTCCCTTATCTTTATTTAAAGTAACGAATTAGTCCTTTATGTTTTTTTTGTCCCAAATAAGTCCTTTATCTTTCAAATTTTTGACACATAAATCCTTTTGCGTTAACAGTGCTGATTTATGTGTCAAAAAAAAAGGATTTATGTGTTAAAAATTTGAAACATAAAGGACTGATTTGGGACAGAAAAGGATTTATGTGTCAAAAATTTAAAACATAAAGGACTGATTTGGGACAAAAAAAAGATAAAGGACCAAATCGTTACTTTAAATAAAGATAAGGGACCCCGGGAGCACTTTAGCCTTTATAAAAACCGTAAAACGTTATTATTTCGGAAAACGGTTTTCGACTCGATAATTTGTTTGAAATCAAAACAAGTCATAGGACCAGTAAATTCAATTAAGTTTAAATAATAGAACAAAACCCTAATCGTGAGTAAAACTCACCGGTTTGACGACTCCCCGAGAAATCACGCCGGAGCACGAATGATCGGACCGTAACCTCTTGAACAATCCCCGTAGTCACGAACTCGCATCGAACTTGATCGGGCCTCTACACAGCAACCTCCACTACTATTTCTACTGACTTCCTTTTCGGCGTATGGAATTAATGTCTCTCACGACCTTGATGACTCGAAACCCAAATTCGACGAACCGATGTTCCCCTCTCTACTTCAATTTTCCCAGTGCCAAAGTACAGATTTACAACGAGCATAACTAGGTCAATTTGTAACCAAAACCCCTCAAATCAGTGCCCATTGCGTAGAGAATTTTGTCTATTTTCTGATGGAGCAAAATTCAAACGCATGCAACCAGTATTCTAGGAGTTATCGCGAAAACAAGGGGACTGGTTCAGCACAGTGGCTGATTCTTAACCGAAATGGAGGACATAATATCTCCCTCATTTCCAAATGAAATCCGACAGTTCTCGTGCTCATATTGAAGCATTTTGTGTCTAGTTTCTAGAGGAACAAAAATCATGAACAGAAGAGTTGAATACAGGGAGATACGATGAAAACACTGAAGGTAGGTCATACGGGTTTCACCCAGAATTCTTGATTATCATGAATCATCATCCTCAAATACTTGTAACCACGAATTTGTGCTTCAATCTTCAGTACCAGTAGTTCTACAACCTTCAGACACTTCCCAATCCACAATGTAGACTCAGAATCACTTCCCTAATGGTTCCTACTGAACATGCAAAGCATCAAGTGTGACAAAGCTCCATTTCTTCCATTTGGAGCTTCTATGGTCGAAAATGGTGAAGAGGGAAAGGGAAGGAACTAGCTTAAGAAAATCGAAAATGGAAGAAGATGAGCCATTGGTGACTTACATGCATGGAGGATCAAAGGAGTTCCCCTCCCTCCTTCTTCCTCTTCCTTTCTCCCCACTCCCTTCTCTCACCCTATTCTCTTTTCATGTTTCAGCTGGAAGTGTTAGAATGGTTTGGCTAAGGTTGGTTCAGCTGAGATGAGGGGAAAATGGGCTAAGGATTTAAGTGGTTGTGAAAGGACCAAAATGCCCTTGGCTCACTAACTCATGGTTTTGGTGCTAAAACCCTTTTTAAATCCTACGATTTCCCCCCTCGGCATATCTTTCTCGCCTACCCCACATTCGAGTCGCGGTCAATTATCTCGCCCGATAATTAACTCGTTCACAATTTCTATAATTAAGACCTTTAGAATTTAGGGATGTTACATTTACATCTTGCGTTTTCCGGCTTGGAGAAGGCCTTCTCACCCACGGTAGAATTATTCTCCTCACCGGATGAGCCTCATCAAAAGGAAGATTTGTTATCGCATACAATAATAAATAAGAACAATTTGACATAAAATCGGCTCACAGTATTTATTGTCCATCCCAAAAATATTGACCAAATAATCAAAGGGTTATCAATTTATCTAGAGCACCACTTTTCTGTTACGAGACTCAACAACGAACAGAACGTGATGATTGAAGTGTTGACTGTGACCAAAGAACCTCAAATATTGTCTTATTATAATTTATGAAAATTCCAAGTGGAAATGTTTCTAGGAGCTTTCTACTATTATGGAAAATGATAACCATACCAACAAATTAAAGCATATACCATTTTGCAGAAAAGCTTAGATAAGAAACCATAAATATTCGAAATTACAAATACAGATGAGCACCGAGTAGAAAATCACAACTAATTATGAATCCTTATAGTCATATTACTTTTAAGACAACGCCACAGAAATTTGAAATTGGCTCATGTATAAGTTAATAAAATGTGAAGAGAGTGGAATGAACCGAAACCTGTTATTGGAGATTGACTTCAAATTTGAAAATGTTTTTCCATCATCGTATCGACTCTGTGGATACCTTGTATTGCAGGCAAACTAATATTGCAGGATAAGTTTTGATGATGAAAAAGACAAAGGTAAAGTTGATGGCCAAAGTTGACAAAAGTGACTAAACATCAAAGTCACAACCCAAGACAAACAAGCTCAAGAATTGAAGATTCAAGTTTAAGGGTAGTCCTTAAATATAAGGGTAGTCCTTAGGGTTTGGGTGTGTCTTAGGAAAAAGTGTAAGCTCTTTCGAAGGTCAGCTCGTATCTCAAAGCCTCACACACTCACAAGTTTTTCAAAGATGCATGCATACTTACGTAAACATACTTATCGTCTTTAAAACATAAAAATCGATTTTTATCTTACATATAATTTCATCAAAATCGATTTTCAGGCCAATCAGAAAAGGAAGAATCGATTTTCACTTCATGTATTTTCAGTGCATAAATCGATTCCTGAGCCAAACTTTTTTAAAGGAAGAATCGATTCCCACTCTTTTGCACTTAACTAAGAATCGATTCCTACATGTCTCAGGCAAGCTGAGAATCGATTCATACAAGTTTTCACTAAGCACAGAATCGATTCCTAGCCCTCCATGGTTCTCAAGGATCGATTGTCCCTATTTTTCAAACAAATCAAAATCGATTCATGCTACGAATGTGGTAAACCCGGACACCTGACGATGAAGTGCCCGAACTTAGAAAGAAAATTGTCAAAGTTCAAGAAAAAGGGGTCCAAAGGAAACAATGGTAGAAAAGCCTACATAGCTTGGGAAGACAATGACATGAACTCATCAGATAATTCAGAAAATGAAAAAGCTCAAGTTGCTCTCATGGCTGACCACGACAGTGAAAACGAAACTGAGGTATATTCTAACTCTGAATCTTTACAAGATTCATATGATGAGTTACATGAAGCATTTGTTGAATTTCATGATAATTCACTTAAACTAGCTAAGGCATTAAGTAAATCAAAGAAAACCATTGCTAACCTTCAAAATGAAGTTAATGCTTTAACTAAAGAAAAATTAGAGCTTAGAAAAGAAAATGATGATCTTGTCTATTTCAAGGAAAATTATGTATGTGATAAGTGTATAGAACATGAAAAGAAAATCAATGAGCTTGAATGTACAATAGACAAAATGTCCAAATTACAACATGTACATCCTAGGATTCCGAGAAATAACTTTGTGAAAAGCAATATGCATCATAGACCTAAGTTTTCCACTAGACCTTATATTAGATGTTATTATTGTGGTAAACCTGGACATACAGCTTCTGTTTGCAGGGCAAGAGGTAAACAAAATATGAAAAAGGTGTGGGTTCCCAAAGGAACCGTACCAAACACTAACCCACAAGGACCCAAAGAGATTTGGGTACCGAGAACCTTGTTTTAGATCTTTGCAGGTATGCTTCAAGGTATGGGGGCAGATTGATACCTTGACAGCAAAGACTCGAAGCGCATGACCGGAGACGCAATAAAGTTCTTAACACTCACCCCCGGAAAAAGCCGTCATGTGACTTGTGATAAATAGAGGACGAATCACCGGTAAAGGTCAGATTGGTTAAAATCTTATTCACCTCTATTTTTTGAAAATGTGCTTAAGAATAGTTTATTAAGTCAAATATGTGACTACTGAAATAGAGCAATCCCTGAACCTTATTTCATGCATCTTTAAAGAACAATATTTATAAGGCATGAAACAACAAAGTATTCTGGTTATCCCTCTAGGACTAAACATATAGAAATTATATATCACCTTCTTAGAGGTTATGGTTAGAAAGGCGATAGTGTGATTGAGTTAGTTGAATCGTCAAAATCAGCCAGTTGATGTTTTCACAAATCCATTGCAAAAGAAAACCTGGTTCCTCAAATGATTTTTTAATTCAATATTTCTCAAGTGATTTTATAAAATGTGAATTTAAATTGTGACTTGTGAAGTTCTGTGTGCTCCAAAAGCATTTTCTAAAGCAGTTGAAGTACTACCTTTTCTTGAAATCTATTTTCTCCTGTCACAATCAATTGCTAGCTCTGGTATTAATTTTCAGAATTCATACTCACAATCATTGTTTACCTAAAATAATTTTTCCCAAAACTCTACTTCCCACCTTCTGGCTGCCGTCACCAACTCTCAAAAACTAAGCAGCATGAAACGTGCGAAGGCTAAACAACTGCTTCACAGATTTTTGAGACTCATGATTAGCTTTTACCTGTTTTGATGAAATATTCTCTTCATGGTTTCAAAAATGATTTTCCTTTGGTTTTGATGATCACTTATAAATCTGCAATGGTTCTTTTACCTTGTCAAATAGCTGTGACATTCGATTCACAAACTTTATCATATATCGACCCTCTTTGATCATAACAAAAAGGGGGAGAAGAATAGAGTTTTAATATTCAGCATGCATGCATTTGCATTCATTCATTCATACCACCTTGCATATAGTCAATAAAACAGGGGGAGCATCATGATAGGGGGAGTATCACATATACGTTATCTGTTTGAACTAACCTCCCACCTTGAGATGAGTTAATGTTTTGTCATCATCAAAAAGGGGGAGAATGTGGATACCTTGTATTGCAGGCAAACTAATATTGCAGGATAAGTTTTGATGATGAAAAAGACAAAGGTAAAGTTGATGGCCAAAGTTGACAAAAGTGACTAAACATCAAAGTCACAACCCAAGACAAACAAGCTCAAGAATTGAAGATTCAAGTTTAAGGGTAGTCCTTAAATATAAGGGTAGTCCTTAGGGTTTGGGTGTGTCTTAGGAAAAAGTGTAAGCTCTTTCGAAGGTCAGCTCGTATCTCAAAGCCTCACACACTCACAAGTTTTTCAAAGATGCATGCATACTTACGTAAACATACTTATCGTCTTTAAAACATAAAAATCGATTTTTATCTTACATATAATTTCATCAAAATCGATTTTCAGGCCAATCAGAAAAGGAAGAATCGATTTTCACTTCATGTATTTTCAGTGCATAAATCGATTCCTGAGCCAAACTTTTTTAAAGGAAGAATCGATTCCCACTCTTTTGCACTTAACTAAGAATCGATTCCTACATGTCTCAGGCAAGCTGAGAATCGATTCATACAAGTTTTCACTAAGCACAGAATCGATTCCTAGCCCTCCATGGTTCTCAAGAATCGATTGTCCCTATTTTTCAAACAAATCAAAATCTATTCCTTACTTAAATAAATCGATTTCTAGATCAAATGCTTTCAACAAAGAATCGATTCCTACACTATTTTTAACGTAAACTTGATTTTTTCATAGCCTATAAATACGAACTGCTTCACGTTCATTTTAACACAACCCATTTCACGAATCAGAAAACTTTTGAGAAAAACTCTTCACGCTTTTACTTTTGCTCGTCACGCACCGTTGGTCCGTCTGAGCTGATCTGTTTCTAAGAGTTAGTTGGGGTTGCATTCTTCAAGTTGTAATATCTGCCTTCATTAGAGGTATTTCTGTCTTTACGTTTGTTATTATTTAATTGTTGTGTTTTGTTTCTAGGGAGTGGGGTATCTCTCTAGGGTAGCTGCATGTACTAGGAAGTGGGGTATCTTTCTAGGGCAGTTGATTGTAACAGGGGTGGGGTATCTCTTGTTATTGTATTGTTAGATTTGAGGGCTCTCCATAGGTGGGGTATCCTAGGAGGAGAGTGCCTGAGTCTGTAAAGGTTTTCCAAGGCACCTGTAAGCCTTGTTGTTTTGGTTAGTGGAAAATCTCACAAGGGTGTGAGGACTGGACGTAGGTCACTAGGAGGTGACCGAACCAGGATAAATCTCTGCGCGCTTTACTGCTTTCCTGCTTTACTAATTCCTTCGCTTCCACTTAACCTGCGCGAAAATTGATCTAAGTCATTGAAAAGGGGAAAAACGTTTTCGAAAGATCTGAAAAGTTTTTAAATCTAAATTCACCCCCCCTCTTGAGACTGAAGCCACTTGGTAACAAGTGGTATCAAAGCTAGACTCTTGTATAAAGGGCCTAGCAGCTTCAAGAGAAATGGCTTCAGGTTGGTCTACGCAAGAGGGTGCATCTCTTTTCCATCCTCCGGGATTCAACGGAGAAGACTATGCATATTGGAAAGAAAGAATGAGAATTTTTATTGAAGGGGTAGACTTAGATGTTTGGGATGCTGTGGAAAAAGGACATTTCGTCCCCACACACATAGTAGATGGTATTCTTACAATAAAAAGTAGAAATGAATGGTCTGATGATGAGAAAAGAAAAGTGCAACTTAATTTACGTGCTAAAAATATTATTACTTCTGCTTTGAGTGCTGATGAATTTTTTCGAGTTTCAAACTGTAAAACTGCCCAAGAAATGTGGGATAATCTCCAAGTTACTCATGAGGGTACAAGTGAAGTGAAAAGGGCAAGAACAAACACTCTTACCAGAGAGTACGAATTGTTTAGAATGAATACAGGCGAAACAATATCAGAGATGCAGAAAAGGTTCACTCACATAGTGAACAAATTGGGTTCATTAGGAAAATCATTTCCTCCCGAAGACTTGATCAACAAAGTGTTGAGATGCCTAAACAGAGAATGGCAACCAAAGGTGACTGCAATAACTGAGTCAAGAAACTTGACTACCATGACTCTCGCCACCCTGTTTGGAAAACTACTAGAGCACGAGTTAGAGCTCACTCGCCTAGCAGAGCATGAAGGAAAAGACAAGAAGAACAAAAACTTAGCTCTCAAAGCTTCCAGTTCAAGCTCATCCGACGATAGTGATGATTCGGAAGATGAAGATGAAGATGAGGAGAAAATGGAACTAATGGTTAGTAAATTCAAAAAGTTCATGAGAAGGGAAAGATCTCTCAAAAAGAATTCTCCAACCAAAAGAGGCTCAAGCAAAGAAAACTTCTCAAGTCCACCAACTTGCTACGAATGTGGTAAACCCGGACACCTGACGATGAAGTGCCCGAACTTAGAAAGAAAATTGTCAAAGTTCTAGAAAAAGGGGTCCAAAGGAAACAATGGTAGAAAAGCCTACATAGCTTGGGAAGACAATGACATGAACTCATTAGATAATTCAGAAAATGAAAAAGCTCAAGTTGCTCTCATGGCTGACCACGACAATGAAAACGAAACTGAGGTATATTCTAACTCTGAATCTTTACAAGATTCATATGATGAGTTACATGAAGCATTTGTTGAATTTCATGATAATTCACTTAAACTAGCTAAGGCATTAAGTAAATCAAAGAAAACCATTGCTAACCTTCAAAATGAAGTTAATGCTTTAACTAAAGAAAAATTAGAGCTTAGAAAAGAAAATGATGATCTTGTCTATTTCAAGGAAAATTATGTATGTGATAAGTGTATAGAACATGAAAAGAAAATCAATGAGCTTGAATGTACAATAGACAAAATGTCCAAATTACAACATGTACATCCTAGGATTCCGAGAAATAACTTTGTGAAAAGCAATATGCATCATAGACCTAAGTTTTCCACTAGACCTTATATTAGATGTTATTATTGTGGTAAACCTGGACATACAGCTTCTGTTTGCAGGGCAAGAGGTAAACAAAATATGAAAAAGGTGTGGGTTCCCAAAGGAACCGTACCAAACACTAACCCACAAGGACCCAAAGAGATTTGGGTACCGAGAACCTTGTTTTAGATCTTTGCAGGTATGCTTCAAGGTATGGGGGCAGATTGATACCTTGACAGCAAAGACTCGAAGCGCATGACCGGAGACGCAATAAAGTTCTTAACACTCACCCCCGGAAAAAGCCGTCATGTGACTTGTGATAAATAGAGGACGAATCACCGGTAAAGGTCAGATTGGTTAAAATCTTATTCACCTCTATTTTTTGAAAATGTGCTTAAGAATAGTTTATTAAGTCAAATATGTGACTACTGAAATAGAGCAATCCCTGAACCTTATTTCATGCATCTTTAAAGAACAATATTTATAAGGCATGAAACAACAAAGTATTCTGGTTATCCCTCTAGGACTAAACATATAGAAATTATATATCACCTTCTTAGAGGTTATGGTTAGAAAGGCGATAGTGTGATTGAGTTAGTTGAATCGTCAAAATCAGCCAGTTGATGTTTTCACAAATCCATTGCAAAAGAAAACCTGGTTCCTCAAATGATTTTTTAATTCAATATTTCTCAAGTGATTTTATAAAATGTGAATTTAAATTGTGACTTGTGAAGTTCTGTGTGCTCCAAAAGCATTTTCTAAAGCAGTTGAAGTACTACCTTTTCTTGAAATCTATTTTCTCCTGTCACAATCAATTGCTAGCTCTGGTATTAATTTTCAGAATTCATACTCACAATCATTGTTTACCTAAAATAATTTTTCCCAAAACTCTACTTCCCACCTTCTGGCTGCCGTCACCAACTCTCAAAAACTAAGCAGCATGAAACGTGCGAAGGCTAAACAACTGCTTCACAGATTTTTGAGACTCATGATTAGCTTTTACCTGTTTTGATGAAATATTCTCTTCATGGTTTCAAAAATGATTTTCCTTTGGTTTTGATGATCACTTATAAATCTGCAATGGTTCTTTTACCTTGTCAAATAGCTGTGACATTCGATTCACAAACTTTATCATATATCGACCCTCTTTGATCATGACAAAAAGGGGGAGAAGAATAGAGTTTTAATATTCAGCATGCATGCATTTGCATTCATTCATTCATACCACCTTGCATATAGTCAATAAAACAGGGGGAGCATCATGATAGGGGGAGTATCACATATACGTTATCTGTTTGAACTAACCTCCCACCTTGAGATGAGTTAATGTTTTGTCATCATCAAAAAGGGGGAGAATGTGGATACCTTGTATTGCAGGCAAACTAATATTGCAGGATAAGTTTTGATGATGAAAAAGACAAAGGTAAAGTTGATGGCCAAAGTTGACAAAAGTGACTAAACATCAAAGTCACAACCCAAGACAAACAAGCTCAAGAATTGAAGATTCAAGTTTAAGGGTAGTCCTTAAATATAAGGGTAGTCCTTAGGGTTTGGGTGTGTCTTAGGAAAAAGTGTAAGCTCTTTCGAAGGTCAGCTCGTATCTCAAAGCCTCACACACTCACAAGTTTTTCAAAGATGCATGCATACTTACATAAACATACTTATCGTCTTTAAAACATAAAAATCGATTTTTATCTTACATATAATTTCATCAAAATCGATTTTCAGGCCAATCAGAAAAGGAAGAATCGATTTTCACTTCATGTATTTTCAGTGCATAAATCGATTCCTGAGCCAAACTTTTTTAAAGGAAGAATCGATTCCCACTCTTTTGCACTTAACTAAGAATCGATTCCTACATGTCTCAGGCAAGCTGAGAATCGATTCATACAAGTTTTCACTAAGCACAGAATCGATTCCTAGCCCTCCATGGTTCTCAAGAATCGATTGTCCCTATTTTTCAAACAAATCAAAATCGATTCCTCACTTAAATAAATCGATTTCTAGATCAAATGCTTTCAACAAAGAATCGATTCCTACACTATTTTTAACGTAAACTTGATTTTTTCATAGCCTATAAATAGGAACTGCTTCACGTTCATTTTAACACAACCCATTTCATGAATCAGAAAACTTTTGAGAAAAACTCTTCACGCTTTTACTTTTGCTCGTCACGCACCTTTGGTCCGTCTGAGCAGATTTGTTGCTAAGAGTTAGTTGGGGTTGCATTCTTCAAGTTGTAATATCTGCCTTCATTAGAGGTATTTCTGTCTTTACGTTTGTTATTATTTAATTGTTGTGTTTTGTTTCTAGGGAGTGGGGTATCTCTCTAGGGTAGCTGCATGTACTAGGAAGTGGGGTATCTTTCTAGGGCAGTTGATTGTAACAGGGGTGGGGTATCTCTTGTTATTGTATTGTTAGATTTGAGGGCTCTCCATAGGTGGGGTATCCTAGGAGGAGAGTGCCTGAGTCTGTAAAGGTTTTCCAAGGCACCTGTAAGCCTTGTTGTTTTGGTTAGTGGAAAATCTCACAAGGGTGTGAGGACTGGACGTAGGTCACTAGGAGGTGACCGAACCAGGATAAATCTCTGCGCGCTTTACTGCTTTCCTACTTTACTATTATAGCGCTTTACTTCTTTATATTCTAATTCCTTCGTTTCCACTTAACCTGCGCGAAAATTGATCTAAGTCATTGAAAAGGGGGAAAAACGTTTTCGAAAGATCTGAAAAGTTTTTAAATCTCAATTCACCCCCCCTCTTGAGACTGAAGCCACTTGGTAACAGACTCTGTTCGGGAAACCCACAAGCGAGGTCGCCAAACAATACTCTGCAGCATGCCTCCGTCAGCCATGAAATAAATTCTTCAGATTGTTGTCGAATATGCAAAGACAGACGTAGTCGAATCTGCAAATAGATAGATGTGGTCGAATCTGCTGAGACAGATGTAGTCGAATCTGTTGTCAAATCTGCTGAGACAGATGTAGTCGAATTCTGTTGTCGAATCTGCTGAGACAGATGTTGTCGAATTCTGTTGTCGAATCTGCTAAGACAGTTGTAGTCGAATCTGTTGTCGAATCTGCTAATAGACAGATGCAGTCGAATCTACTGAGACAGATGCAGTTGAACGGTACTCTGCTAAGATAGATGTAGTCGAATCTGCAGAGACATGCTGTCGAATCTAGGGGTGGACATCGGACGGTTAGGGTCGGATTCGGATGGAAAATAGCTCACCCAAAGCTAACCGATGAACTGAAATATCCACCTATCTCCGACCGTTTAAGTTACGGTTATAGTCGGTTGCGGGTTGGGTTGTTACGGCGGTGCAACGGTCGGTCACGTTCGGTCTGCAGCTTCTCACATGGAGGATCTTCTCCTCATGGTTGAAGCTTCATTTTTGCTTCAATGGCCGCTGCAAATGTTGAAGCTTTTTTTCTCTCTCATATATATGTACCGACAAAGAATTGAAAGTTAAATCACATTGCTTTTCTCTCTCATATAAAGCTTTATTTTAATTTATTACACCTCTATTGCCTAAAGCTGTAGCTATACGTCTGCTGTGCTACTGCTGCTATTGTTGCAGAATGCACAGTCTGCAGCTTTATTGTTTATTATATTTTTACTACTATAAATCAAACGGTCGGATTCGAGTTGTAGCGGATTTTTCAAACCAATTCCGCATCCGTCCGGTATAATCCATTTGAGACTGTTGACGGTTACCCGAAAATCCGCCAAACCGACTTAGCTAACCCGCATGCATCTATTTTACTTCGGTTTACTCGGTTTCCGATCGGGTCGGACTGATCTGTCCACCCCTAGTCGAATCTGCAGAGACAGATGTAGTCGAATCTGCAGAGACAGATGCTGTCGAATCTGCAGAGACAGATGTAGTCGAATATGCAAAGAGACGGGGATGCTGCGAACCAAATCCACGAACAAAAGAAATGTTAGTAAAACAACCGAAGGCGCCTTGCGACTGCCCTGAAGAATTTATTCGCCTCTACAGCACAAATTCCCCGAGGTACAACCGGTCTCGTCCCAATCGCAGAAGCGATTGAGGGCTCTGAACTGGCAAGAACAAATGCGACACAACAGGAGAGAAACCCAAGACTGTTTGGTATTTTTCAGAGGAATAAAATCGGTTTTATTTTCATTTTTTCAAGCGGTACCTGATCACGTTTATATAGCCTATGAATTTAGCCATTTGAAGCATACGCTCCAACGGTTTCATTTTAATTCAACAGCCGTTACAAAATAATTGTAATAAATCAAAAAGCCGTTGGAAAACAATTCTGCAGTTACGAAATAAACGAAATCAATTTTGAGTTACGAAATGAATTATCCGTTACAAAGTTACTTTGCAAATCATTTTGACCAAAACTGGGCATATTCGAATAGACTGATACAAAACCGAGATTACATATATCAAAATAATATTTCATAAATTATTGTTTCACAAAATTCACTCAGAAACTTTGAAATATCACAAAATTTACAACAAATACTTCATTAGGGTTAGGGTTAGCATTGGGAATGACTTGGAATTCAAAAGGAAGAGGACTAAAAAATTTTAAGGGAGGAGATCAGATGGTGGCACGGTCTGTGCCACTTTTTGGCACGGTCCATGCCAGTTTCTCAGCAACTCCAAAACTGTGTTTTTCGAGTAGTTTCCTCACCCTTTTCGGTTCCAACTCGTCCCTAACACTGATTCCAGCCCAATGCCTCATTATATCAGTATAAATTCCAATCAAAATATAACCAAATCAACAATGCCTCAATCATTAACAACAACATGAATTCCCAAACAATCAACACGAACATCACATTTTCACGAAAAACGGTTTTTAACTCAACAAAACAGCACCTGCAACTTCATTGCTTCAAAATCCAAGCTCTAAACTAACATGCAATCAACTAAAATATTATGGGTTTCAGCTGAGGTATGTTGAAGTAAGTGAGTGTTTGGGTGTTGGAATTCCTAAATTACCCTTACTCATTCCTCAATTTCCTAATTGACCCCATTTCAAACAATTAATTTATTTTGCAACCAACACTCAATTCACACAAAATTTCATAACAATTAAACCAATTTCATAAAACCATCAATCATCAAGCAAGCCTAAATAATTAGATTACTCAAGCATCAAAGTAGTTAAAATAATTAGATTACACAAAATTTCATAATAATTTATTTTAACTTTTTTAAGATAATTTTTTAAATGGTAGAGAGCATTTTTTTGGTAGAGAAAAATTTAGGGTGAGGGGATGACCCCCCAATCCAAGGTAGAGAAGACCTCCGAGCTCTTTGAGCACTTACAAAGATAATTACATTTACTTCACCCCAAGGGGACCTCTCGGATACAACTCCTGTCATGATCCACTAGGCCAACCCCTTGAGGTTAATGGTAGAGAGCATTTAGTATCAGACTTAATAAATTTTTGTAAATTTCACAATGTATTATATTTAATATCAATATTCAAAAACTAATATACGTATTTTAATTATATTTATCTATTGACTATTTAATATCTTGTGAATAAGATGTTTTAAATTTAAGAGTTAATAGAACTGATAATAAGTCAAATATTATTTAATAATAATATTTAGATGTACTAGTAAGATAATGAATTTGATTAATAAAAAATATCATTTCCTTTAATTCAATATATAGTCCTATATTGTAGTTTAAAATATTTGAATACTTAATCCGTTATTGTAACTAATAAATAAAGTAATTATTAAGCAATATAAATTTATATCAAATGTAGTTTTGTATATAACAGTTAGTATGACTAATAAAAAATTAAAATAATAATTATATTAAAATAGAGTATTAAATATTATAGAAAATGGTCCATGAGAGTAATTGAGATATAGATACATAGATTGTTAATATAAAATTATCTAGTTTTATAGTCAATATATTTCTGTAGATATACTCGAATTGATTAAATTTGTAGCAATAATAATTTATATTTTGAGTCAAAAAAATAATTTTTTGAACATATGATTCGAATTTTGTTGTCGTCAAACTCTTAGGTCCTAGCCGTGGGGTCGGCCAGAGGTTTGGACAATCTTTGATTCATCTGTTCTTCAATCAATTGCGTCGAGGAGGGAACTTTGCTCCTCGACTCTGGGTTTCCAGACTCATCTAGAAAGGGTCAGGTTGAGTGAATGGGTCGTGATGGCTGGATTATCTACTAGCCTAATGCATAAAGATAAAAGTAAAGTGCGGTAAAAGAAGATAAAGCAGATAAAAAATAGAGTTTTTGTATTGATGTGTGTCTTCTTACAATTTATTCCTCTTCCTATATATATATATATATATATATATATATATATATATACACATAGGCTCTCATCGGCCACTATCCGAGCCAACATTTGCCTACCATTGGATCAATTAAAGATCAACGCCTATCACTGCTCCTAAGCCCTAAAGAGGCGGAGTAACTACCCACGATCCCACCAGCACGGTTAGTGGGGTAAAACTCTCTCGCTCCGCTTTTTAAGGCTTCGCTCCTTCGCTTGGTCTTCAACTGGTCCCACGTTCTGTCCACGTGCTTCCTCTCTCTTGCCTTCCAAGCAAGCCTACCTTACCTCGGCCATTTAGTTCCTCGGCTGACCCTTGTCCTCGGTCTGCAGCCATGAACCTAGGCACCCGAGCCATCATGGCCGTGGTACTCTATAGGCTGAGACTTTACTCTCCCTCGGCCTCGTTTACTATCCCTTGGGGAGTTTACATTGTGATCTGCCCCGAGGCCCTCTCTTGAGTCCATTCTTTCAGCAAACATCGCTTATAATTTTGTTTAATGGCTTGCCTCAGCACCCTGGTCCCTTTTCTCTTTTCTCTCAGCCCTCGGCCCACGACTTAATTATTTTTAGGTGTTAACAATTGCCCCCATTTTTGTGCTGTCGTATGGCTGCGAAGACGTGACTGATGGTACAAAAACCCTTGATATGACTTGATGTGATGGTTTGAAGAGACTTAACTGCCATTATGTGATACTTGGCGGTTTGCCTTACGCGAAACACTAGGTCGGCGCAACGGTTTCCAATGCTGCGCAAGCGATTTCCCCCCAAAGCTACAAATAGCCCTCGTCATTGCTACGCACGGTTACTTGCTCTTATTGAAAATGTTTCACCATCTTCACTGTTTTCTTTTCCCCACAAACCAGACCTCCTTTCTTTCTTTTGCTACCACCGTCTCCTTTCACCATGTCTTCAAATTCCGATTCCCAAAATCAAGACCATAGTTACGGTGGCGATGACAATCAAACAAGCTCTTCTTCTTCTGGTCCGTCTTCGGCGAGTCCTCCTCTTGGGTTTCCCCGGAGGATATTCTCGTTGCCATTTCTGGTGGCGTTACGGTGCGACCCACCACCTCTGAAGTTCGTGAAGGCTTTGACGCGTTCAAGCGAATTTTCAACGCCTCGGCTCGTCCTGGCCTACCAATCACCCAAGATTGGTTCATCGTCGACGCCAGAGTGTCAAAAACTAGGGGCTGGGCCAAGCCCACCGATGAATACCATGCCTGGTTCAACAGGATTCACCCTGTCAAGAAGGATACTTGGAGAAAATGGGGCCTCTGCGACATAATCGCTCTCTCCGCTTTCGCCATTCCCCACAACTTCGACATTCTATTGCCTCTCTTGGGCTTCTGGTCTTCAGACATCAATGCCTTTGTATTCCCATGGGGCATGGTGACCCCCACTGTTCTGGATGTTTCTGCCATCACCGGCCTTCCTGCATTTGGCCAGAGTGTCCACCCTGCTAGACTGCTAAAAAAGGTGAATCTTGGCCATGTCCATGCTGGAGGCGTCTACTCCAAGTTTTTGATTGAGAACTCAAGGTATGATGCAGAGATCACCGAGGAGGAGCACACTGCTTTCCTCATGTACTTCTTCTGTAGGTTCTTTTATGGAACTGCTTCTGCAGGTATTGTTCAAGAATTACAGCCCTTAGTCGCCATGATGACCAGCGATAAAGTTTATGCATGGGCTTCCTATTTCCTTGGTGGGCTCTACTGAGGCATCCAGGTCATGCTCGACCAGATCAAGGAGTATGGTCGGGTATCCAAGATTTAAGGTCCCATGTGGTTTCTTCAGTTGTGGGCCAATCTCTACTTTCCTCATATCCTGTTTGCGGGGCTTACTATTCCCAAGTCGCCAACCAACCGATCTTTGGGCCCTCAGCTCTCGGCCACTCCCTTCCATAAGATGACTTCAGCCCAGTTCATGAAGGAGCTTTTGTGGACAAATGCAGGCGACATGACGTGGTGTCCAGTGCTGGACAAGAGGTATGGTCCTTCTTGGATTTTTGTTCCTCAAAGAAACCAATCCCAGCTTTCTCTCACGGAGCCCAATACTGCCCGCGACTACTAGCGATCTGCTCTGGTGGCCAGGGATCTGCCAATTGGTTACATTGCTACCTCTCTTTACAGCAAAGCTCTCGCAGAGTACTACCATCCTAACTTTGTCTGCAAACAATTTGGATAGATGCAGCATATCCCTCTACCTTCCCAAGCCCTGAATGATTCTCACCGTCGGGAGGGTTTGTCGGAGCCTCAGGTGTGCAAGATGGTCACTGGTAACTACTACAAGGTCATTGAAAGTGTGTGGGCGCATTACGAGATGTGTCTGGGGGAGACCAGTGCCTTCACCAATTGGTGGCTTAGCGTCAAAGACCTAGTCTTCCCTCGAGCACTCAGTGACTATCTCTCCAGGTATCTCGGTCAACCTCACACGATTCCAACCCCTTCTGTAACACTAGCCAGTACCAGCACTTCTCCTTCTGCTGCTAAGAAGACGCCTAAGTCCGAAGCCTCTGCTCGGCGGCCATCCACTCGGTCTCAGCCGGCCATTGGTACGTTTTCTGCTTCTCATGGTGCATTTGTTGCCTGCTCTTATGCTAGTCTCTCCTCTCATCTTTTTCCCCCTTTTAGTGACATAATCTTCTGGTGGTCATGATGTGGAGGATGATGAAGATGGCCCTATCACCTTCCGGGGGTTATCTACTCGACGAGCCCCACCGGAGACTTCCTCACATTCAGCGGCGAAGAGAGCTGTTGTGGTGCCAGAAGACACCCCTTGCCCTTCCAAGAAGTCCAAGGTATGGTACTTTCCCTGTTCTTTTTCCTCCCTCTTGCTGTCCTTTCACTTTTCTCATCTTTGTCTTCGACTGCAGGCAGCTGATCCCCCAGTCCCAGAGGAGCCTCCAATTGCGGTTCAGAATTCCCCTCCACCAATACGTTCACCTCCAATTCCTCCCTCTCATCCAGGCCCTAATTAACAAGTAACTAAGGCAGAGGTGGCTCAGTATTTTGCCTCTCAGAGCCTGTCCCAATTGATTCCTCCTTCGGCAGATGAGGTGCAAAAGCCGAGGAAGAGGCGACCAGGCGCCGCATTGGGGAAATTGAATCATCTCTGGTAGAGCTACACCAGGAGCTGCAAGCCCTACGCCCTCAGCAGGAGGAGGCGACAAACAAGCTTACCATGGTCGCAGCAGAACAGACCCGTCTGTACAACCTGAGCAAACCCTTGGATCAACACATTAAGGAGTTAGAGTCCCAAAAAGGGGTTTTTGTTTATGACCGGGAGTGTGGCCAGAGTGAGGTTCAATCTGCAGTCTCTTCATGGGGTAGACTACATGCTCGTTTGCTACGTTCTTCAGTTGCTTCCTCTGCGGTCGAATCCTCCGTGGCGGCCAACTTTGATCTAGCCGCTCTCCCTTCTGCCAGTACGTCACTAGGTCAAGAGGTGCCCGAATCAGTGGAAGGGGAAGCTTCAGTAGCAGAAGACTAGGGATAGTCTACTCCATTCCCTTTTGTTTTCTCACTAGGCCGCCGGTGTGTGGCGTGCCACTTTGACATTTTCACTCTTTATAATTACCAATTTTCTTTTCCTTGCGTATTTTCCCATAGAGTAGGATAATACGCTTTAAGATATTTTCTGTTGATTTTTGTTTCGAACTCTTCTCCCTTCACTCACAATGTAGGGCCTGTCCCAATTCGGGGACCACTTGCCAAACTGGGGTTCTTTCTTCCCAAGTGGCAGAATAGTCTTCCAAACGAGGTCACCTTCAATAAACTTCTTTGGCTTGACATGGTTGTTATAGGCTCGGGCCGTTTTGGCTTTGTTCATTTCAATCCAGCTGAGGGTAGCCAGTCAATCGTCATCCACCGAGTCCAGCTCCATCAACATGGCCTGTTGGTACTTCTCCATGTTAAGAGAGTGTTGTCGAGCCACTCTTAATGATACTACACTGATTTCAAGTGGCAACATGGCATCCTAACCATATACAAAACGATAGGGAGTCGCCCCGTGGTCGTGGACTTAAAATTTCTCATAGCCCAAAAAACCTCAAGGGTCTCGTGCCACCGTCGAGGCTTGTCCTCTATGCTTTTCTTGATGAGTTCGGTGATGATTTTGTTGGTAGCCTCAGCCTGTTCGTTAGCTTGAGCATAATAAGGAGACGAGTGTCTCATCTTGAAGCCATACTCTTGGGCAAAGGCCCCCACTTGTTCCCTGGTGAACATTGTGCCTTGGTCGGCTGTGATGGTTTCAGGGATACCAAATCTATATATGATTTGGTTCTCTATGAATTTAATCACTGCAGCCTGATTGACACTGCCTAAAGGCACGACTTCCACCCATTTAGTGAAGTAATGGGTGGCTACAATAATAAAATTATGGCCCTTTGAACTTGGAGGGCATATCTTGCCGATTAAATCCATGGCGCACCCTCTGAATGGCCCAGGCTTAACGATGGGGTGAAGTTCGCCCACAGGCACTCTCTGGATTGGTCCATGTAACTGGAAAGCTTCTTAACCCTTCGCAAACTGGAAGGAATCGGCCGTGATCGTCGGCCAATAGTATCCATGCCTATAGCAATGCCAGAGCTTGTCCTTTAACGGCTCTTAGCGGCACATAAGTTAAGGCAAACTCGTTTAACTTAATGGCCTACTTTACAAATCTTCCTTGCAAGACGGGCCTATTAAGAAGATATCTAATAATATCCACTTTGCACACAACCAATACTTCCTTAGGTAAAAGGTAATATTCAAGTTTAGTACAGGCATTAAACAAAGACAGACAAAGCTTTTCATTAGGAGAATATCTAGTTTCAGCATCATTGAGAATCCTACTAAGATAATATATAGCACGCTCGGCATCGTTATCCTCATCTTGGGCTAACAAGCAGTCGATAGCTCGGTCATCGGCCGCAGTGTATAGCTTTAAGGGCTTCCCTGGCTGCGGAGGTACCAGGACAGGGGGATTAGTCAATGCACCCTTGATCTGGTCAAAGGCCTCCTGTTGCTTGATTCCCCATACCATCTCCTCGGTGTTCTTTATCATCAACAAGGGTGAGAAAGCTTTCATCTTTCCAGCCGAGTTAGCGATAAATATCCTCAGAAAGTTTAGCAAGCCTAGTAAACTCTAGCTCCTTCTTTGTTCTGGGAGGCCTTGCCTCTAAGATGGCTCGAGCTTTGTTCTTGTCTACTTCAATGCCCTGTTTGTACACGAAGAAGCCTAGAAAATTGCCTGCAGATACGCCAAAAGCACATTTAGTGGGGTTCATCTTGAGATTGTGGAGTCTCATCTGTTTTAGAGCTTGTTCAAGATCAACAAGGTGGGCCTCAAAGCTCTTGGATTTGACTACCACATCGTCAATATACACATCCACGCTTTTACCAATGAGGTCATGGAAAATAGCATTCATGGCCCTTTGGTACATGGCCCCTGCATTTTTTAGGCCAAATGGTATCACCAACCACTCATAGATACCTAAGGCACCGGGGCACCTAAAGGCAGTCTTATGGGTGTCAGCCTCGGCCACGTATATCTGGTTGTAACCAGAATAGCCGTCCATAAAAGTCAAGATGGCATTGTAAGCCGCGGCATCGACCATCATATCGGCCACAGGCATACCATACTCATGTAGCGACCGAAAAATCCGAGTGAGGATTCCTCGAAGGTTCAAAAATGAAGCCGTCACCGAAGTTTAATTATAAGGGAAAACATTGGAAAATCCCTTTGGAATGGTTCAGGGTCCTTGAGACCAAATAAGGGTTCGGGAGTCGGTTATGCGTGGGGAAGGTATTAGCACCCCCACGACATCCTTCCTAATGAAGGTTACCTGCTAACTAGTTGTAGGAAAGAACATTAATTTTGAAAAAGTTTATTTTACCCTTTTATTGTGAATTAAAAAGAAAGAAGAAAATTGATATTTTATTTAAGAAAATGGTTATTTAGGAGAAGACTGAAAAGGGTTTTTTATTAGTGCAATTGACAGAGGTCGGCCGCCCTCTGCTCCTACGTATCTCTTGGTAGAGAATCAAATCACACGTAGTTCTTGGTAGAAAACTTTGTTTGTTGGTGTATTTTATGTAGGGATTTTAGGACTCCTGAGTGATTAGTTCATTTGTCCTAAAATGATGACTAACCCGACTGTACAGTCGGCTTAGTCCCCTACTTTGTGAAAAGGGAGTTTTTTGAAGTTTGGAAGATAGTTTAATGTGTGGTGGTTTGATTTTGTTTGAATAGGGGTTTTAGGGCTCTTGATCCGTACGGTTCATTCGTCCTAGAACACTGACTAACCCGACTGTACAGTCGACTTAATTCCCTATTTTGAAAATTTGATTTGTGGAAAGAAATGTGTTTGTGTTTATTTTAATTTAGGAATTGTTTGTTTTAAATAGGGATTTTAGGACATGATCTGTAACGGTTCATTAGTGACCTAAAAAGCAGACTATCCCGACTGTACAGTCGACTTAGTCCCCTATTTATATTTTTTGAAAATGAAATACTCATCTATTTATTTTTATAGGTTTTTTTTGTAAACGAAAATAATAAAAACGAAAAGAGAGGGTGTAATAGTAAAATGGGGGTGCAGTTTGTAGAAGGGGGTTGTATTATTAGAACTGGGGGTGCAGTTAGCGAGTCCAGTTCGTTTTTGTGAACTGGCCTGCGTTTAAAAAGGGGCTTACTGGGGGCGTTGTATTAGTGAAAACGAGGGATGCGGGAAGTAAACTGAAATAAAAATAAAAATTAAAATGAAATAAAGTGGGAGGGGGTATAAAAGGGAAAATTAGGGTTTTGTAAATGATATTTCCTTCTCTTCATCTCATGCTGCGCCGCAGCGGTTCTTCAGGGAGACATTTGCAAAAGTTTTGCATGAGAGAGAGAAAGAAAGGGAAATCAGAGAGAGAAAGAGAGAAATGATTTCGGAGTGAGAGAGATGGGGAAGACACGAAAAGGGAGAGGGTGAGAGTGAGAGAGGACGACGGAAAGAGGAGAAGGAGGGAAACAACGTGGTGGCTGTGTCTGGTGACCGGTGGAGGTTCGCGGTGGTGCGGAGAGGCTCACGGGGTGTTTTCGGTTGAGCTTGACGGTGAGGAGAGAGGAAAGTCGTTCGCCGGAGAGAGAGGGAAGAAGGACGCCAGCGGTGCTGATGGCGGTGTTTCTCAACGACGGCGTTTTTTCTACTGACGTGCATACGGTGGAGGGACGGTGCGACGGCGCGGATTTGACAGTGTTCACTGAGAGTGATAGCACGGTTGGATAGGACGACGGCGACAGTAGGACGAGCAGGAAACGGTGTACAACGCGACAGTGGGATTACGGTGGTGGACGGCGATGACAGGCCGTCGCGGTGGTGGTTACGACGCCTAACGCGTAGTGCGAAGGCGTGATTAGGAGGTTCGGTGTCGGTGTTTTGGAACGAATGGCTAGGGGGACGGCGGTTTCTGCAGAACGACCACCGTGGATGGTGGTCGGAGTCTGTCTCACGGTGGGGCAGGTTAGCTTCTTTTGCTCTTTTCATTTTTTTTGTTGAAAGTTAAAAACGAATAGGTCTGAGATTTTAGACTTGTGTTTTGATCCCTCTGTCCACTAAACAAGACTCATATTTACATGTGACTTACTTTGACTATCTACGTATTCTGATTTTATTTTGTTTTCTGAAATCTTAAACAGAAATAGTTAAGCTAATAACAAACAGGTATTATAATAATTTGTTTCTAGATAATCACATAAAATGCGTGTACAAAATAACGGACCAACCTAATCTCCAGCATCTTATATTTTCCTTCCGTGTGTTTGCTACGGCTACCGTTATTTACATTCTTGTTTGACTGCTACTGTTGCTGTCTGATTTTGCACTTGCTGGCTCTCCTTCTTTATTTCAGAAACTCTGATTGTTTTTGTTGATTAGGGTTTCAGTGTGAAACCCTAATCGTTTGAGTGTTTTTCCTTTAAATTTTCGTATCTGATTTTTTGTGTAAATTTCTGTCTATTTTTGGGTGCCTCAAGCTTGTTTATATAGGCAACAATTAGGTTTTTTTTTCTGATCCTTCTCCATCTTTCTTTCCTTTTTTGCAGGTTTTGGGCTTGGGTTGAAGAAGATGGGTACTTGATGAGCAAGGAAAGACTAGGGCTTCAGGTGCTGTTTTCTGTATTTTCGTTTTTTCTATTTTTTTTGTATTTTTTATTATTTTCAGATTGTATTATTTTTTTTATTTTTTGGCTATTATTGAAAATATTTGTAAATTAATTTTTATTGATTTTTGATTATATTTGTTATTTTGCTGTGGACAGATTTATTGTTTTTTTGGTCAAAATGGAAGAAAAGAATTAAATTGGGCCAAGCCCAATCAAAAGACTAGACATAGGCCCAATTTAGACAAATGACTAAAATAAGGCCCAATTAGAACAATTTTCTAAGATCGGGTCCAATCTAGACAAATTACTATCATAGGTCCAAAAGCCACATAGGCCCAATTAGGCAAATGATTAAAACATTAGACATAAGCCCGTTTATTAAAAAAAAGGTTTGAAACACTAAGCATAAGCCCAATTAGGCAAGCTAACAAAATCAGGCCCAAAAGGTTGGGCATAGGCCCAATTGGACAAACCGGTCCGAATTAAAAGCAAAACAGCGCTCGAAATGCCATGGGCTTGTGATACGGGGCTAAAACAAATACGATAAAAAGATCGGGCAAAATTGGGGTATAACAGCTGCCCCTCTTTATTTATATTTTACCAGAAAAGGTGAATGGTTTTCAGATTTTCGTAGTAGAAATAAAAATAAAGATAGAATAGACTCTAATTTTGTCCGCTTAGGGGGAAGATGAGTTAGGGAAAAGAGGGACGATTAACACTTGGCGTGTTAACCGAGAACAATAAAGAAACGAACACTGGGGATCTGGCGGAGCACTGGGGCACTAAAAGAGCATTTGGGCTCTAAGGGAGCACTGGGGCTCCAAGGGGGTTGCCTAAACCCCTGGAGGACCTTTTGGGGTCTGAAGGTGCACTGGGCCTTTGAAGGACTGCTGGGGTCCGGGGGTGGCCTTTTTCGAGCGGCCGTTAATAAGATCAGGTGTAGAACTGATCACGAATGACGTCCACTATGTCTTAGGCTGACACAGCTAGTCTGAAGGACCTGGGGCTGGATGATCCGTCGGTGCTCGATGCCGACGTGCGATCTGGATTGAACCTCTGGGGGTCTGGAAGATCGGTGCTAGACTCAGTGCTAACATTACGATCTGGTTTGCTAATTTGAGATCAACACTTGTCGCGTTGGCTTTTTTAACAAACTAGAAAGGGTCGACACTTGAGGTCGGTATGCAACAAGTATTATGCACATGACATGCATGCAATGTATGCATGTGTAATGATTGATGCTGAGTGGGATGATAAATGAAATATGGAATGGTTTGCTCTTGCTTTCTTTTTTCATTTTTCTTTGCTTTTTGCTTTTCTTTTTGGCTTTCTTTTTACTGGTCTCATCAACTCACGGGACTTCCGGTGTGAGATATGAGGGTTGCCCCGAGTAATGGCATTGCTAAATTGAAGCACAGGCTATTATGATTCTTTGTTTGAAGTGATCATGCATGTATTTGTCCTTTTGCAAGTTTTATTTATGAGAGATTATCCCCTTTCCATAATTTTCAGAAATTTCGTAATGATTGTAATGCTCTTGATTATGCACATGCTTTGCAATTCAGTATCAGGTATCATAAAACATCATTTTAAAGTGGATTGGAAACAAGGGAACAAAGCGAGTGTTTAATATTCAAATGGAGGCTGAGTGTGCAAAAGGTCACACTGACCAGAAATTACATTGAGAGCTTTAAACTGAAAACCAAGGTTCAATACTCAAATGGAAGCCAAGTGCGCAGAATGTCACACCGACCGGAAATTACATTGAGAGTTTTTAAACTACAAAAGAAAGAAAAAGGAAGATCAGATCCCTTAATTGTTTGCATCTTTGGGGTAACGACGTCAATCACCCATACACATAAACTTGACCACTCATCATTCAACCTCCAGAGGCGTGAACTGCCTTAGTATCTGTTCAAAATCCAACTTTCTGACCCTAATTTTTGCCTGGATCGCTCTTTAGAGTTTTCAATCCATCGGGTCGCTCTAATTTTTGCCTAGGCCCCCCTTTTGGGTTTTCGACCTAGCGAGCTCATTTTTGTTTGGATCATCTTTCTCTTTTTTCTATATATTTCTTTTAGGCATAGAATGCTTTCTTCACCACATAAGGTCCTTCATAATTAGGGGTCCATTTTCCCCGGGAATCTTTTTGGATAGACAGGATTTTCTTGAGCACTAGGTCTCCCTCCTGAAACTGTCGAGGACGAATGTTCTTCTCGAAAGCTTTCCTCATTCTTTGCTGGTACAACTGCCCATGGCACAGAGCGACTACTCTCTTTTCTTCAATGAGATTCAACTGATCGAGACGAGCTTGAACCCATTCTGCTTCTTCTAATTTTGCCCCTGCTGACGTGCGAACTGAGGTTCGGTATCCGTGCAGGGCGAAGGGAAGCATTTCATGCCAATCTTTGAATGTCACCACCATTTTTTGCACGATCTTCTTTATGTTCTTGTTTGCCGCTTCGACCGCCCCATTCATCTTTGGACGGTATGGACAAGAGTTATGGTGTTGAATTTTGAAGTCCTCATACAACTCTTTCATCATTTTGTTATTCAGGTTGGTCTCGTTATCTGTGATGATCTTATTTGCAAGGCCGTAACGGCAGACCAAGTCCCTTTTTATGAACTTGACGACCACAGATTTCGTTACATTGGTATAAGAAGCGGCTTCGACCCATTTGGTGAAATAATCAATAGCAACCAGGATGAAGCGATGATCGTTCGATGCTTTAGGTTCGATAGGACCGATGACATCCATGCCCCACATTGAGAACGGCCATGGAGCTGCTAAAACGTTCAAAGAAGCGGGCGGCACATGAATGTTATTAGCATAGATTTGACATTTGTGACACTTCCTCACATAGTTAAAGCAATCGGTCACCATTGACAACCAGTAGTAGCCAGCCCTCAAGATCTTTCTTGCCATTGTATGCCCGTTAGAATGGGTGCCGAACGAGCCTTCGTGGACGTCTTTCATAATCCTTTCTGCTTCCTCTTTTGCCACACATCGGAGGAGGACCATATCGTGATTTCTTTTGTAAAGTACTTCCCCATTTAGGAAGAAACCCATTCACAATCTCCTGAGCGTTCTTTTATCATTCTCTGTGGCACCAAGAGGGTATTCTCTGCTTATTATATAATGCTTGATGTCGTAATACCAAGGTTTACTGTCGAGTTCTTCTTCAATTTCCATACAATGATGTGCTGGAAAATCTCGATGTTGAATTCGGATGAGTGTCAGACTCTTATTGTCATTGATATTGAACATTGATGACAAAGTTGCTAAGGCGTCTGCCAACTCATTTTCTTCACGAGGGAAATGGTGGAAAGTGATCTCGTCAAACTGTTCGATCATCTTTTGGACGTGATCGCGATAGGGGATCAACTTGGAATCTCTGGTCTCCCAGTCACCTTTTATTTGATAGATGACCAAGGCCGAGTCTCCATATACATCGAGTCTCTTAACTTTCCACTCGAGGGCCGCTTGGATGCCCAGAATACATGCTTCATATTCTGCGATGTTATTGGTGCAATAGAAACTCAATCTAGCAGTACATGGTATGAAGCGGTTATTTGGGGAGATCAATACAGCTCCGACCCCCATGCCCCCATAGATTGGAAGCGCCATCAAATGACATTCTCCACCTTTCGTCGCCTGGAGATTTTCCTTCTCCGAATAGAGCCATTATATCTTCATCGGGGAAATCGCATTGCATTGATTGGTAATCCTCAATGGGTTGGTGTGTCAAGTATTCAGCCAATGCACTACCTTTGATTGCTTTTTGAGTGACGTACAGGATGTCGTATTCAGATAGTAGCATTTGCCAGCGAGCAATTCTCCCTGTGAGTGCGGGTTTTTCAAAGATGTATTTGATTGGATCCATTTTAGATACCAATCAAGTAGTATGGCTTAGCATATACTGCCTCAGACGGCGTGCAGCCGAGGCCAAAGCACAACACGTTTTTTTCCAACAACGAGTATCTTGTCTCGCATTCAGTGAACTTCTTGCTTAGATAGTAAATGGCATGCTCCTTCCTTCCGGACTCGTCATGTTGCCCCAGCACACAACCCATTGATTTGTCTAGCACTGTTAGGTACAAGATGAGAGGCCTGCCAGATATACAGGTGGCATTAGGACTGGTGGATTTTGGAGATACCTCTTGATCTTCTCAAAGGCTTCTTGGAAGTTATCATTCCACTTCGTCTCTTGGTTCTTGCATAATAATTTGAAGATAGGCTCACAGGTGGATGTTAATTGGGATATGAATCTGGAAATGTAATTCAATCTTCCCAAGAATCCACGAACCTCTTTCTCGGTTTTAGGCACCGGCATTTCAAGAATTGCTCGTACCTTGGCTGGATCTACCTCTATTCCCTTTTGGCTGACTATGAAACCCAACAGCTTTCCTGATTTTACACTGAAAGTGCATTTGGCAAGATTTAACCTGAGTTTGAACTTCCTCAGACGCTCGAAGAGTTTTTGCAGATTGACGACATGCTCTTCCTCAGTCTTGGATTTTGCAATCATGTCGTCCACGTAGACCTCTATTTCTTTATGCATCATGTCATGGAATAACGCTACCATTGCCCTTTGGTAAGTTGCACCAGCATTTTTCAGTCCGAATGGCATTACTTTGTAACAGAAGGTACCCCAGAGAGTGATGAAGGTGGTTTTCTCCATATCCTCAGGGGACATCTTGATTTGGTTATATCCGGAATACCCATCCATGAAGGAGAAGAGAGAGTGTTGTGCTGTACTATCTACCAGGACATCAATGTGAGGCAGAGGAAAATCATCTTTGGGGCTGGCTCTTCTCAAATCTCGATAATCGACACACATCGAACCTTCCCATCTTTCTTTGGAACTGGGACAATGTTGGCTACCCATTGAGGGTATTTGACTACTGCTAGGAACCCAGCATCGAATTGCTTCTTAACCTCATCTCGGATCTTTAGTGACATATCCGGCTTCATTCTTCTTAATTTCTGTTTCACCAGCGGGCATTCGGGTTTCACTGGTAGTTTGTGTTCAACTATGTCGGTGTCTAGTCCGGGCATGTCTTGATATGTCCATGCAAAAATGTCGACATATTCGAACAAAAGTCGTACCAGCTTCTCCCGTTCGCTGTCTTTCATTGTGGTGCCGATCTTGACCTCTCTCTTGTCTTCTTCTGTGCCCAAGTTAATCGTTTCAGTCGATTCCTCGTGGGGCTGGATCACCTCATCCTCTTGTTCCATCATTCTCATCAACTCTGGAGGGGTTTCCCAGTTATCTTCAATATCTTCCTCGGTTTGATTAATAGGGTGGTCAAAGTTACAGCATGGGTTATCGGCGTCGTTATTTTCAAAGATAATTTTTTTAGATCTGCATTTAGCGAAATTGACGGAATAAATAAAAAACGAATAAAAGAAAAGACAAAAGCAAATGAAAAGAGAAAAAGGAAAATGGAAATTCGTTGGAGAATTCAAAATAACGTTTCATTAATGCTGATACTGAAAAGAAAACATGTGTGCCCTATTGAAATGTCCTAAGGCCTTGGGCAGAGCCAAAGGATTGCATTACAGGAAAATTACTTTGGACTAAAAACTACGGGGAAGTCAACAATCTCCCAATTATTAAGCCTTTCACTTGCGGGACAAGGGCGCACAAGACTGACGATGCCATCTCCAGCATTTAGATCATCTTCAATGGCTGCAATCTGATTTGGATTCAGTATTCCCGCGCTCCGAAAGGTTAACTTGATGTCGCCGATGATGATCTTCTTCATGCTTGCCTCTCTACCTTCAAGCTTGGCTATCCTCCGCTCCTTCTTTTCCTCAGCTATTCTTCTCTTGTCAGCGCGACCGGGCCAGTATCCTATCCCACGTCTGTCTTTGTTCCCCTGCAATTGTATCGGTGTCAGTATTCCTTGTTTGGTCCTTCCTAAGCCGCTTCCAGCTTGGTAACCTTTACCTATCATGACTTTAGCAATCATTAAGGCCGTCTTAGACAGTCTAGGCTTCAGTGGAAGGATTCATCCCCTCACAGAGGTGGCATTTGCAATTTCTAATGCTTGGAAGGCAGTCTCAAGCGATTCTTCGGCAGCCTCAATGCAGCGGGAAGCAGACGACCTATTCACTAGCATTTCCTCTTCACCGAAAATGACTACTAGCTTATTGTTCACTATGAACTTAAGCCTCTGATGTAGAGAGGAGGGAACAGCCCCGACAGAATGTATCCATGGTCTTCCCAAAAGACAACTGTAAGATGGAGCGATATCCATTATCTGGAAAGTCACTACGAAGACTTCTGGACCTACCTGTACAGGTAACTCCATCTCTCCGGTGACTTCCCTTTTTGATCCATCAAAGGCCCTGTTCTGGAGTGGGCTCGAAGCCCAATTTTGATCAGGAGGCCCAGCGCGGCCCATCATCTACCTTGCTCCGCAAGATGCGGCCGGTCCCGTAAAAACCGCAACGGCTAGAACGCCAGCGTTATATATACCACACCAGCATGTGGCTTCAGGTACGTTTTACTCACCTTGTGACCCTGCCCGTTGAAGCACCTCTGACTTGAGCGTTGGAGTGCCTTTGCAGGTACCACTCGCGTGCGGCTTACCACTCGGTCCTTCATCCCAGCGACCGAGCAACGTCATCAAACAGCAGCAACCCATCGTATTGATCAGGTACGATCAATTGGCGACCACAGTGGGAGGCCCGAGCGCTATTCCACATCAAACCATGCCGCCACGCCAGAAACGCACTTCTTCCAGGCTCAACACCTCTGGGCGGAACCGACCTCAACGGACCCCAGAGGGCGTGCCTGTGACCGTTCATGAATCACAAGATGAGCCTCGCCAAGAACCCTCAGTACAGGGCGGCCGCGGGCCAGTTATCCAACCGGTCCAGCAACTACCGGCCGAGCTGGCCGAAGCTGGAATCCCAGAAGCATTGCCAGAGCATGTGACCCATGCACTTATACAAATTCTGGAGCAAAAGAATCAAGTGATTGCTGATCGAGACGAGCTGATCGAACGCTATGAGAGAGGCTCGATCTCAATCCGCCCGCGTGCGGACAGCGGTCACCGAGGGCAACCATCCCGGCCCCATCGTTCACCACCACGAAGAGAAGCTCCTCCTCGTCGAGGCGTATCCCGACGCAATCCTTCAAGAAGGGCGATCGTTCACAGGTCGCCCCCTCATCGAAGAAGTCGCCACCGTCGTTCCCCTGAGGAAGATTACGACTATGCTGACTCAAGCTACCGACCAGAGTCAGAAGGGCCGCCAACAAGATACTCGTCCAACGAGTCCTCAGGATCCCGCCGATCAAGAAGCAGGTCGTGGGACTCGTATGAGGAGTTTGACGACTACCGTAACGGGGAGATTAGAGATGTCTCCCGTGCCATCAGCCGACCG
Source organism: Astragalus membranaceus (assembly GCA_039519185.1). Lineage (NCBI taxonomy): Eukaryota > Viridiplantae > Streptophyta > Magnoliopsida > Fabales > Fabaceae > Astragalus > Astragalus membranaceus. The sequence continues at coordinate 124,432,476 of CM076854.1, read as the reverse complement.
AGAAGGAACCATTCAGAGCTGCCTAGAAGACGGTCGTCGCCACATGCTCCACAATACCATGGACCCCCTCCAATTGCTGACAGACTCCTTGGTCAGCCGGTTGGCCTTTACGGTTTGCCCGTCGACCAAGCCTATGCCACCATGCAGCCACACGGGCAGAATCCCATCCCGACCGGACAAGGGCCTTTCACCAGCGAAATTAGGCGATATCGCATCCCAAGGGACCTGAGGAAGCCCCCAAACCTGAATAAGTTTAACGGCCGTGGGGATCCAGATAAGCACCTCATGTACTTCAACAACTACTGTAGCTACAGAGAGCTAGGCCGGACGATGAAGTGCAGACTATTCCCTCAGTCACTCGAAGGCCGTGCGTTAGAATGGTGGGAATCCCTGCGTCCTAACTCCGTCTCTTCTTGGGAAGGTCTTGTGGCAATGTTCTTGGCCAATTATACAGCCAACCGTTGTCAGTATCGCTATGAAGAGCACTTGGACTCGGTCGTCCAAGGAGAGAATGAATCGTTGAGGGAGTTTCTCGACCGGTTCATGACAGAGGCTGACACAGTCCGCAACCTATCAGACACGGACAAGCTGAAGTATCTCAAGCGTGGTATAAGAAAGAACCACAGATTTGCTGAAGAGTTCTCTTTGAACCGCTATTACGACCTCGGCCTGTTCCTTAGAAGGGCCAACGACCATATGGGCTATGAAGAGCAATTGGCCGCTGATAAGGGCGCCCGCGCGCGTCCCAAGGAAGAGAACGGCAGGCCGGCCAAGGGGCAAGACAGTAGGCCCGAGTACCGGCCTAAGAAGTACGAGCATCGTACAAAGTTGAACACTCCGATCGCCCAGATCTTCACGGAGTGCCAGAACAACGAATTCACTGGTGTGAGGCGACCTGATCCCCTAGTGCTAAAGAAAGGAGGTCGGCCCACCAAGAAATACTGCAGATACCACAAGAGCAAGGGGCATGACACCAATGACTGCATGGCCCTAAAAGATGACATAGAAGATCTCATACAGAAGGGAAAGTTGAGGCAATATGTCAAAGATGAAGGTAACGATCGCCCTGAACAAAGAGTTGTTGGCCAACCCGCCAATGACAAGGGTAAAGCGATCGTTAACTCAACGATCGAGCAAGCGCGTAACAGTTCAGAGGAAGAACGCGACCCCAGACAGTCGAAGGGCCGCAATGTAGCCATGGTCATCCATGGAGGTAATCCGTTGGACATCAGAGAATCCAACAAGGCGATGAAGAGGAAGTGGAACGAACTCATGATGGTCGGTTCAACTTCAACCCCACGGTCGGCCTCGAATAGGCCGCCCATTTCCTTTGGGGACGAAGACTTGCTTGATGGTAAAGTTAATAATTATGTCCCTTTGGTAGTATCGGCCGTAATGGCCAACACTGAGGTCAGAAGAATACTGGTCGACCAAGGAAGCTCGGCCGACATCATGTTCGAAGAATTGATTGACAAGTTAAATGTGGATAGGAGCGAGATTATTCCCCAAGCAGTACCAACCCCATTGACCGGGTTCAATGGGGCGACCACCTACCCACTGGGGACGATAGAACTACTTGTTACCTTTGGAGATGATACGAGCGGCAGCACGTCGTACAGGACGGTCAGAACGACGTTCTTAGTTCTGCCAATCAAATCGTGTTACCACTGCATCATTGGCCGCCCAACACTGGGAAAATTGGAGGCCGTAGCCTCAACTGTACATCTGAAGATGAAGTTTTACAGTAAAAACGACCAAGTTGTGACAGTGATGGCCGACATGGAAGCGGCCATGAGGAGCCATTTCCTCTATCAAGAGATTTGTGATATGGAGGCGGTGAGTGCTAAACCGCAGAATCTCGGCGAGGGGCATCAGGTTAATGTGGCCGACCTGGATGCCCGATACGACCCAGATAGCGACCCTGAGGAAGACGACGACGATTTAGCCCGCGAGCTAAAGAATAAACTCAAGAGGCCTGAGCCCCACGGGGAATTGATCGATGTTCAGTTAATGGACGACCCAACTAAGACAGTTAAGTTGGGGAGCGACCTACCTGAAGAAGACAAGCAAGAGCTCATCACCTGCCTCAGGGAGTACGCAGACCTTTTTGCATGGCAGGCATCAGACATGCCCGGGATCCCAATTGAAATTGCCTGCCACCAACTGTCCGTTGATGAGACAGCAACGCCGGTCGCACAAAAGAGGCGAACTCAGAGCGAAGAGAAAGCATTGGCGGCCGCCCAGGCAGTTGACGACCTCATCAAGGCCAATTTCATTGAGGAAATTAAGTATACGACATGGCTTTCCAACGTCGTGTTGGTAAAGAAGAAAAATGGTAAGTGGCGCATGTGCGTCGACTATACCGACCTGAATAAGGCATGCCCGAAGGACGCCTTTCCCCTGCCAAACATTGACAAATTGGTCGACGGGGCTGCGGGCTATAAACTTCTGTCTTTTCTAGATGCCTATTCAGGATACAATCAAATCACCATGTACCCACCCGATCGGCATAAGACCGCGTTCATGACCGATCGTGGAAATTTCCAATACAAGGTAATGCCCTTTGGTCTGAAGAACGCCGGAGCGACCTACCAGAGGATGATGAACAAAGTCTTCAGGCGGCAGATCGGTCGAATATCAGAGGTCTACTTGGATGATATGATCATCAAAAGCAAAACCGATCAAGACCACTGTAACGACCTAAGGGAAATCTTTGAGGAAGCAAGGAAGAATTCTTTAAGGTTGAATCCAGAGAAGTGCACCTTCGGAGTAAGGGCGGGCAAGTTCCTGGGCTTCCACTTAACAGAGAGAGGGATTGAAGCGAACCCTGATAAGTGTAGGGCGGTCGCCGACATGAGGCCGCCCACTACGAAAAAAGAGATCCAGCAATTGAATGGCATGGTCGCTGCCCTGTCACGATTTATACCTAAATCAGCATGCAAATCACTTCCACTGTTCAAGCTCTTGAAGAAGGAGGTCGAGTTTGAATGGACTGACCAATGCCAGCGAGCATTGGACGAGCTGAAGGCGGCACTGACCAACCCTGCCCATCATGACCAAGCCACAACCGGGTGAGACACTTTACTTATACTTGGCCATAACGGACGAAGCCCTGAGCGCCGTTCTAGTCAGAGAAAGCGACCTGAAGCAGAATCCGGTCTACTTCATAAGCAAGGTATTTCAAGGCCCGGAGATCAGATATCAGAAGATCGAGAAGCTAGCCTTAGCGTTATTTGTGGCCACCCGTAGATTGCGCCCTTATTTCGTGGCCCATCAGGTCGTGGTAAGGACCGACCAGCCTATTAGGCAAATCCTTCACCGACCTGACCTTGCAGGGCGTATGATCAAGTGGGCTGTGGAACTCAGTGAGTTCGGGATCAAGTTCGAGGCCAGATCGGCCGCTAAGGCACAAGTGTTGGCCGACTTCATCGCTGAAATGACTCCAATACCCAACGATCAGACCATCACGACCTGGACTTTGCACGTCGACGGGTCCTCCAACAGCAAAGGAAGTGGGGCCGGTTTGATACTTGAAAACTCAGAAGGACTTACTGTTGAAGTCTCATTGACTTTTGCATTTCACACTTCAAACAATCAGGCCGAGTATGAAGCGTGCATTGCCGGGCTGCAGCTAGCCAAAGAGTTCAATGTCGACCGTGTCGAACTTCACTCTGACTCTCTACTGGTAGTATCCCAAATTCAGGACCTATACGACGCAAAGGATGATATCCTGAAGAATTATTTGACTAAGGTAAGGGATCTGCTCAAGCAATTCGACCGAGCAGAAGTTAAACACGTCCCCAGGACCGAGAATGTTCGAGCTGATATCCTATCAAAGCTAGCTAGTACAAAGGCTCCTGGGAATCACAGAAGTCTAATTCAGGAAACATTAACGCGGCCGAGCGTGTCTACTAAGCCCGCCCAACCATTAGCCATTCTAACGGTCGACTTGGATAAAGACTGGATCACTCCGATCCTACAATATATTCTTAATGGGGTAGAACCTTGCGACCAGAAGGCAGCAAAACTCTTGAGGTTACGAGCGACCAAGTACTCAGTGATTGAAGGAAGACTGTATAGAAGGGGCTTTTCATCCCCATTGCTGAGATGCCTTACGTCGGTCGAAGCCGACCATGTACTTAGAGACATACATGAAGGAGACTGTGGTAGCCACCAAGGTGGTCGGTCAATTTCTAAGAAGGCGCTCAGGGCCGGATACTATTGGCCGACCATGGATGAGGACGCTAAGTTACTTGTTCAGAAGTGCAAGAAATGCCAGATCCATGCCGATGTACATATAGCGCCCTCATCAGAACTACACAGCTTAACCCCACCATGGCCGTTCGCTTGGTGGGGCATGGACCTGCTCGGTCCTTTTCCACCTGCACCAGGTCAGCTGAAATTCCTGATCGTCGCGATCGACTACTTCACCAAGTGGATAGAAGCAGAGCCACTTGCCACCATTACCTCAGCGAAGGTATCTAAGTTTTTTGGGAGAAACGTGCTCGCCCGCTTTGGAGTGCCCCAGCAATTGGTGACGGACAATGGAACTCAGTTCGCAGACAGGAAGTTCAGAGAAATGTTGGCCGACCTAGGTGTGAAACAGCGTTTCACCTCGGTCGAGCACCCACAAACCAACGGCCAGGCAGAAGCGGCCAACAGGGTAGTGCTACGCGGACTGAAAAGAAGGTTGGATGAAGCCAAGGGAAATTGGGCAGAAGAACTACAGTCGGTCCTTTGGGCCTATAGAACGACCCCCCACTCATCGACCGGGGAGTCACCATTTAGACTGGTCTATGGTACTGACGCTGTCATCCCGATTGAGATGGGAGAGCTAAGTTGGAGGACGACCAACCCACCAACCCCGGCCGCAAATGAGCAAGCAACAAGAGAAGAGCTCGACCTGATTGAAGAGCTACGAAACAAGGCGTCACTTAGAGAGCAGCTCATTAAGTAGAAGGTCGCTGCCAGGTACAACGCTCGCGTCCAGAAGAGGGAATTCTCCATTGGGCAGCTAGTCCTCAGGAGGGCCGACGTAGGGAATAAGAACGCTCGCCAGGGAAAGCTCGCCCCAAATTGGGAAGGACCATACCGTGTCATCAGCAAGACTGGAAAGGGAGCGTACGAGCTGGAAACCATGGAAGGGGCGACCATCCCCAGAACATGGAACGCTGACAAGTTGAGAAAATATTATGTTTAAGTTGTAAACATTGATTGATCAATAAAGAACAGGCGGTCGCTCTTTTTCCCCACAGGGGTTTTTTACTGAGGACCGACCTTAAAATTCGACTTGTGTACTTTATTTTCATGCAAATTGTATGCACGGTCGCTCACCATGCGAGTAGCAGTCGAGCGACCAGTAGAGTGCCATCGAATGGCCCAAACGAGAGCCGCCGAGCGGCCTAAAAAGAGTGCCATCGAATGGCCCAAACGAGAGCCGCCGAGCGGCCTAAAAGAGTGCCATCAAATGGCCCAAACGATAGCCGCCGAGCGGCCTGAAAAAGTGTTACTGAATAAAGAGTGACCCATAAGAAATTCAAGGTCGCGACCGACCGTAGTAAAAAGAATCAAGTCGAATTACAAAAGCGATTAAACAGGTCATATTCATGATAAAATTGTCATTGATTACAAGCAAAGACGCCTTGGTCGAAGCCAGGGCGCCAATTCAAACACCGCTCGCAGGCGGGCCAAGATTACAATTCAGAAGAAAGTCACAAGTTAAGAGTCGCTGGGGGCCTGATAGATGACAGCCTCTTCTTGAAGGACCTTCCCTTTCACAACCTTCTTGGGGCGGACGATCTGATGATCGATCGCACGATGTGTGCTTTGCACAATCTCGCGATCGACCCCCAATTCAGGGTAGAGGATCTTGATCTGGCTGACAGCATTTTCGAATTGACCCTCCGCAGCTCCCATTGCCCGGTCAAGAACGTCCTTGTAGCGACCTCTAAAAGTGTTCTTTTCCACCTCCATTGCATCCAGCTCAGTTTTCAGCCCAACGACCTGGCTAGACAGCTCTTGATTCTTGGAAGAGAGGCGTTCGACCTATTTCTCAGCTGTTTCCTTGTCAGCGACCGCCTTATCCAGAGCAGACTCGGCCAGTGTTTGAGCAGAGACAGCAGCCACAAGCTGGCGTTCTGCTTCGACAAGCTTCCTCTCATTGTCAGCGGCCGCTTCGATTCTCGGTTCGAGCTCCTTCATTTTCTTGAGCAGGTCGTCTCGCTCGCCCCTCATTTCTGCGAGCAATGACAAGGCAGAATTCAATTTAAAGTTTTTATCGACTAGGTCGTCTTCAAGCAATGAATATCTATGGGCAAGGCGCCTACCTTCCAGGCGATCTGATTCTTCATCTTGGTATTTCTTGAACAGAATACCAGCGGCCTTCATTGCCTCGGCCATCACCTCGAAAGGTTCCTCCTTGAAACGAGCGCAGTCTTCATCACCCAACCCAAGCAGGTCGATGTTGGGCGACCGGATGTGCCTGTGGCTTTTTCCACTCTTATGCTTCTTTTTCTCGCCCCCATCATCGACCGACCTGTTCCTCTTGGATTTTCCTTGATCTTTGGGTGGGCTGCTCAGGTCAATGGCTTGTGCTGGTGTGCCCGTCCAAGGTGCCTGACGATCAGGCTGAGATCCTGTTACAGCAGTTTGAGGTGTACCCCCGGATTGAGCCGCAGGTATGACGCGGGCGGGCGAAGCATCACCGTCCTCGGCCGCCCATTGCTCCAACAGGTCAAAGTCATTCATGTTGGTCATCTTAACTGCAAAGGCAAAAGCAGATGGTTAGAAACAGTTAACAAAACAGTGACAGAAAATTAAATGTGTGAGCGACCACCGACCAAGAGCGGCCTTGACGTTCTTCTTGGAACGAGCATCCACAACGTTTTTAACCTTGATGCGACCCTCAGGGACTAGGGACGCAATCCTTCTCAATCTATGGATCGTTCCCCTGTCCAGGTCGTCAAGATCAGCGTCCTTGAAAGCGTACTGGCCCGGCTTTTTGGAGAAGTGGTTAAAACTCCACACCGTAGGAAACAGGGGGGTTCCTTCTTGATCATTGGACATTTGGGCGATACCTCTGTGGGCCTCGGCCGACTCAGGAACAACCCAAAAGAATTCCCTTTTCCACCCGGTCGTCAACGATTCCATATAGGGCTTGAAGAAGTTGTATGTTGACCGGTTTTTGAATGAGACCGCTTCCTTGCGGGCGCCTTTGGAGCCTTTTTCATAAATATAGCTCATCTCAAACAAATTGAAGAACAGTCGTATGGACACCGGTCGTCTCAGAACCACAAGGACATCTTCATACGCCTGCAGGAACGCCCAAGCATTCGGGTTCAGCTGAGAAGGGGCGACCTGAAGATACCGTAGAACCTGGCGTTGGAACCTGGTGAATGGCGGAATTATACCCATGCGTTCGAAAACGATGCGGTACATTGTGAATTTTAACACATCAGTCCAGGCCGCAATATCTTCCCCCTTGGCCATACCTTCTACCCTCCAACCTTCATTTAGTTCGGTCGCAAGAAACTCCAGGTCTTGGCTCCCCCGTTGAATCTTGCTGCGCTGACCTCTCAGGTTGAGAGAAACCCAAGACATATCCTTTGCAGCAGCAACCTCAGGATCTTCTCCATGGTCGCCCTGTTGATCTCTTTCGGCCGTCTCGTTTACGTCGGTCGCAGCATGGCCCACACCTTCCTCACAGTCAACCCGTGCGTTACTCTCTGCATTATCAGCAACCACAACCTCGGAGTACGGGACAACACTTCTGTCCGGCCGCGTTCCGGATCTGCTAGATGAAGTCGAGTTCTGGGTCGAAGACCCAGAGGAAGGAGATTCGTCACTAAAAGAAGACGACCGGGAGTGCGCAGGACTCTGTTCCACTGGTCGTGTCATATTTTGCGCAAGAGAAATGGCCGGGACTCCAAATATACGGCGGGTTTGTTTAGTCCGCGCCAGAATGAACCTGTGGAGGGGAATAACAGTCAGGGTCTTGCTCGCGCGTGGGAAGGGGCGACGTGGTCGTCCCCAGACCTGACACCCCCTCCATCAGGTGGAACATAAAAACTCAAATAAAGTAAGAGCGGTCGCAGTTACCTGGAATTAGAGCAAGATGATTACGAGCGAGCTTCGACGGTAGCGAGCGAGCTTTGGCAGGAGCGAGCGAGCTTGGGCAGAAGCGAGCGATCAGCGAGAGCAGAGGAGATCGAAGAAACGTGTAAATGGAAATCCCCTCGAACCCTATATATAATGGGCCAACCATCACCATGTGCCGGAGGCGAAGAGGCGCCACTCTTCGCGTGCCATCATTACTCAAACTCCTCAAGTCTCTAAACGTCACCTCATTAAAGTAACTGTCGCCTCAGCATTCGTGACGATTGATTGTCAGGGGTCACCCCCGAGACGGCACCTGGCCCCGTGTGACCAGGCCGCGTGGCAGCGACCACGTAATCAACTAATTAGCGATCGACCAGGTTACGTTCGACCACGCTGGGGGCAAGGAATCAAGCCTTAGCCCGCCCCCAGGCGACCCAGGCTTGGGGGGCAACTGTTCTGGAGTGGGCTCGAAGCCCAATTTTGATCAGTAGGCCCAGCGCGGCCCATCATCTACCTTGCTCCGCAAGATGAGGCCGGTCCCGTAAAAACCGCAACGGCTAGAACGCCAGCGTTATAAATACCACACCAGCATGTGGCTTCAGGTACGTTTTACTCACCTTGTGACCCTGCCCGTTGAAGCACCTCTGACTTGAGCGTTGGAGTGCCTTTGCAGGTACCACCCGCGTGCGGCTTACCACTCGGTCCTTCATCCCAGCGACCGAGCAACGTCATCAAACAGCAGCAACCCATCGTATTGATCAGGTACGATCAGGCCCTGACCAATATAGAGCTGGGTCTCATGTATGAACAATCCACATGCAACTTTTCCATGGTCGATTTGGGTAACACATTCAAGGACGATCCATTGTCGATGAGCACTCGAGCAAGTGAGTATTCTCCGCATTTCACAGAGTTGTGCAAGGCCCTGTTGTGTCCTCTCCCTTTGGCTGGAACCTCGTCATCAGTAAAGGTAAGGTAGTTTCTTGCAACAATGTTCCCAACGATCCCGTCAAACTGACCCATTGTGATATCATGAGTGACATAGGCCTCGTTCAGTACCTTCATTAATGCCGCACGATGAGCTTCTGAGCTGAGCAATAATGATAACAGAGATATTTTAGCAAGGGTCTGATTCAGCTGGTCAACCACCTTATACTCACTCTGCCTCACAAGCTTTAAGAATTCACCAGCTTCCTGTTCATATAGTGTCCTTTGGCCTGCATTCTTATCAACAGGTTCTACTTCTTTGTCTTTGCCCTTGCGGGCTCTTTCTTCTTCTTCTTCTCTTGATTTCCCTCCACCGATTCTTTCGGGGGCATAGATACGCCCGCTACGAGTCATTCCACTAACCCCTGAGATGTTAATGACATCAGGGCTGTTCTGATGACCTTTCACTTGGACTTTCGCGCTGTACTTCCATGGGACTGCTTTGGTTTCCCTGTAGGGGAAGGGAGAGGGCACTTGGATAGTGATTGGTTTAGTCATACCCAGGGACGACTTCGAGTCCTTAGTTTAGCGGATCTCTAGCGGCTTCCGAGTATCCTTGTCCTGGCCATTGCTCGATAGGATGGTTGACACTTGGTCCTCCCTCTTTTGAAATCCCACTTGTATTATATGTCGGTCCAGCAGATCTTGAAGGACCGGCTGGAATGCTTCGCATGTCCCGGCACAACGAGGGTTTGTACATGAATCTTTTCCGGCGCATCCCTTCGTAACAACTCCGAAGTGGCACAATTCAGCATGGATAATGTCTAGAGGTGTGCTGATATCTTCCCCCTTTCTGGTTAAGGACTCTCCTTCTACAGCATTAACAGAGGAGTTCCTGTGCCCTGGTAGAGGGTTAGTGGCAACATTTGGACCGTCTTTTTTGAAATTCAGCCATTTGGATTCGATCAGGTCTTGTACCACATATTCCAAAGCTTTGCAGTTTTCAGTGGAATGTCCGGCCGCTCCAGCGTGGAACCCACAGGTAGCATTCGGGTCGTAGCTTGAACAGGTCTGTGTACGACATGGGTATCGGGTCAAAGCTAACGGGCTTTCTCTCTGGGTAATTTTGTGGTCTGTAGCTGGGAAGGGTTTGGTGAGGTGAGGCTGGTGGCGTTTGGGTAGGGAATTGATAGGCTTGTGGTGGTTTATTGTAGGAGGGTTTTCCGGCTCCAGTGATTGCGTTAGTTTCCCCCTCTTTTCTTTTGGGAAAACCAGCGAAAGGCTTTTTCTGGCTATTGGTTCCGGTGAAGCTGTGTGCAATCTTTCCATTCCTTAAACCATTCTCTAACCTCTCCCCTATGATGACCATATCCGAGAAGCTTGAGGATACACTCCCTACCAATCTGTCGTAGAAGGGCGACTGTAAAGTATCCATGAACATTGTTACCATTTCTTTTTCCAGCAAAGGTGGTGCTACTTGCGCTGCTAACCCTCTCCAGCGTTGAGCGTATTCCTTAAAGGACTCGTTATCCCATTTCGCCATATTCTGCAGCTGTGTCCTATCAGGTGCCATATCAGTGTTGTACTTATAGTGCTTTAGAAAAGCGTCTGCTAGGTCTTTCCAACATCTGATGTGAGCACGTTCCAACTGCATGTACCAATTCGAAGCTGACTCAGCTAGGCTGTCTTGAAAGTAATGGATGAGCAGTTTGTCATCATGTGCGAATGCGGCCATTTTCCTGCAGTACATGGTCAGATGGCTTGCTGGACAGGTTGACCCTCTATATTTGTCGAAGTCTGGCACTTTGAATTTAGGAGGGATGGCCACGTTCGGGACAAGACATAGGTCGTACGCGTCCCTTGCACCGACATTGTATCCTTCGATTGCTCTCACGCGCTTTTCAAGCATTTGATATTTATCCTTGGGATGAGAGTCCTCCATTGAGTAGTTATGAGTGGGTCCTCTCATGTTGTAGTGAGGAGGCACCATTGGCATTGCAGCGGAGTTCGCATTCAAGATGTGCGAATTAGGAGTAGGAGCATGATGAATTACTACTGGTGACGGAGTATAACCATGTGGAATGACCTGAGGTGCAGTCGCAGGACTTGAGAAGTGAGCTCGCAGTATTTCTGCATTTGTATTCTGAGCTGAAGGTCCAGCGACTCCCGAAGGTCCTTCCTCTGGATTGACCCCCGTGGTCGGAAGAGCATAACCAGCTGGGAGACCGTAAGGAGGCCATTGGTAGCTCTGGACATTCACTCCAGCGGTGTAGGGAGTCTCGGAGCTGCGAGGAGGAGGAAGGCTCGACTCGAAGCATTGTTCTCAGTATTCCCCGTCGAGGCATTTTCATCTGCGTTTCTTCTCTCGAGGAGCTTCATGAGCTCGGCCACTTGATCTTTGAATACCTTCGTCTCGCTCTTTTGATCCTTCAGCTTTGCCATGTCTTCTCTTAGAGCCTGATTATCCTCTTTGGCCATCTTCTTTGCTTGAGAACGAGCCTGGTAGCGATGTTGATGAACCAGCTTGCCTTTTCACTCTCTGTTTATTTTTCAAATTTTTTTTTACGTAAGTACATGAATGAATGAATGAATGTGCATGAGATGCAAATGTACAACTTCGTGTTACGCCGGGGAAATTATAATTTTCTGTTTGACGCATAACTGAAAGAAACTTATTTTATTAATGCAAATGTTTGATCCATCTTGTCAGAAAGAAAGTCTTACAATTCCCTGGCGGTTATAGAAATGTATGAAAAATGAAATGTTAATGTGCAATAATTAAAAAAAATTTTTACGCCATGCAAAAGGGAAAGGTAAAAATGCATGAGGTATGCTAAAAAATAATTTGTCAAAATAACATATGATTTTTTGAAATTTTTTTTGTTAAGAAGGCCGGAAAAATGTATCAGTGTTTGTTTGAATGCATGAGTATGAGGCTCCTTTGTGTCCTACGAGGGTTCCTTAGAGAATAGGTCTAGGGCTTGTCTGTTAAGTGAACCTTTCAAAGGGTAGCTCTAAAGAGACCTACATAAGGTTCCTAGAGCTAACGACCCCAATTAAGAACACTGATCAACAACAATAGGCAAGCTATTAGGAGTGCCAGCATTCTCAAGAGGGACCAAACTCTAGGTGAGACTTTCGTGACCACCCAACAGGACGCACATCCAGTAGGCCATCACTACGCAGTCTCGTTCTAACTTAGGTTATTATCCAGTCCGGGTATAGGACTATTCTCACGTGTGTGCAAAAATGTGATAGTGGAGTGTGTGAAGGAGCAAAATATCAAGAATACCCCCAAGCTGCAAAGCAAACAAACATACATACAGAAAAGTGGTCTTCTATCCTATGGTTTTCATATCACAAAAGAATAATATGCAATGAAAATAAAGGACAGAAAGGGAAGGGTAAAAATAAACATTAAATTAGCAACTAATCCTACAACTAATTAGACCAGGTTTGACTCTCTAAATGTCCCCAGTGGAGTCGCCAGCTGTAACGACCGAAAAATCCGGGTGAGGATTCCTCGAAGGTTCAAAAATGAAGCCGCCACCAAAGTTTAATTATAAGGGAAAACATTGGAAAATCCCTTTGGAATGGATAAGGGTCCTTGAGACCAGATAAGGGTTCGGGAGTCGGCTATGCGTGGGGAAGGTATTAGCACCCCACGACATCCTTCCTAATGAAGGTTACCTGCTAACTAGTTGTAGGAAAGAACATTAATTTTGAAAAAGTTTATTTTACCCTTTTATTGTGAATTAAAAAGAAAGAAGAAAAATGATATTTTATTTAAGAAAATGGTTATTTAGGAGAAGACTGAAAAAGGTTTTTTATTAGTGCAATTGACAGAGGTCGGCCGCCCTCTGCTCCTACGTATCTCTTGGTAGAGAATCAAATCACACGTAGTTCTTGGTAGAAAACTTTGTTTGTTGGTGTATTTTATGTAGGGATTTTAGGACTCCTGAGTGATCAGTTCATTTGTCCTAAAATGATGACTAACCCGACTGTACAGTCGGCTTAGTCCCCTACTTTATGAAAAGGGAGTTTTTTGAAGTTTGGAAGATAGTTTAATGTGTGGTGGTTTGATTTTGTTTGAATAGGGGTTTTAGGACTCTTGATCCATACGGTTCATTCGTCCTAAAACGCTGACTAACCCGACTGTACAGTCGACTTAATCCCCTATGTTGAAAATTTGATTTGTGGAAAGAAATGTGTTTGTGTTTATTTTAATTTAGGAATTGTTTGTTTTAAATAGGGATTTTAGGACATGGTCCGTAACGGTTCATTAGTGACCTAAAAAGCAGACTAACCCGACTGTACAGTCGACTTAGTCCCCTATTTATATTTTTGAGAATGAAATATTCATCTATTTATTTTTATAGGTTTTTTTGTAAAAGAAAATAATAAAAACGAAAAGAGAGGGTGTAATAGTAAAATGGGGGTGCAGTTTGTAGAAGGGGGGTTGTATTATTAGAACTGGGGGTGCAGTTAGCGAGTCCAGTTCGTTTTTGTGAACTAGCCTGCGTTTAAAAAGGGGCTTACTGGGGGCGCTGTATTAGTGAAAACGAGGGATGCAGGAAGTAAACTGAAATAAAAATTAAAATTAAAATGAATAAAAGTGGGAGGGGGTATAAAAGGGAAAATTAGGGTTTTGTAAATGATATTTCCTTCTCTTCATCTCATGCTACGCCGCAACGGCTCTTCAGGGAGACATTTGCGAACGTTTCGCATGAGAGAGAGAGAGAGAGAAAGAAAGGGAAATCGGAGAGAGAGAGAGAGAGAGAGAGAGAAATGATTTCGGAGTGAGAGAGATGGGGAAGACACGAAAAGGGAGAGGGTGAGAGTGAGAGAGGACGACAGAAAGAGGGCTATGGCCTCATGGCCACGTCGGACCTGCAACGGAGAGAGGAGAAGGACGGAAACAACGTGGTGGCTGTATCTGGTGACTGGTGGAGGTTCGCGGTGGTGCGGAGAGGCTCACGGGGTGTTTTCGGTTGAGCTTGACGGTGAGGAGAGAGGAAAGTTGTTCGCCAGAGAGAGGGGGAAGAAGGACGCCAGCGGTGCTGACGGCGGTGTTTCTCAACGGCGGCGTTTTTGCTACTGACGTGCGTACGATGGAGGGACGGTGCGACGGCGCGGATTTGACAGTGTTCATTGACAGTGATGGCACGGTTGGGGAGGACGATGGCGACGGTAGGACGAGCGGGAAACGGTGTACAACGCGACAGTGGGCTTACGGTGGTGGACGGGGTTGACAGGCCGTCGCGGTGGTGGTTACGACGCCTAACGCGTAGTGCGAAGGCGTGATTAGGAGGTTCGGTGGCGGGGTTTTGGAACGAACGGCCAGGGGGACGGCGGTTTCTACAGAACGACCACCGTGGGTGGTGGTCGGAGTCTGTCTCACGGTGGGGCAGGTTAGTTTCTTTTGCTCTTTTCATTTTTTTTGTTGAAAGTTAAAAACGAGCAGGTCTGAGATTTTAGACTTGTGTTTGGATCCCTCTGTCCACTAAACAAGACTCATATTTACATGTGATTTACTTTGACTATCTACGTATTCTGATTTTATTTTGTTTTCTGAAATCTTAAACAGAAATAGTTAAGCTAATAACAAAAAGGTATTATAATAATTTGTTTCTAGATAATCACATAAAATGCGTGTACAAAATAACGGACCAACCTAATCTCCAGCATCTTATATTTTCCTTCCGTGTGTTTGCTACGGCTACCGTTATTTACATTCTTGTTTGACTACTACTGCTGCTGTCTGATTTTGCACTTGCTGGCTCTCCTTCTTTATTTCAGAAACTCTGATTGTTTTTGTTGATTAGGGTTTCGGTGTGAAACCCTAATCGTTTGAGTGTTTTTCCTTTAAATTTTCGTATCTAATTTTTTGTGTAATTTTCTGTCTATTTTTGGGTGCCTCAAGCTTGTTTATATAGGCAACAATTAGGTTTTTTTCTGATCCTTCTCCAACTTTCTTTCCTTTTTTGCAGGTTTTGGGCTTGGGTTGAAGAAGATGGGTACTTGATGAGCAAGGAAAGACTAGGGCTTCAGCTGCTGTTTTCTGTATTTTCGTTTTTTCTATTTTTTTTTTGTATTTTTTATTATTTTCAGATTGTATTATTTTTTGTATTTTTTGGTTATTATTGTAAATATTTGTAAATTAATTTTTATTGATTATTTATTATATTTGTCATTTTGCTGTGGACAGATTTATTGTTTTTTTGGTCAAAATGGAAGAAAAGAATTAAATTGGGCCAAGCCCAATCAAAAGACTAGACATAGGCCCAATTTAGACAAATGACTAAAATAAGGCCCAATTAGAACAATTTTCTAAGATCAGGTCCAATCTAGACAAATTACTATCATAGGTCCAAAAGCCACATAGGCCCAATTAGGCAAATGATTAAAACATTAGACATAAGCCCGTTTATTAAAAAAAAGGTTTGAAACACTAAGCGTCAGCCCAATTAGGCAAGTTAACAAAATCAGGCCCAAAAGGTTGGGCATAGGCCCAATTGGACAAACCGGTCCGAATTAAAAGCAAAACAGCGCTCGAAATGCCATAGGCTTGTGATACGGGGCTAAAACAAATACGATAAAAAGATCGGGCAAAATTGGGGTATAACACTCATCTTTCGGAGTGGGCAAGTTCAGATGCCTATAATCAATACATTCCCGTACCTGGCCATTCTTTTTTATCACGGGGACTATGTTAGACAGCCATTCTACGTACCTGGAGGTTCTTATGAACCCTGCTTTCAGCAATCTCTCAACCTCAGCCTTGATCTGTGGCATCAGCTGTGAGTTGAACCTCCTTGGTGGCTGCTTGTGGGGTTTGCAACCTTCCTTGATGGGCAGCCTATGTTCTACGAAGGCTCTATCAAGGCCTGGCATCTCATGGTAGTCCCATGCAAAGCAGTCGCGATACTCCTTTATCAAAGCTACCACCTGATCTCGCTGTTGAGGTTGTAATTTGCCACCGACCTTAGTCATTCTTGGCTTTCTTTCACTCCCTAAGTTCACCTCTACTAGAGGGTCTTGAGATTAAAATGTGGGTATCCTCCTCTAGATGGGTTCTATGTGGGGAGGCTCGGCCAACATACTGTTATCGGGTTCATCCGAAGCCCCTTGGCAGGAGTGCTCTGAGAGCCCGTCTTCTTCACATATTGGACCGAACATAGCCTCTTCAATGCTGGATTCGATTTGGAACAGGTGCAGCCGATCCAGCAGGCTTTGTACCTCTGTTGGGGATTATTCATTATTCTCATTGCTAGGCCGTGGGTCGGTCAACATTTTGAGTTCAAAGCCTTTCTTAGTCCATTCACATGATTCTATACCCCCTCCTCGTAATTCCCTGGATTGGAGATGGGGCGCAAATGGGGGGAGTAGAAGACAGCTTCAAACATCTTCACCTCAGTAGGGAACAAATTGGGATCGGCCTCTACTATCTCCACCTTATCACTTATCCAAAAATTTAATTAAGTATTTAATTGAGTGTAACGCCCCAAAAATTTAATTAAGTATTTAATTAAATTGTTTGGAAATTTAGTTAATAGAAATAATAAAATAAATAATAATAGAGTATATGGACCTATGGTTAGGATTAGTAGAAGTGAAATTAGAGTTCGCATATCCAAAAGAAAAAGCCCATGAGAATTCACTAACTATAAAAGGGGATTAATTAGGGTTATGCGCATTGGAGAAAGAAAAGAAAAATTCGAAATAGAGAGAGAGGAGAAGAGAGGGCGCGGCGAAGACGAGAGGAGAGCTAGGGCAAGCCAAAAATTTTGAGTTCTTCAGAGGCAAAGGTAAGGGTGGGGTTCTATCTCTATAATTGGGTGTATGTGGGGCCCTATGTAGAAAGGTTTATGGAACCCTAGGTGATTAAGTTAGAGAACCCTAGTTGTAGGAATTTTATTTGATTAATGATGAATGAAGATAAATCGATGGTGTTTGAGCATGATTGAATATGTTTGGATATGAGTGGTGATTGATTGAATGAAATAGATGATGAATTGAATACAATAGATGAGGAATGTGGAACCCTAGGATTGTTTGATGACTAAAAACTAGATTTTGATGTTTTAGGATTGTTGGTTGAGTTTTGGACATTCATGTTGATGATTAAAATCAGTTTAGGGCTTAAGAACACAGAAAAATTTCATGTTGCTGCTGTCTGGGCGCCATGGGCGCCGTTGTCTAATTTTCTGGGCGCTCTGCTGCTGCCCTGGGTGCCGTTGTCTGGTTCTGGGCGCGCTGCTGCTGCCCTGGGCGCCATGGGCGCCGTGTTGCCTATTGCGCTGTGCGCTGCGTGTGGCTGCCTCACTTGGCGCCCACGCACTGGGCGCCGTTCCCTGGATGTTGCCAATTTTGTTGCTGTGTTGTTGCTAGGCACCTAGTCCCTGGGCGCTGAATCCTGCCATGTTGCCTAAATTGTTGCTTATTCTTGTTTTCGCGATATCTTTTGAACCGAGAGCCCGATTGAGGTGCTCCAAAATGCGTTGGAAAGCTTATTCAGAGAACCAATTGAATATTCTAATTTTGAGGCAAAATGAACTGTTTTTGATGTTGATGATTTTTAAATTGGTAATTGTTGGTTAAACATTGATTAAGTCATTAAGTTGTCAATTGTTGGTTAAATATTGATTTAAGTTATTAAGTTGTTAATTTTTGGTTAAATTTTGATTAAGCCTTTAAGATGTTAATTGTAGGTTGAATGTTGGATAAGTCGTTAAGTGGGAAACTGTTGGCTGATTGTCAAGTTGAGTCAATAAGTGTTAAATGATTGCCTAGGTTGTTAAGTTGTCAATGGATTGCTTAAGTCGTTAAATGTCATGGGCGTCAGTTTTGGCTGCCAAGTGTGTTGTTGGGCGCTGTGGGCGCCAAGGGCGCCAAATGTGGCTGCCCACCTGTGAAGTCCATGAACGATGTTTAAAATGATGTCGAATGTATGATTTTTCTGACGTTGCTGAAATAAAGTGATGTTGCCAAAATACTGTGATGTTGCTAAAAGTGTTGAAAAATTCTAAGTTGTAATTTGTTGACGACGATTGTTATACGACGACGAAGTTGCCTATATTTATTGGCAGATGATGTGTTATAGGCCTATGGCCACTGTTGTTTCCGATGTTGTTGCTTGCCGTGTAATTGATGTCATATGTTGTGCATTCACATGGTGTCTCATGCATAGCATAATTTTTACGACTGAGCTATGCTCAAACACGACGACGACGTTGCGATGTTGATACCCCTATTTACGGGTTTGGATTATGGTACCACATGCATTATAGGGCGGTGGCCCTGAGTTGAGTCGCATTCCGCATTTACGTGCATATTTATGTGATTGAAATGATGATGATTGACGTTAAACGATGATTGATGCTGAAGTGATGATGATTGACGTTAAATGATGAAATAATGCTGTAATGACGTTGATTGATATTTAAATGATGAATTGCTGCTGTAACCTGATATATATAGTTCTTCATGTATCTAATTATATAGAATGATATCTCACCCCTTCTGTTTGAATGTTACCCCAAATGTGGGTAACGTGCAGGTGAGTCCGAATGAAGACCACAGTTCTTCCTTAGATCGGTGTCGTCGCTCTGATACGTAGCACTCGGGGGGGAACGAACGCTGTTTTCTTTTATTTGGTTATGACTTATATTTTGTTGGATTTTAAGTTTGCGAAGCCGTGCTTATT
Source organism: Astragalus membranaceus (assembly GCA_039519185.1). NCBI lineage: Eukaryota > Viridiplantae > Streptophyta > Magnoliopsida > Fabales > Fabaceae > Astragalus > Astragalus membranaceus. The sequence goes on along the minus strand of CM076854.1, from coordinate 124,413,746 downwards.
TGCAACGATGTTAATGATTGATTTTGTTGAACTTTTCGCTGCGTGATCGAATGTTAATTGACGTTGACGTTTTTTTAAGAAGTGCTATGTATTACGAATTGTTTTTGAGAAATGTGACATTCGTTTGTCGTTAAAAACTCTGATTTCACGTTAATAATTTACTGGGTAGAAATGGGTGTTACAATGAGATCCTCTGCATTCTTTCCCAATTTCTTCATTGTTGCCAATGGCATGATATTCAGCACAGCTCCACCATCCACAAAGACCAGGTTAAATAGTTTCTCATTCAAATGGGCTGTGATGTAGAGAGGCTTCAAATGTCTGGTTATGTCTGTCGTAGGCTTCTCAAACAATATTCCTTCTGTGACTGGTCCCTCGGGCTCTGTCAAGGCAGTCCACTCAGCTTCCTCAGCAAAGACATCTCCCTCGAGGGCTTTTGGCTGGTCTTTATTTTCCCAGAACTCTGGTAGTAGGAGACCAACCATCTCTATGTCAGCACAGAATTCCCCATCTTGTCCGTCCATTATGTCGTCCAGTATTGATCCCGTTAGGGAATTCCCATCAAAATCCAATGGACCGAAGGGGTTCTCTTCTTCTTCCCCCAAGAGGTCATCTTCTGCAATCTCTTCTTCAGTCATGGCTCCCTCAACGAGGGGTGCACTGGTTGGCTGAGGCTGTCTGGGACTGTGAGGACCGTACAGACACTCTATCACTGCCTCGGTGAGAGGGATATTGACTGTATCTACCACCCCTATCATGGTGTTGGGCTCTTCCCTCTTTGTCAATGGGTACCTCAGGCACGGCTACCGCAGAAGTTTGCTGCTCCAACGCTGTGTCTCGATCGGTTTTGGGAAGGCTTGTTCCAACGCCGTGGCCACAGAAGCTACGGGGATGGTCTGTGTATTCCCTTCTCTGGCCAAGATAAGCATCTGGAGTGTCTCCCTCATTCTTTGGAAAGCCCTTGCCCTCTGCAGTCTCCTCTTCTGCGAGCGTGATTTGGAGGTCACTCTGGGGGCTGGTGCCTCTGCTGCTGCTTGTGTTATCCATTGATCTTGTGGCACCTACAAGGGTGGTCTAACGATTCTAGTAGCTCTCAACTCACTATCATTCAAAACAGTGATATCCACTAATGTTACGTCTTGTGTCATGGTGACCTGTGCTACCCTTCTTTCTTCCCTAGGATGAACCTTCTCTCCTCGGTTTGATATGGTGGCTTGTCCGATGGGTTCATCGGCAGACCGACCATGCCCCCCAGGCGGGAGGTGTTGGAGTCTTTCCCTGAGATCTTTGGGCCGTGGTGCATGCCTTTCAGGGTTAAGCTTGGATAAATGTAACTCCCTGAGGTCAAGGACAAGTTTCCCTGGCTTTGGGAGCTTCTCCTGGGGTTCTCGACGCTGACTCGGCCCTCCTACCTGCAGTTTTTCTTGCAAGAGATCCATACGTTCCGCCACCGTAGATCCTTTAGGGGGTGACCCCAATCGGTCAAAGACTGACACTTTCTTTTCTAGGGGAACCTCCTGTTTAGGGACCCACACATACTTCTTCTTCCCTTTCCCTCGGTCGCCCCCTGAGAAGGAGACCATATTGATGTTCATGCTGGGGAAAAGGTCAGTGTCAACAGTCATCTCTGACGCCCCCTTATCGGCCATCTTGAATCTTCCCTTCCTGATAGCCTCCTGAATGGCTCGGCAGAAGATAATGCAGTTACAGGTTGAATGATTAAATGAGTTGTGCCACTTACAATATTTCTTCCCCTTTATTTCCTCAGGAGAGGGTATCTTGTGGCCGTCAAGGAGCTTGATCTTCTTGTCTTTCAATAGATAATCAAATATCTGGTCGGCCTTAGATATATCAAAGGAATACTCAACCATGTTCTCATCCTCGTCCTTTTCCTTTCCTTTGGCAGGTTTAAGGGAAAGACAGAGGTAAGCCTTTCCTTTGACTATCTCAGCCACCAAGATGTTTGACGTGTAATCGGCTGACTCATTATAGTCTGAATCTTCAGCTACATCAACCACTGATACTAATAAGGTCCTCGACCCCTAATGGCTCTTTTCCTTTCTCTCTCATGTATGAACTGCTCAATCTGAACTGATCTGGAAGCTAGGCCACTGAGGTCACTACAAGCTTGTCCCACAAGCTTCTCCTTAAATTGAGGGTGCATTCCAGAGATGGCCGTGGAAGTAAGTTGAGACTCTGGGAAAGGTACTGTACACTTTCCGGTCATCTTCCTGAATCTTTCAATGAAGTCAGTCACAGCCTCATCCACCTTCTGCCGTAAATTCACGAGATCGACTGCGGTGACTTCAAGTTGTGGCCAATAGAATCTGTCATGGAAGCACATTTCCATGTGTGCCTAGGTCTGTATAGAATCAGGTGGGAGTGAAGAGTACCATGAGAAAGAGGAACAACTGCAGCTTATGATATTCATTCTGGTTCCCTTCTCCACATTGGGTCGTGAATCGTCCGACGTGGTCCATTGTAGACTTGCCATCATCCCTGGAAAACGTAGCAAAGTCAGGGGTTTTAAATCCTCTGGGCAGAGGCACCAATTTATCCACCCGTTCGGGGTAAGGCTTCCTGTACACTGGCCTGTCCAGCGGCTTCAAGTGCACACTGAAGAACTTCTTGATGGTGTCAGCTATCAAATTAGGGTCCAGGAGTTGGGGCCCCGATTGTCTTTCAGGCGAAGGCGTTGGTCACCACATTGTATCTGGGGGACCCTGCGCCCTTGGCTGCGGTGGTACCTGAGGTGGAGCATCTGTCCATGGCTGCCTAGGCACTACTTGGGCCAGGTTAACATGGCCAGTTCCTGGTACAAATGTCTGAGTACCTCGGTGAGGTGGAAACTGGTTCCATGGCTGCTCGACCGGGGCCACATTCATCTGTGTCTATATATAGGAACCCGCCGGGTAGGTATTGAGTGCGCCGGAGTACGGCTGACTAGGACACGGTTTTGTCGAGCTAGGTGGGCTCTGGGCCCATGGCTGCTGACTCGGGCAAGACTCGTCTGTCTTGCCAATCCCTGTTTTCGGGGCGAAGGCTTGCCCCCCTACGTAAGCCGGGTAGTTAGTCGCGGTAGAACACCCATAGGATGGTCCTTGCGGCAGACCCACTAAGCCTGCTGCCTCGGGCGGCCTTCTGGCCATTTGCACTTGTCCCTGCTGAAGAGAAGCCGTGTTAGTGACATTCGCCATAAACTGCCCCCCAGTGTTGGCAGTGGCAAAAGTACCAGGCTGAGGAATTACAGGGGTAGGATTTACCTGATGAGAAAACGTCTGCTGAGGTCCGGTCATGCTCCCGCTCGGTGGACACTGTTGCATGCTTTCCATTGGGTTATAGGAAGATGTCAGCTAAGGTCCAACAGGGCTGGTGTATGGTAGGGTCTGATGCGTGCCTTTCAGAGAGTTTGGTTGTCCTCTCTGCGATTGGCCAGGGAAACCATTGTTCATTGTGCTGCTCGCTTGCGTAGCACGCCTCTATTCCGCTTCCTTGGCCTGTTGCACCTCATTGTGCACCATAGGTTTAACTATGTCGGCCAATTGGTGGGACGGTACATAATATCATGTTTCCCCATGTCGATTTGCTGCCGAATAAACGATGTGGTCATCACCACGGGCTCCTCATAGTCTTGAGGGGACGTTTCATTTGAATCAGCATTAACCGCTGGGGTGGTTGTCCCCGAAGCACTTACTGGCTCCGTGTTTTTCGTTTTGGGGGCATACTGAGGGTCCTGCCAGAGCGTAGGTGCATACGCCAACAATAATCCAGTCCAGGCGAATCAAACGTGATTGTTCGTTCACCCGTTCCTGTACCATTAGGCGTGCCAATTTTTGTTATCGTCAAACTCTTAGGTCCTAGCCGTGGGGTCGGCCAGAGGTTTGTACAGTCTTTGATTCCTCTGTTTTTCAAGCAATTGCGCCGAGGAGGGAACTCTGCTCATCGATTGTGGGTTTCCTGACTCCTCTAGAAAGGGTCGGGTTGAGTGCATGGGACGCGAGGGTTGGATTATCTACTGGCCTAATGCATAAAGATAAAAGTAAAGTGCGGTAAAAGAAGATAACGCAGATAAAAAATAGAGTTTTTGTATTGATGTGTGCCTTCTTACAATTTATTCCTCTTCCTATATATACATATGCCCTCATCGGCCACTATCCGAGCCAACGCTTTGATAAGTCTATTTTTAGAGTCTTTTTAATAGTTATTTTTCTTAAGTTTATTTGGTATTTTAATTATATTTTTGAGCTATTTTACTACAAATGTTTACTTTTTATTTTCAGGTGTTATTTTGAAGCAAAAGAGAAAATATGAGGAAAAATGAAGAAACAAAGAAAATATTTGAGGAGGAACAATTTTTAAGACCACTTGGCACTCAACAGGGCGCCAAGCAGCAAAACTGGCGCAGCACAGGGCGCCAAGAGCGCCAAGCAGCAAAAACTGGC
>CM076854.1:123611804-123804304 GCA_039519185.1 Astragalus membranaceus | reverse complement strand
GTCAATTAGTAAAATGAAATACATTTAGTTATGTTTTATTATTTTTAATTTTAATTTAATTTTTTATTGAAGTATCCCCGCCGTATCGTATCTTGATTATCAAAATTTTCCCGTATTCACATATCCGTATCGTGTCGTATCCCGTATTGTATCCCGTATCCGGGCTTCATAGGTGAAAAGTGGACAGAAGCTCCAAAACTAAGTACTAGTAATATTTTAGGCTAAAGTGCTCCCGAGGTCCCTTATCATTATTTAAAGTAACGATTTGGTTCTTTATCTTTTTTTTGTCCCAAATCAGTCATTTATGTTTTAAATTTTTGACACATAAACCATTTTCTGTCCCAAATCAGTCTTTTATGTTTCATATTTTTAACACATAAATCTTTTTTTTTGACACATAAATCAGCACTGTTAACGGAAAAGGATTTATGTGTCAAAAATTTGAAAAATAAAAAACTTATTTGAGACAAAAAATACATAAATGACTAATTTATTACTTTAAATAAAGATAAAGATTCGGGACGACTTTGGCCAATATTTTAAGTCGACTACAATTTGTTTTGGCGCACCTAACTTTTCTCCCATTTTAAAACACACAATATGGTTATTCAGGTCATTTACCAAATGTGAAGCAGACATCACAAATATCCGAAACTCACAACGAGGATCATCATTCCCTAAAGACACCTACGCGTTTTTCAATCCCCCTAATTATTTAATCAATAAGCAAAATAAGTACTACTACATCACTACCCAACTCTGCAGCTATAAATGTAAAGCCTCATCACCATCACACTACTAACTACCCTGAGATTCAACTCAGATACAAGAAAAAAATAGAGAGAGAAAGAAGTTAAGATGAGAACAAGCAATCACTTAATTGGTGTACTAAACTTCTTAACCTTTCTATTGTCAATTCCAATACTAGGAGGTGGAATATGGTTAAGCAGCAGAGCAAACAACACAGATTGGTTTCATAATCTTCGCTTATGTTGTAACTGATAAAGGATCGGGTAGAAGGGTTATGAATCGTGCTTATTTGGATTATTATCTTGAAGATTATTCTGGTTGGTTGGAAGATCGTGTTGCTAGTGATAGTTATTGGGGGAAATTAGTTCTTGTGTTAGGGATTCTAAAGTTTGTTCTAAAATGGGAAGAACTTTTAATGGTTTTCCTGAATCTCCTGATATGTTCTTCACCAGAAAACTCACCTCTGTTCAGGTATGTTCCCTAATATTAATTCTTACGATTTTTTTTTTGGGTGTTTTTTATTTACTTCACTGCAAGTTGTTGTATTGTATATATATGTTCAATAATCCGGATTAATTTCTGAACCATCTTAATTAGGGTTTATGATACTAATACTCGATTTTGTCTATGGATCTAAGAAATTAACATTGGCTATTAAGATTTTTGATATATAAATGGTTGTTAAATTAAATACTAGTATGACTGAAGTGGCTGTGAAAAAAGCCAAGTAATGTTGGCTGTTAGCTCATTCTACGCAAGGGCATGAGTTCAACTCCTGCTGCAAACGTGGTGGGTGATCTGTAGCTAACTCTCTTAGTTCTCAAAGAGTCTTGATGCCTGCCCCGACCCTAATATGCCCCAACCCTAATAAACCCTTGAAACCCAACTCACTTAATTTTTTTGTAATCAAAAACTTTTTTGCATGACTGAAGTGGCCACAATTGCAAGACATAAAAATCTTGACACCAATGAGATCAAGGAAGGTGTTTGGAAATTAGGATTTAGAGCAATTCATTGGGTGTTTCTTTTAGCTAATTTGGATTAGTTTATTAACATTTTAAATACAATTTTAGTGTGCTATAGGTGATTTTGGGTTAGTTTAAGTTAGTCAGAATTGCTTATACCAACCTGTATGTTAAGGTAGGAAACTGTTTGGGATTTTAGTACCGCACTATCTTTTAAAAACTGAACTGTACATCGAATCGATGAGATAATAGTTGAACTGCTGAAATAACTGAATTATAAATGGTTGATTTATGATTTAACTAGTTGAACAGTAGCAACATGGAATCACATCAGAAACAATTAAGTGCAGTTTTAGAAGTGCTTAGGCAGAATCACCTATATGCCAATAGAAAGAAATATTCTTTTGTTCAAACACAGGTGGAGTATTTGGGTCATTTGATCTCTAAGGATGGTGTGTCTGCTGATCCCAAGAAAATTGAAGACATGTTGAAATGGCCTATTCCTATAGACATTAAAAGTCTTAGGGGCTTTCTTGGGCTAACCGGCTATTATAGGAAGTTTGTGAAAAATTATGGGAAGATTGCATGGCCTTTAACACAACTACTTAAGAAAAACAGCTTTGCATGGAATGATGAAGCACATGGGGCATTTGAAATTCGTAAGACAGCTATGACAACTATACCTGTTCTTGCCGTTCCCAACTTTGAGAAAGAATTTGTAGCGGAAACGGATGCCTCAGGGAAGGGATTAGGAGCAGTTTTGATGTAGGAAGGGCGACCAATAGCTTTCATGAGTCAAACATTGACTGATAGAGGCCAGAGAAAATCTGTGTATGAGGGGGAAGTTATGGCAGTTCAAAAGTGGCGTCCCTACCTACTTGGTAGACACTTTAAGGTACATACTGACCAAAAGACCTTAAAATTTCTCACTGAACAGCGAATAATTAGTGAAGGCCAGCAGAAATGGATTTCCAAATTACTTGGATATGATTTTCAGATTGTGTATAAACCTGGGAAAGAGAATGGAGTGGCTGATGCTCTTTCTAGAAAGATGAATTACACAGCTATCACCACGGTGCGTGGGATGGTTTAGAGGAAGAAATACAGGGGGATGACAAGCTAAAAGTCATTGTACAAGACTTGTTAGGTGATCCAAACAGCCATCATGGGTATGTTTTAAAGAAGGGCAGATTATACAAGGAGGGCAGAATTGTAGTTCCAAAAGATTCTCCTAGAATTTAGTGGATATTGACTGAGTTACATGACTCTTATGTGGGTGGACATTCAGGTTATTTCAGAACATACAAGAGAATATCCAGTTTGGTCCATTGAGAAGGAATGAGAAAAGCTATCCAGGAATATGTACAAGCTTGTGAGGTATGTCAGCGAAACACGTATCAGACACTTAGTCCAGGAGGGTTGCTGCAGCCATTACCTATTCCTACTCAAACATGGAATGACATCTCCATGGACTTCATTGAAGGACTTCCAAGAGCAAAGGGAGTGGATACCATCTTTGTGGTTGTGGATAGACTAACCAAGTATGCGCATTTCATAACCCTAAGCCACCCGTATACAGCCAAGGATGTGGCTGAGGTATTCACAAAAGAAGTGGTGAGATTGCATGGATTTCCTAGCACTATAGTTTCAGATAGAGACAAAATTTTCTTGAGCACTTTTTGGGCTGAATTATTCAAACTTGCTGGTACAAAATTGAAATACAGCAGTGCATACTATCCCCAGACAGACAGATTGAAGTAGTGAATAGATGCTTGGAATTCTTACTTACGATGCCTCACCGGAAAGAAACCAAAGCTGTGGCCTAATTGGTTGAGTTGGGCAGAATATTGGTATAACACCAATTATCATTCATCTTTGAAAACTACTCCTTTTCAGGCACTGTATGGCAGAGAACCACTTGTCCTAATTAGAGGGGATTGTCACCATTCTGCAATGGAAGAAGTCAACAGGTTAACTGCAGAAAGAAATGAAGTTTTACAAGAGTTACATGAGCAGTTGGTAAGGGCACAAGATGTTATGAGAGCACAGGCCAACAAGCATAGGAGGCAAGTTGAATATGAAGTGGGGGACATATAAAATGAAGAGTCTTGCTAAGAGAATCAACCAGAAATTAAGTCCAAGGTATTATATGGGCCTTATGAAGTTGAGTAGAGAATTGGGGTTGTTGCTTACAAGCTAAAACTACCCGAAGACACTAAGGTACATCCTATATTCCATGCATCATTACTCAAGAAATCAGTAGCCCCAACAACCAATTTCCAACATTTACCAGCCTGCTTAACTGAGGATTGGCAGCTTGATGTGGTGCCTGAATCCAGCAAAGATACCCGCCAGAATGACAGAGGGGAAACAGAAGTTTTGATTAAATGGGAAGGACTACCTGAGTTTGAGAATTCATGGGAATTAGTTGAGAAGATTCAACAAGAATTTCCAGCTTTTATCCTTGAGGACAAGGATGGTTTCGAAGGGGGAGAGAATGATAGAAGATTCAGGAATGTATATGTGAGAAAGAAAGATAAAACAGTTACTGAAAGAGGCGCAGCAGACAGTTAATCAGGAAGCGCCAGATCCTGTGGCAGTTATCCAAAAGGCACCAGTGACAGTTATTAATGGGGCGCCAGATACCACAACAGGTGTAACCACCAGGGGCGCCCTGGGCGCCACGTCCTGCCAAGTGTAAAAGCAACTGTCCGCGCATGACAGTTACTGTTATGTGTTTTATAACTGTCCTAGGTGTATTGTGTTGTATATAATTGTATTGTTCAACCATTAGGGAATTAGGCAAGTTTGTAAGTGGAATTGTATTCCTTGGGAAGCCCTGAGCACCTCGAATCGCTCAAGATAACAGTACTACTTATTCTGAAATCATTATCTACAAACTGATTCTGTGTAATTCCCTAATTTCAATAATACAACAGAGTATAACTCTGTTTTCTGTCTATCAGTTTTACTTACTGAATTGTATCCTAACATTCACACCTTATGCAAAACTTTATGCTCATGAAGGGACTTCTTCTGATGCTTCTTTAAAAAGACTGAACTGATTGGTCGCTTACCATACCTAACTATTACCGGACAAGATATTTCCTTCTCAGTGCAACATTTAAGTCAGTTTATATCTAATCCAAAAACTCCTCATTTTCAAGCTGCACAAAAGGTTTTGAAGTATCTGAACAATTAAACACCCCTATTGAGCATAATTCCCTACTTGTTAGTGCTGCTTTTACAATTTGTGGCCCGTTAATAATGCATGGGTGAGTAAATTTACTTCATCTGGAATCACAATGAGTGGTTAGTATGTCCATCATGACTTACAGACTTGCAATTTGTGCGTCTTGTTTTTGTGCGGTTTGTGCAGCCACCATTTATCTTCATTCGTTCAGTTCTGTCTTGTGAGTTTTAAGGTTTAGTGGTTATTACCGCTTACTAAAAAGTGTGAGTGGTTGTGGGCCGAATGAAAACTAACATAAAATAACAGTACTAAATTTAAATTTTATTACTTTGAAAATTATTTAAATTTAATATCAATACATTAAATATTATTTGAATAGTTTAAGTTTTTATTTTAATTAATATATTTTATTAATATATTATGTATAAAAACATATTAATAAAACATCCATAAATTTGTAATTTGACTTACCATTCGTATTATTTTGCATCTCATGTCCAACAACTATACCCAGCTTCCATTGACAGATTCATGTAATGAAGTGTATTTGCTTCCTCTGAAAATTAATTTTTTTTACTAATCTTTTAAAGTACTATTTATCTGATGTCTTGAGTTTTAAATCTTGCATGTAGACTCCTAAATCATAACAATTAAATAAAGAATAAACTATTAATTTAGTGTATGAACTTATACGCTCACGCCCACGCACAGCAGTTGTTACCCACAACCAGAGCTCTAACCCCGCTGTCGTCTTCCCAAATCTCCCAGCAGTTTCTATCGCGGCGGCGGCCTCTCTTCTCTCCCAGCGTTCGTACTCTCCAGCGTCCTTACGTGTTCTTCTAGCTCCTTTGTCCTTACAGGTAGCATCTAAACCAGTGTTAGAAACCCTTTCTTCTGGACATTAGAATTAGAAACCCTTTCATATTGTTCACATGCCTGTGTTTTGAGTTTTCATATGCCACTGTTCTCCCAATTGTTAAAATTTTATACTGTTTACAATTTCCCTTACCCACTATTTTATTAATTTTTGATGTATCAATAAACCCTAGAAGACTGCGCAGGAAATACTGAAACTGAAGAAAAGAAAACCCAATCATATATATCTACGGAACTGAAGTCATAAGTTGTCCACAACGCGGTGAACTGCTTCAATCAGAAATGGACGCCGACAACGCTTTAAACAAAGCGGACCCTGAGAACACTCTCATGCAACTGGATTCCGGTGAATCTACCGAGGCTCGAGTAAGTACTTGCTCCTAACACTTCTCTCTTTATAATTTTTACCATGTTCGTAATGAAAATGAAAACCAAATTTGCTGCTAAATTGGGGAGTTCATTGTTAAATTGTTGTGTTAACTTTACGCCATTATGCCTACTGCCCTGCTAGGCTTACAGGATAGTTTAATTGTTCAGATACTTCAGAACCTTTTGTGCAGCTTGAAAATGAGGAGTTTTTGGATTAGATATAAACTGACTTAAATGTTGCACTGAGAAGGAAATATCTTGTCCGGTAATAGTTAGGTATGGTAAGCGACCAATCAGTTCAGTCTTCTTAAAGAAGCATCAGAAGAAGTCCCTTCATGAGCATAAAGTTTTGCATAAGGTGTGAATGTTAGGATACAATTCAGTAAGTAAAACTGATAGACAGAAAACAGAGTTATACTCTGTTGTATTATTGAAATTAGGAAATTACACAGAATCAGTTTGTAGATACTGATTTCAGAATAAGTAGTACTGTTATCTTGAGCGATTCTAGGTGCTCAGGGCCTCCCAACGAATACAATTCCACTTACAAACTTGCCTAATTCCCTAATGGCTGAACAATTCAATTATTTACAACACAATACACCTAGGACAGTTATAAAACACATAACAGTAACTGTCATGCGCGGACAGTTGCTTTTACACTTGGCAGGACGTGGCGCCCAGGACGCCCCTGGTGGTTACACCTGTTGTGGTATCTGGCGCCCCATTAATAACTGCCACTGGTGCCTTTTGGATAACTGCCACAGGATCTGGCGCTTCCTGATTAACTGTCTGTTGCGCCACAGGATCTGGCGCAGGTTGCATAACTGCTCCTCTTTCAGTAACTGTTTTGCCTTTCTTTCTCACATATACATTCCTGAATCTTCTATCAGTGAATAGAGTGCAGGCAGGTTTAGCAGCCAAGGAACCAGCATCAGCTAATAGTTCTAAGGCATACTTTCTCTTATTCAGCAATATACCAGATTTAGATCTATGCAATTACAATCCCCAAGAAGTACTTCAATTGTCCTAAATCTTTGATGCTAAATGTCTGGTCTAAGAACTGTTTAACAGATTGTATTTCAGCAATACAATTACCAGCCAGCACTATGTCATCTACATACACCACCAGTGCAGTAAAATGTGAACCAGAATTTTTAACAAAGGGAATGATAAGCTAGGGACTGAGTGTAACCAAACAAAATAAGGGCAGTGGACAATTTTGAGTACCATTGCCTGCTGGCCTGCTTGAGACCATAGAGAGACTTATGCAATTTGCATGCCTTGGCATGTCTAGAGGCAGAACATCCAGGGGGAAGTGTCATGTACACTTCTACTAAATCGCCATGCAAGAAAGCATTATTTACATCTAATTGTTCTATGTGCCACCCTTTCATAGCTGCTAGAGCAAGGAAAATTCTTATAGTAGCGAGCTTGGCCACCGGAGAAAATGCATCGAAATAGTCAACATCTTCCATTTGGTTGTAGGCTTGTAGCCCTTGGCTACTAATCTGGCCTTATACCTTTCAATTGATCCATTTGGCAGTTAAGTGAGGGCATAATTAAGTGAGGTTAACTGTTTGGTTTTGGTTACTTAACTACTAAAAATCATGCGTAGTAGAGTAGAAATAATGGTAAAATAGGAGGGCATAATTGTACACAACAGTGATACGCCAATTTTGGCAGTTAAGTGAGGGAACTCCCATTATATAATGTTCTATTATAAAATTAGTTATAATTAACCCCAGCACTGTTTTTTAATCCTGTGAGTTTAATCTGAAATTTTGAATAATGGAGTCTTTTGTGATCATTTCTGGTTTGTTTTTGAAGGCAAAAAACGAAGAAAAAGATGAGCTCACCGAGACAATGAACAAACTAAACATTGAAGGATCGTCGTCTGGGAATGGCTCACCTACCTTTAAAAGAAAACCTGTCATCATTATTGTTGTAGGAATGGCAGGTAATGCATTTACTTGATATTTGATTGAATTCATTTTAGTTTTCTTTTTTTTTTCTTTAAATTATTTTTAATTTTGCTTTATGAATAAGGACTTGGAATAAACCTCATTTATGTTCAGGGAGTGGGAAGACAACCCTCATGCATAGGTTGGTTTCCCATACACACATATCAGACATCCAAGGTTATGTGATGAATCTCGACCCGGCTGTAATGACACTCCCATATGCTGCTAATATCGATATAAGAGACACTGTCAAGTACAAATAAGTCATGAAGCAGTACAACCTTGGACCTAATGGTGGAATCGTGACTTCTCTTAATTTGTTTGCTACCAAGTTTGATGAGGTCAAGCTTGCTTATTAATCTGAGTTTTTTTGTTCAATTACTGGTTACAGATTGATTGCATTTTGAAATAAGTTTAAGGTCACATTTGCTTTCAATGGCTGATTTTATTCATATCACTAATAATAATGGTAATATAATCAATCACCTTGCCTTGCTACCTCCGGTGTTAATATGATCCCAGTCCCCACCTCATTTTTATTTTGATGGCAGGAACTTTGTTTGAGCTTGTTTGAACTTATGTTTTAGTTTTTATGTTTCCCAATTAAGCTCTTGGTTTACAGTTTGAAATAATAACGTGTACACTACTATGCAATTTAACTAATGCATGCCCCCCTATTATTTCAGGTGATTTCTCTTATAGAGAAACGGGCAGAGGCAGAACAGCTTGACTATGTTCTTGTCGATACCCCTGGTCAAATTGAGATATTCACCTGGTCTGCTTCTGGTGCTATCATCACAGAAGCTTTTGCCTCCACGTTTCCCACCGTAGTTGCCTATGTAGTTGATACACCTCGTTCAGAAAATCCGACCACTTTCATGAGCAACATGCTTTATGCTTGTAGTATCCTCTATAAGACAAAGTTACCTCTCATCTTGACTTTCAACAAAATTGATGTTGCACAACATCAATTTTCCCTGGAGGTATTGTTGTTTCTTAACGAATTTTATTGTCTTTAGTTTCAATTTTGTTGGCATTTATGTAAACTTTTAGACTATAAGAGTGGGAATTTTGTTTTCTTTAGTTTCAATTACCTATGATAACTTGAAATTAATTCAAGTTGACAATGGCATTTGTTATCCAACAAAGTAGGAGTTTGACTTGATTGTTTTCATTTTGAAGGATTTATCACTTACGCATGTTTATTTATGTCTCTCCTTTATTCCATGCCAAGCCTTGCTAATTGCATGTATGAACACTTACTACCTTATGCATAGTGGAGCTTAACAGATTGGAGTGAAATGGAAAGCAATATTGATTGAACCAGTTTTCTTTAAGTTCAGGGTTTATTGTCTCCTGCCTTTGCAGCCTTTGAGATGAATCTCTCTGTTTGAATCTCTTTGTTTCTGTTCTGAACGTTATAATGAGTAATGACTGCTATGTTTGCAGCCTAGTTCCCTGCCAATTATTTGTCGGTTTCGTTTTAATCCATTTTTCCTGTCTATTGATCTTGCCTTGCGTGTTCTGTCTTGTTTTTACAGCTGTCACTGAATTTGTTTTGATTTATGTATCTAGTGGATGAAGGGTTTTGAGGCATTCCAAGCAGCAGCAAGTTCAGATCACTCGTACACATCGAGTTTAACTCAGAGCCTTTCTCTGGTGTTAGATGAGTTCTACAATAACTTGGATCAGCTGGAGTTTCTGCAGTTTCTGGTACAGGGATTAATGACTTCTTCAATACTGTTGAAGCCAGTGCAGAGGAATACATGGAAAACTACAAGTATTGTCTGAGCTTTACCGATTGTTTATTTGTTAGCTTCACCATTATATAACTACTGATTTTTGCATATAACCGTAGGCCTCGTGTCTGGAATGGTTAAGCAATTAATTTTATTCTATTATTATGCAATGTTTAGGGCTGATCTTGATAAAAGACGTGCAGAGAAGCAGCAATTGGAGGAAGATCGCAGGAGAGAGAGCATGGATAAACTGAGGAAGGATATGGAGAAATCTGGAGGGGAAACTGTAGTTTTGAACACTGGTTTGAAAGACAGACAGAAAAGTAAAAGTGAGATGGATGAGGAAGATGAGGATGAGGACATGGATGAAGAGGTTGATAAGTTTGCCTTCTGATGCGATCTAGATACTCTTTGTATAGGATCTTGACTTCTTATGGTACTTATATGCAACAACATTTCAGACATTTTTGTCGGCATTGTTTGCCGTAGGTTTTTTCGTTGATGCTTTTTATACTAACCGCATAGATAGCTACGTTTGATTTTGGTGCAACTTGTTTATGGAGTAATGATGAATTATGATACTTTTTCAAGCACACTTAATTTTGATGACATGTATACCTGTTTTTCCAGAAATCTATAGTTTCTCCACACTCAGATTAGATTTGACCAAAATTGCCTCAATGAAATTGGGGCCAGACATGTGTGCTGTTCTATTTTTTTTTTGGTGTATCTGGTCTTTTTATTGTTTCTTCTCCTATCAATTAACATACTTCTATAGTTCTATTAACTTATGGTTGGGAATTTCGTTGTTTTTTTTAAAGAACAACTCCTATAAGCTAAAGAAACCAGAGTGTTTTTTGAAATAACAATTCAAATTTGTAATATGTAAACTTTTATATTTTTACCAAACTTGAAAATTTTGACTTTCAAAGCGTTCAATATCCGTTGAATTGTACTTTCCAATTGTTATCTTCTGATGAAAGTAACGAGATTTGAACCCAGAATGCATACTGCTTAAACTAATGATCAATGCTAGCGGTTTACTACTTTGCAATTTTTTTCTTATAATTTTTTTTCTTGATAAAAAATTTCATTCGCAAAACATTAGCTACCAATGGTATATCGATGGTAGGAGTCTGTTGGTTGAACGGGGGGGGGGGGGGGGGGGGAGAGAAGGTAGGAGACAGGGGAAGGGGAACCGAGCGAAGGTGAAGTGAGAGATTTTAAATGTTTTTTTTTTTGGTTTGTACTGTCGTTGGCTATCCACGGAGTGTTCTAATGTTTTCAACGAAAGATTAATCTCTGCTCGGACGAACACCGAGTTTGTCCACTGCAGGAATCGAACCCGGGAGCACCGGGTCGACCCCCGTGTCCTAGGGTAGATTAAGCTACTAGGCCAACGGTGTTGGTTAAATATGTTTATGTTCGGTTTAGTGGGAGGTGATAAGAGATTTTAATGGAAAAAAGTGCAAAAATTACATTTTTCACCCTTATATCGGATAGCTTATAGCAGATAAGCTCTTTGTAAGGTTCTATTTGGCAAAACCAATAGTTTATAGCGGATAAGCTTATTGTAGGCGTGTGGCATGACTAGTTTATAACATTTTTGAAACGCTACTTGAAGTAGCATTTTTTTTTGTTACAATGTCATTGGTGCGTAGTCTCTACTGGCTTTGCCGGTGACTAATCTACACCGGGAATCTCGCTGGCCACGAGTTTCCGACTTTGCCGGCCCAGGTGGTTCTCCCCTCCCAACAGAGTTTTTGCCACACCCAAGATTCGAACCCGAGACCTTGTGGTGGGATCCAAGTCCAGTTACCACTTGGACCAATCCTTGTTGGTACTTGAAGTAGCGTTTGAGCTTTTTTTTGTGTGGTAAAACCCGGGTATCCACCGCACGGACAACAGTGACTAATCCCTCGCTCATTGTAGGTGCCTCGAGGGGTAGGACAGTTGCCCCAGAGTTTTAACGTTGCTCCGTACCCAAAGCGGAGATCGAACTCCCGACCATTGGTTAAGGGAGGATCAACTCCAACCCTTGAACCCCACACTCTCGATTAAAAAACCAAATTGGGGGTAGCGTTTGAGCTTATAACTTAGCGTTTCATTTTTTTATTCATTTTTATCTTCTTATTTTAATTAAATTCCTTATTTATCATTTATTAAATGAATTTTCTCTCTCATTTTTAGTATTAATTACAAATATCTATTTATGTCATTTTATATTTATAACTAGTTCAGTAGCCAATTTTACCAAATACTTTAAATTCAATCTGCTAACTTATCCGCTATCAGCTCATTTAAGCTAGCTTTTCTACTATCCACTCTTTTTTGCCGGATAGAACCTAAGTGTTTGACACAATTATCTTATAACATTTTTTACACTAAGTTATATAATTTTTTGAAACGCTACTTAAAGTTGTATTTGAGCTTAAAACTCCGTTTCGTTTTTTTCTTTTCATTTTTACCCTTATTACTTTAATTAATTTCCTCATTTGAACACCATTGAATATTTTCTCTCATCAATAAACATTAATTATTAATATCTATTAATATCATTTTATATTGATAAGATATGATATTCTAATTATTAATTTTATCAAATACTTTAAATTATCCACTAATTTGTTCATTTGTTATTTTTTTTGTCTGGGTCTTTAATCCCGTTCCGGTATCCGGGGCAAAGAGGCCTAAATAATCTAGAATTTGAGGCGGAGGTAAGTAAAAATCTCCCTTCAATTTTTTTCATTCCCTATATGATAATTTATCCTAGTTTATTTTTTTTAATCAAACACACGATAAGGCTACATTTATTACTATTTTTTGGAGGCCAAAAAATCCTAGGAAAGGGAGTATCGAGAATTGATTTGACATAAGAGATGTTGTTATTGCCACGTAAGTCGTCGTCATCATCATTTTTCACACACAGTCCAGCAACAATTACTCTCTCGGTGCGATCTCATCAAAAATTAGCAATCCGATAATTTAATACCAAAAAACAGAAACAATCCGATAATTTTGTTATCCCTTTTTAGTAATTAGTTTCTAAATTTATAAATATTCAAGTATCCATAAATCAATCAATCTGGTTCCATTGCACCTGCAGATAGAGAGATTTGATAGTTGAATTTTGAAAGAGAGAGGAATAATGGCGAAGCACGAGGAACTTCCGATCCCTATTTACGATAACCTTGAACCTGTATATGGCGGAGGTTCACCGCTCGAAGAAGCTCAGCTTCGTTTTGATAATTTGAAATCTAAATTCGTTGAAATCTTTGGTCACCATCCCCAAGCCTTCGCTCGTTCACCTGGTTTGCGCTCTCTCTCTCTCTCTCTCCCTCTCGTCAATGAAATTTAACGTTTCTACTCTGAATTGAACATTTCAATTATCAATACTGGCATGTGTATTTATTTGTGTGTTATGCTGCATTGGTTGGAATTGGATCATTGATGTTTATGAAAGATGAAAAATCATTCAATTGATTTGGGGATGTTGTATAGTTGATTAATTATTGTGGTTTTATGGTGCAGGGAGAGTGAACTTGATTGGAGAGCATATTGATTATGAGGGATATTCGGTGTTGCCTATGGCTATTAGGCAAGATACCATCGTTGCCATTAGGAAAAATGAAGGCCAAAAGGTTCTTAGGATTGCTAATGTCAATGATAAAAAATATACCCTCTGTACTTATCCTGCAGATCCCAACCAGGTCCAAAATCAAATCCTTTGCTTTTTTGATTTTCTTTAGGATGAAGTTCGTTAAGGATTATGAATTTGAATTGAAATACTACTAATAAAAACCATTCTAAAAATGCATGTTTGAGAATTTTTCTCAAGGATTAGCATTGTCTGTGAGGTTGTTTTGTTTTGTTAATTTGCTTGGCTGTGTTTTTCATGCAGGAACTTGACTTGAAAGATCACAAATGGGGCCATTATTTTATTTGTGGGTGAGTTTATTTCATATTTCTATTGCCATTTCATCTTCTTCGGTTGTTTTTAAAGGTAAAACCAAAACCTCGAGTTGGGTAGATGTGTGTGGGTATGTGCTTTGTTCTCCTTAATTTAACAAGATGATGCAGATGGTATTTCATTTGTTTGAACGTGGTAAACACACTCGACGTGCATACGGGCTACTTTTCAAATTAAATTACATAAAAAAGTGCTTGCAAGTTAATTTATGGTATATTTGCTATTTGAGTAATCCTTAATGGTACAAAACGAAACATACGATAATGACGGAACAATAGCTTTTTTTGTAGGGTTTTCGTGTTTTATTTATTTATTTATTTATTTATTTATTTATTTATTTGGAACAGTAGTTTCGTATGTTTCGTTTCGTGTTGTGTAGCACTGCTCTTGCTATTTATAGCGTGGAATTCAAAATGATGTGATTTATATGAATGAGGAAGTTTGAAGTCAAAAAAAATAAATGAGGCAGTTTACAATAGATGTTATTGATTTTTCTTTTTGGGTGAATGAGTAAAAAATGTAGCATTGTTGTTTGATTCAGCATTGATTGATGATATGATTTCTATAGGTACAAAGGTTTCTATGACTACGCAAAATTGAAAGGAGTGGATGTTGGTCAACCTGTTGGACTTGATGTTGTTATTGATGGGACAGTGCCAACAGGTTTGCTTACTTTTTTAAATAAGAAAAAGAATTGTGCTGCTAAGGATATCAAAATTTACCTTAAGAGAATATTGATCTTTATCTTTTTACTAGATCAGAGATGATGGACTCACGTCTTTTCTTTTTTGATGGGGTCAAATTAAAATGTCAATATTTGTTATTTTACAGGTTCAGGACTTTCAAGCTCTGCAGCATTTGTTTGCTCTTCCACAATTGCTATTATGGCTGCTTTTGATGTGAACTTCCCAAAGGTTATAAGAAATATACAACCATTTTCCCTAGATGGATAAATTATAAGTATATATAGCTTGCTAGATTTAATTTTTGAAGTTGTTAAGAATTCTGGTAAGAAAACATTACTTTAGTTTTGTGTGTCACTCTCGTACAAAGAAAAAAATAGTTAAAATTCATTTTAGATTTCATGCAGATTAATTTAAGAGTACATCAAAATCTGATATCAGTTGACCACTGACATGATAGTGTGGCTGAAACATCATGTGTTCACCCTTTGAAGATCTAATCTAGTCCATATTTCAAGAAATTGTAACTGATGTTGATGTTTTGTAGACCTTTATGCCTTCATTATTTTACTTATTATTATGATTTTACTTTTATTCTATATTTCTATCTACTCGAACACAAGATAAAGTTCTATAGTTTTATAGGATAACTTCTGTTTATAGAAACTTGATATCACCAGTGCTTTTATTGAAAACGTGCGTGTCTTCAATTTGTAAAACACCCTTTTGCTGTTTATTTTGTAGATATGTACTCTTTTATTTTTGTTTCTGACATATATTATCATATGTTATTGGCAGAAAGAAATTGCACAACTTACATGTGAGTGTGAACAACATATTGGGACACAATCTGGTGGGATGGATCAGGTTGCGCACATCTTTCATTACAAATACATTCTATATTAATTTTAATGTAAATGTTTCCAAATTACTTACCTGTATTGTCTTTTCCTCTAAATCACCTTTCCATGGAATAATGACCTTCGTAACCCCTGCATATCAGCTTCTTGATAATTAACACTGATAGGTTAATGATGTTCTTATCTAACACCCAAAGTATAGTAGTGTCTCAGGCGAATTATGTGTACATCGGCTTGTTGCAATTCGTTATTCAGAATGAAACTATGTTAAAGAAATTCTACTATGTTATTTGGTTTCACTTTATGTTTCTATAAAATATGAATTTTGGAACACAAGCTCAACAATACTGTGTTCAAAATGAGTTCTTCGTTGGTAGTAATACAGATAGTTTAATTAATTTACATTCTACTGCTGATTAACTGTTGTGATTATGTTTGTTTGTGTCCTCGTGTTTAAAACGATAGTCAGTTCACTACAGAGATTTTTAAAATATGACAGCTCAGTTCACTACAGAGGTTTAAATATGTCCATAAGCTGTTTTCAACTTACTTTCACAAGTTTTCCAAAATAACTTATCGAAAGATTTTGTACTGACCTTATTTAGAGTACCCCTCATTCCTGCTTTGATAGTAGGAACATTTATATGTAAGCAATGATATTATATGTAGTTATTGAATAAGACCTTAATTGAGCTATCTACCCAAATGTCTCCTTAGACCATTATAGCGTTACTCTACTTCCAGTCAACTCTCGGATGTTTTCTGAATAATTTTGTTACATGGTACAGAGATTTTTATCCAATGCATAGATGCCGTCTTTTGTTGCTCTTCTTGGGATCTTCTCACATTTTACCTAGACTTACGTCTACAGTTTTTTCCTTATTATTTTACTTGACAGGCAATCTCGGTGATGGCCAAGACTGGTTTTGCAGAACTGATTGATTTCAACCCAATTCGTGCTACGGATGTGCAACTCCCTGCTGGTGGGACTTTTGTGATAGCCCATTCTTTGGCAGAGTCTCAGAAGGCCGTTACTGCTGCCACAAATTATAATAACAGGGTTGTTGAATGCCGTTTAGCTGCTGTAAGTCCACTTAAAGTAACTTTGACCGGTCATTCCAATTTAACTCTTAACTTTTTTCATATGGTCAAATCTAATAAGTAATAAGATATTACTGTACCTGTTTGGCTGTTTCTATATTTAAGAAAAAACAAACCTGTTCATTTCAGACACTTTTGGTCCTTTCACATTGGAGTTAATCCTCGTTTAAATGTGTGTGCATGCATACATCGAAATCTAGTTGCTTAGCTGGAGAAGAAACTTGCGAATCCTTTTGTGATATCGAGTATATTTATGACTCACAAGTACTAATATGAAAATTTCCAGATTGTGCTTGCTATAAAGCTAGGAATGAAACCAACTGAGGCAATATCAAAAGTGAAAACACTGTCTGATGTCGAAGGGTTATGTGTTTCATTTGCTGGTACTCGTAACTCATCTGATCCCGTAGTTGCTGTGAAGGTAATTTTTATGATGCCATCCTTGAAATTTGCCTTGTGAAACATGGTATCTTTTTTCTTTTTCATTTTCATTTTCAGTTTAAATGAAGAACATTTTATTTCAATGAATATGAATTCATAGTTACATTTTATTCTCTTTTAACATTCATAAAAGTTTCAAGCCTTTTCCTGTTTATAAAAACTTTCCTTTTGGTACAGGAATATTTAAAAGTGGAACCATATACAGCTGAAGAAATTGAAGATGTTACTGGGGAAAAGCTGACTTCATTTTTGAACATTAATGCATCTTACTTAGATGTTATAAAAGCTGCAAAGCAATACAATTTAAATCAGGTTCGTTTTTTAAGCCCAATTAGTGAAGTTTTCCATGTATGACAGTATCAGCCTATTGGGCGCTACAATTGGGAAATATATGAAATGTTCTTGTGGTTTTTGTGTTTCATCATTGCCAACAACTATTTCCGTTGGTTGTAGGTTGTAACAGCTAATGTATTGTTCACCTTATGTTTATTTAATTTTACCTGTATTTCTAGAGAGCTGCTCACGTGTATTCAGAAGCCAAGAGGGTATATGCTTTCAAGGATGTTGTATCATCAAATCTAAGGTCTGTCTGTTTGGTGCATATATATATATGCTCTGTTTTTTTTATGTGATTCCTTAAAAGCTTGGAGTTCATAGCTTCTTGAACAATTTGTTGAGGATTTGATAATTCGCATGTAAAAGGATAAGACCATCATTGAAGAGTAATTTTAACCCAAGAAAATTTTAAATACAAACAGTTGATTATAATATGAAAGCCTGATTGAACATTTCTATTTTATTAGGTGCATGCAGCTATTTCTTTGGCTTTCACATGAAGACATTAATTGATAGCAAAATGTCGCTCTTGCAATCGTGCTTGTTGAAATATGTAGATATTATATGTTAGACTTAAATAATATATTGATATTTTCTTTCTTATCTCATTAGTTTGCGTAGTTTGTAATCGCTATGCTTCTTAGATTTTAAAAACCCAAAATTTTCAGCGATGAGGAGAAGCTAAAGAAACTTGGTGACCTTATGAACGAGAGTCATTACAGCTGCAGTGTTTTATATGAATGCAGGTATTGACAACTATATTCTTGCTTTCATTGGAAAAATGTGTGTATTGTCAATTAATGGTTTCTCTCTAGAATGATTCTCTTTATAAGGCATACTTAGTCTGTCATGTGAACTTTTTCCAACTGTAAATTAACAGATGAAGAATAACTCTTACAAAACTTAGCTTCCTTTTTCAGCACATCAAATTGATATTTTCTTTTTATTATAATGAAATCAGCTGTCCAGAGTTGGAAGAACTTGTAACTATTTCTCTTGACAATGGTGCTTTCGGCGCACGGCTTACCGGAGCTGGATGGGGTGGGTGTGCTGTTGCTTTGGTGAAAGAGAGCATAGTACCACAATTCATCCTTAATTTAAAGGTTTGTGATCATATGATAATAATTAACAACCTTAATCATCGGATATTAGTAATGAACAATTTGTCATTGATAGATTCTATATTCATTGCAGGAACGTTTCTACCAATCTAGAATAGACAAGGGTGTCATTCAGAAGAACGATCTTGGTCTCTATGTATTTGCTTCGAAGCCATCAAGTGGTGCTGCCATCTTCAAGTTTTAGAATATTTCCTTCACTCACGTCACTTCCCTATTGATATTTATGTTTTTTAAAAGATCTTAACTTATTTGCAAACGCAATTTCTGATGGATTAATAAGAAAACGTACCCTAATTTTATTGTTGAGTTGCCTTGCATGAGTCAATAAAACCAAAACGAAGAATTATTTTGCCGAACGGCATCGGAGTCAAATACTGTGTTTTTACTTGTTTTGATCAAAAAAATTCGGGAGTAGTGCTATTTCACACCTAGGTTTTCGGTCGTGAAATTTCACGACTACTTTCTATTCATATATTCGGTCACATCTTCTGATTCAATCAGTTGGGCTTTTGATTCTGAACTCAATGTCATCACATATTTCTTTCATTTGGTAAATATGGATGTAATGAGCAAGTAAAAGAGATGAATGTATAGTTCTGGATAGTCGATGAGAATTTAAAGAGAGATCACTATTTCATGTAGAGAAGTAATGGTGGTTGCTTTTGGCAACAAAACAGAGGAAAAAATACTTGTAGATCTATGTTACCATGGTTTGACTTTGGGTTTAATGAATAACCAACAAACCAGTAACTCACTTACACTCTGAAAGTCTGAAACTGAAGCTTAAATGTAGTGGTTGTGAAATTTCACGACAAGCAACTTTGTGCTAAAAAGCATTACTCCAAATTTCGGCACTAATATGTAAAAAGATAATACTACACTATCTTCCAGTAGCGCGTTTTAACATAAGTATTTGAACATTTCATCATTAAGGTTCATGAACGAATTAGTTTATAGCGGATAGCTGATTGATGATAAATTTGCAAATTAAATTTAAAGTGTTTGATCAAGAGGAAACAAAGAGTAAGAGAAGAGAGAAAGAGAGAAGAAAGCTAACCAAACAATAGAAATAGATAAGAGAGAAAAGATTTTCTCTTCTCTCTTTCTCTTCAACCAAACGGACCCTAAGGGTCTCTTTGGTTTTAAATTTTAGTTGTTTTTCTCAATTTTATGAAAGAGAAGAGAGGGAAGCAAAGTTCCTCGCAAGCTCAATTTTCGCTCCCTTCAAAAGTGAAAGAATTGAGAAGGAGGGAGAGGATATTTATATAAAGTCTGGACTTAAATATCCGTTTATTTCCTGTTGTCTTAAATATTTCAAAGGCAAAAAATATTAATTTTATACTTCCCTATAAGCTTTATATTCATCTCCTCGTCAAATCAAACACAAAATGTATTATCGCCCAAGGCGGGTTAAGCGTAAAAGGAGTTCATTATGACCTACTCTCTCCGTAATAGAATATAAGCAAAAATGACTCAACGAAAGTTGATGTATTTAGTTCAAAATTTGGACCAAATACATCAACTTTTATTGATCCATTTTTGCTTAGGCAAATGCTTATTATTACGAAAATTTGGATGAACCAAATTGAACAAAACAATGCACCACCGTGTGATTGTTGTTTTGTTCCGGCGCTCCTTATTCTTTTTTCTCTCTCTTATCTCATTTCTCAACCGTTGATATCTTTTTCTTCCAAATTCTTGCAAGAAATTTCGTGTTATGGACTGGGCCGCGCCCCAAAT
Organism: Astragalus membranaceus; assembly: GCA_039519185.1. Lineage (NCBI taxonomy): Eukaryota > Viridiplantae > Streptophyta > Magnoliopsida > Fabales > Fabaceae > Astragalus > Astragalus membranaceus. Next base: position 123,784,196 of record CM076854.1, on the reverse strand, counting down.
TAATGGTTGAGATCTAAACCCTAGATTGGACAGCTCTGATCAATTAGGTCAAACTCACATTTGACTCTATAAATAAGCATTAATGTCATGACCAAGGTATGCACACGGACCAACATTCTTACCTGTAATCAATTCACCCGCTGACTTGAGCGTCAGAGTGTCTTTGCAGGTACCACCCCACCTCAGATTGGAACGGAGCCCGTTGGTCAAGATCACCTACTACCAACTATCCTGAATCGGTCATAGACTCTGAGATACAGTACAAAACGTTGGCGACCACAGTGGGAGGATCTCGTACTCTAGTTCCTCTCCCATCTCCTTGACTAACAATGGCTCCAACGTTACGACAAAGGACTATCCCGAGTGTCATTGAGGGACCGGTCCTACAGCAGGTGACCCCGGAAGGAGTGGCAGTCACCTTGCCCCTCGGACTGTCCAGGTACCGGTTGATGCTGTTCAACAGCTCGTCCAGTTGCTAAATCGGCAGGCTGAGGCCGATCAGCAGAGGAGCCAACACTACACTCAGTTGGAAGCTGAAATCGCTGAAATACGAGCTCGCAACATCCCAGATCGGAGCTCTCCTTAGCGCGACCCTCCAAGTCGAAGGACTTATGGCCGTAGGCGTCACCGATCTCTGGCTTGGAGGAGACACCATCATCGCTCTCCACCTCATCGTAAAGGAGGGCGTGGATCAGGAACTCCCCCAAGTCAGACCCCGATGAAACCTACTATCCCGAGGATTCCCCTCAGCCGAGCTCATCTCTGGCTTCCTTTTCTCTGAGGCGACGTTCCAGAAGCCGGGAAAGATCCCCAAGGCAGGAATGTCGGCGCCCGCGCTTGCGGAGGTCTCCTGACAAGTATGATTACCGACGATCCCCCTCGAGAGAGGTCGGCAAAGCGAAAAGGACCTTTCACGAGTAAGATCGATGTTTTTCCGGTGCCGAAGCATCTCAAGAAATCCCCGAAGGTTTGAAAATGCATGATGGGACCGGCGATCCTGATCGCCACCTCGACTATTTTGACACGGTGATGCAATACCGTAACGTTTCGGAGGAGGTTAAGTGCCAGATCTTCCCTCTCACTCTAGAGAAACTGGCTTTGGATTGGTTCAGGGCCCTAAAACCAAACACCATCTCTTCTTGGGATCACTTGACTAAACTCTTTTCAGCTCACTTCGCCCACTCCAAGATGAAGCCGAAGTCCCGAAAGGTGCTACAAGCAATTCGTCAGGGCGAAAATGAGTCTCTTCGGGACTACACAGAGAGATTCAACCATGAAACTGCACAAGTCCGAAACCTTGACGACTCTTTCCGACTTTACTTTATGGAGGTTGGGCTTCGTGAAGGCAGTTTGTTTCAGACCGATGTCGGGGTCAACCAACCAGAGTCTCTCGCGGAGTTCCTCCAGAGATCTCAAAAGTACATCGATCACGAAGAAGGTGTCAACGCAGGAAGGTCACATGTAAAGCCCGGAGGATCCAGCCCCCGGAATGAGAAAGAAAATCGGGGCGAGAAGGAAAACTGGACGATAGGGAGACTAGGCCCCATAACCGACATCAACAGTATTCCGATCTAAACGAGACCAGAGCCAAATTCTGACGGAATGTATGAACACTAAGTTTAAAGAGGTCAGGTTCCCTGATCTACTCCCGCACAGGCCGGGGCAGTGATCCAACAAATACTGTCGGTATCACCGAAGTAATGGTCATGACACCAATCGCTGCAATGCCTTGAAGGACGACATTGAGGACCTGATCAAAAAGGGGAAGTTAAGCCAGTATGTGAAGAAGCCGCCTCGACAAGAATGTGAGGTCAAAGAAGAAAAAGATGACCCTAAGAGGAGGGGTAAAGCTAAGGAAGAAAAATAGGAAAACTCGGAGGAAGAGCAGGATTTTCAGAAATCTAATGGTTGGCCCGTAATGATGGTCATCTCGGGACGCTACCCCAATGAAGCATCTGGGAAAACCATGAAGAGAACGTGGAAAGAATCATGAATGTGGCTTCCACCTCGGCGTCTTCGGACTTACCGAACCGTCCTCCTTTGGCTTTCGGCGATCTGGACTTGCTACAACTGCATAATTGGAAGGCCGACTCTAGGAAGGCTCGGAGCGGTAACTTCCACAGTCCACCTGAAGATGAAGTTCTACTCTCTCTGCAACAAGATCATCACCCTCAACGCCGACTTGAAGTCCGCCGAGAGGTGTTTCTATCTGCACATGAAGGCGGACAAAAAGGCTCTGGAGGAGGGGATCCCCCGAAGAAGTTCAGAAAGATTCAAAGAAGAGAGGAAACGGCAAGGCTGTCGATGTCAATGTGACGGATTTGGATGCTAGGTATGATCCGGATAGCTCGGAAGAGGAGGATGACGACGATTTGACCCGAGAACTAAAGAAGAGAATCAGGTGACCTCAACCTGATGGGGAGTTTGTTGAAGTCCAGCTGGGTGACGATCCGGCTAAAACTGTCAGGATCGGTTCCGATCTATTTGAGGAAGTAAAGGTTGAGCTCGCACGGTGTTTGAGAGCTCACGCCGACCGTTTTGCTTGGTCGGCAGAAGACATGCCCGAGATTCCTCCCGAGGTTGCTTGTCACCAGCTAGCTGGTAATCCCGAAGCCAAGTGGGCCGCCAAGCGCAAAAGGGCTCAGAGTGGAGAGAAAGATGTTGCTGCTGCTAAGGCCGTGGAGGATTAATTAATGCAAACTTTGTAACAGAAGTCAAGTATACGACTTGGCTCTCAAACCCTGTACTCGTAAAGAAAAGTAATGGAAAATGGCGCATGTGCATTGATTATACCGATCTTAATAAGGCCTGTCCAAAGGACTCCTTTCCTGTTCCTAGCATTGATCGCCTAGTCAATAATGCTTTAGGTTTTTGTTTATTGTCTTGTATGGATACCTACTCCGGTTACAATCAAATTCCGATGTTCCCCTCCGACCAGGAGAAAACCGCCTTCATGACTGACCGCGGTAATTTTTGTTACCGGGTTATGCCTTTTGGATTAAAAAATGTCGGAGCTACATATCAAAGGATTATGAATAAAGTGTTTCGAATACAGATCGGACGTATCGTAGAAGTCTATCCAGACGATATGATTGCAAAGAGTGAAGAGGAGAGGCTCCACGTGGCCGACCTTGAAGAGATTTTTGCAGAAGTACGGAAGAACAGCATGAGATTACACCCGGAAAAATGTACTTTTGATGTCCGAGCTGGAAAGTTCCTCGGATTCTACCTCACAGAGAGAGGCATTGAGGCCAACCCAGACAAGTGTCGGGCTGTGACCGAGATGGGCACGTCAACTACTATGAAAGAAGTTCAAAATCTTAACGGCATGATCGCTGCCCTTTCTTGTTTCATTTCAAACTTTGCCTTCAAATCACTTCCATTATTCAAGTTACTTAAGAAGGAAGTGAAATTTGAATGGACCCCGGAGCGGGACGAGGCCCTCAACCAGCTCAAAAAGGTTCTATCTGAACCTCTGATCCTAACTCGGCCTAACCAGGGGGGAAACCCTGTACTTGTATTTGGCAATCTCGGATGAGGCTTTAGGCGCCGTTCTCATCCGTGAAACCGAGGCCGGCCAAAGTCCCGTATATTTTGTAAGCAAATCCCTGCAAGGACCGGAGATCCAGTATCATAAAATTGAGAAAATAGCCTTTTCTTTGATTATTGCGGCACATCGCCTCTGACCTTACTTTGTTAGCAAAGCCCTGCAAGGACTGGAGATCCGGTATCATAAAATTGAGAAAATAGCCTTTGCTTTGATTATTGTGGCACATCGCCTCCGACCTTACTTTGTTGCTCATCAGTCGTGGTACGAACCAATCATCCTATTCGTCAAATCCTACACCGACCTGATCTGGCTGGTAGAATGATGATCAAGTGGACAGTTGAGCTCTCCGAGTTCGGGATCAAGTACGAATCAAGAATGGCAATGAAGGCTCAGGTCCTCACTGATTTCGTCGCAAAAATGACTCCCGCCGACCCTGAGGGCGAGGTATGGATCTTACATGTAGACGGATCTTCAAATCCAAAAGGTAGCGGGGCCGGTCTGATGTTAGAAAGACCGGCTGGTGTCGTGATCGAGGTGTCCCTCACCATAGGGTTTCCAACTTCAAATAACCAGGTGGAGTACGGGGCATGCATCGCAAGACTCCGACTTGCCCTAGATCTCCGAGTTACTCGGGTCACCCTGAACACCGATTCTTTGTTGGTGGTTTCGCAGATCGGGAAGCAATATGAGACCAAGGATCCGACCTTACAAAAATATTTAACTCAGGTCCGGGAATTGTTAGCTCGGTTCGTGCTTGCGGAGGTTAAGCATGTTCCGAGGGCGGAAAACAAGAGGGCAGATGTTCTATCCAAACTCGCCAGCACCAAAGTTCCAGGAAACCATCGTTCTGTAATCCAGGAAGTTCTTAATAAACCCAGTGTCCATCCTGACCCGGAGCTCGCTTCATCTATATGTGTAGTTGAGGAAAGCAAAGGTTAGATTGCACCAATCATGGAGTACATTGAGTCGGGGGCGAGCCTTCGAACTCTCGTGAAGCTAAACTGGTCAGGAGGAAGGCGTTGTCCTTCTCCGTGATTGACGAGATCCTCTACAGGAGGAGCCTATATTCACCTTTGTTGTAGTGCATTGAAGGGGAGGAAACAGATTATGTCCTAGCCAAAATTCACGAAGGAATATGTGGGCAGCACCTCAGAGGCAGATCGTTGGCCTGGAAAGCTTTAAGGGCATGTTATTTCTGGCCGACCATGGAAACCGATGCTAAGAACTACTTGAAAAAATGCCGAAAATGTCAGATCCATGTCAACGTCCATATGGCCCCCCTACCGAGCTTACTAGCCTCACCTCCTCATGGCCTTTTGCATGGTGGGGAATCAATTTCTCGGGGCCCTTCCCGACTGCCCCCGGCCAGGTCAAATATCTGATAGTAGCCGTGGATTACTTTACAAAGTGGGTCGAAGCCGAGCCTTTGGCCATCATCAATGCAAGAAATTGCATGAATTTTTTCAAGAAAAACATCATGATCCGCTTCGGGATCTCCGAGGTAGTGGTAACTGATAACGAAACCCAGTTTGCTGACAAAGGTTTCAGGAAGCTCATGATCACCGATCTTAAGATCAAACACCGTTTCACCTCGGTAGAGCACCCCCAGACCATCGGGCAGGCCGAGGCTGCTAACAAGCTAATCCTCAATGGACTGAAGAAACAGATTGACGATGCCAAAGGGAATTGGGTCGAAGATCTGCCTTATATCCTATGGGCTTACAGGACCACCCCTCAGAGCTCTACGGGGGAAACGCCATTACGAGGGAAACGCCATTCTGACTCTCCTATGGGAGCGAGGCGGTCATTCCAGTTGAAGTCAGAGAGCTAAGTTGGAGAACGACAAATTCGAAGTCACCAGAAGACAACAACCAGGCCCTGAGGGAAGAGCTCGACCTTGTGGAGGAGATCCAGGTAGAGCCTCTTTCAAGGAAGCATTGGTCAAACAGAGGATAGCAACCTGGTACAACTCAAAGGTTATCCCCAGAGATTTTGAGCTCGACGATCTAGTGCTCCAGAGAGCTGACGTTGGGTCAAAGAACGCCGCGCAAGGGAAACTCGCCCCCAATTGGGAAGGGACTTACCGGATCGTATCCAAGACCGGTAATGGTGCTTTCGAGTTGGAAACCCTTGAAGGGAAGCCGATCCCGCGAACTTGGAATGCTACCAAACTTAAAAGATATTACAGCTAATTTCCATTTGAGCCTAAAGGCACAATGTATTCCTATCTTGTAAACAAGTCCTCATCTAATGCATCTTACTTGCTCTACATTACTAGAAAATCAGAGTTCCGAGGTTGAAGCAAACATGTTGGGATCGGTCTAGTGATCTCCCCAATATTCCTTGCTAAATCGGAACCTGAGCCATTTAGCTCGACGTTATCAGCGACCAAGGCAGTCGCGACCCCTTGGGACGAGTTCGATCCGGGCCCAACCCCAGTAAACTGTCCCATGGGCTACAAAGGTCTTTGGGATATGAAATCGCAAAGATCAATGGCCGAGGCTGCCATTACCCTAAAGGGCGAGTTCGATCTGGACCGAGTCCTAGTAAACTGTTCCAAAGGCGACATACACAACTTGAGCGAAATGAACGCAAGGTTAAATTACTAACGAGCAAAAAGTAAAAAATGGCCGAGGCAACATAAAACCAGAATTAGAACTTGTTAAAAGCAAGCAAAATATTACAAATTATCACCGGATACGGCGGGGCCCTCGAGTTCGAATTGTTAATCAGTTGTAGAACAAAATACCGTCTCCATTCTGAGCCCGGAACTTGTACACAAAAAGAAAGGAGACCGCACCTAAAGTCTTGATTTAAAGTTCGGAAGGAGGGGGTAGATGAGGATACGCTCTTGGGTAACAGGACCGACCTTGGCGATACTGTCCCTCTCCACACCATGTTTCGGCTTCAATATCTCCGTATTGAGGATGGAGGAGGGTAGGATCACAGCCACCTGCTCAAGAGAATTTAAAAATCCCAGCACTCCCATCTCGAGAGCCTGCTCCGCAGTCTCGGCCACCTCCAACTCCGCAGCCTCTTTCCCTGCCTTGGCGGTCCTCAGTTCTTCTTCAAGCACGGTGATTCAGGATTAAAGATCAGAATTTGGACTGGAGCCTTTCTCCTCTCTGATTGTCTTCAACTCAGCCTCGAGCTCATTCACTTGAGTTTGGAGGGCAAGATTAGCCTCGACCACCCCTTTTGATTTACCCTCGGATGCTACTAGCTGAAGTTCCAGATCTTTGGCTCTATCAACCGCTGATTTCCACTCTGTTTCCGCTTTGTCCTTGTCTTTCCTATCAAGGCCGAATCCAATTTTATCTGAGCCTGCAAAGCCCGGGCTTTTTCCTCTTCCTCTTCCTCTTGGGCTTTGGCCAACACGCCTTGCGTTTCTTCGCCGTTTCTTTCCCGTGGTGGCTCCTCTTCGAAGCCCGGGGAGAATCTTCAATCCCAGAATGGATTCTTTTCGCCCAAACTTGAGAAGGTCCTCCTGCCGTATCCTTCCCAGGGAGGGAGTCCGCATGCCGCTTCCGATGTTGAAGATCAGAGGGTTGGTCTTCAATCTCTTCCACCGTCACAATGGTGATGAGAGCAACGTTCAGGATCTCCTCACGTCGAGGGGTCGGCTGAGCCTCATAACCGCTTTTTCCCAGACCGGTTTTCCTCTCAGCTTTCGCTCTTATGGCAGCGAACTTGTCAGTGGGCGACATGTTATCTGCAAAACAAACAAATTTGAAGACAAGTTAGAAAACTTGTGGATTTAGTTCAAACAAATCAGGAAAAATCTCGATGCCCGACTCTTCCAAACGCTCTTAAAATCTCTGATTTGGTACCGGCCTGAACCAAAGCTGCGGTATCAAAACCGAACTTCTTGGGGTCGGCGTAGGGAATAAGATCGGAGCAGTTAATCAGGATCGCCATGGTCTCTTTATCCACGTCACTTAACCTCCTCATGCTAACGGTGTAAGCTTTGGGCTGACGATTGTAGTGGGCAAGAGTCCAGCCAATAGGGAACTTGGTGGACTCTAGGAATTGTCCATCCTCGCTGTACTTTCCGACATACTTTATGGCATCGGCATTCACAGGCTCGACAAAGAAAAACTTGTCTTTCCAGCTTCCCTTCAGAGAGTCTGTAAAGGGCTGGAAGATCTTGGTGTTCCTTCTGGCTCGGAGGCTAACGTGCTCCCACCGATCTTTTTATCCTTCCTCATGCCTTCTGTTTATCTCGAAAAGATGAAAGAACAAAAGCTCGGAGGAAGGCTGTTGTGAAAAAAGGTGTGCAAGTATACACGGTCTTTAACAAGTAATATAATGAAAGTAGAGATCGTACCCACAGGGATTTGATTAATTTTTGAAGGTTTAAAATGGTAATAAAACTAGTGAGAAGTAGAAATCAAAAATAAAATAAAATATGATTGGTGTGTGTGAAACAGGATTTAAAATAAGCAAGATAGAAATTGATTATAAATCAGTTAAGAGAAATAGTTGAAATGTCATTTACTAAGTAATTTACTTTTTATAGCAATTATGATATATGTGATGCTGGGGCAATTTATTGCTAACAGATTGCTCCTGCAATGGGTGCTGTAGCAAGTGATGCGTGCTTTTCCGCAACTAACGTCAGGGTTTCATTATAAGTCTTGTGTCTAAGCTCTAAATAAGTTCACATCTGTATATGAAGTTCCCACAGTATCACCCTATGGACTATACTATCCTATGTCTAGGTTTTAGTATGGTTTTAACAAAGTTTCCTTTTATTAAAACACTTACCCATATTAGTTCTTGAGTTCAAATCACAAACCATGTCTGTATTCGTGACCCTACTTATTCTAAGTGATCAACCTTAAAATAAGTTTGAAAGAATTATAGTACAAGAACTAAATTGCAAGCATCAATATAACATAATACTATTTAAAAGTTCATTACAAAGCTAAAGCATCCCAACTAATATATTTAGTTCATGCTTGACATAACTAAGCTCATATAAACATAAGGAGTCATATTTATATGATTGAAAATACAAATGGAATGAGATAAGATAGAAATTACACGAATGGAGTTCCTTTGTAGATTCTGCCTTGCAATGCTGGAGCAATGAAACAACAATACAAGATGGTAAAAAGTAGAGAGAGAAGTTGTCAATTTCTTCCTCTCCTTCGAACCAAAATATTATATCTAAGACTACTTCCTAAAAATTGAGATGTTTTTAAATGAAGATGAGGGGATGTATTTATAGGCTTCTTTGGAGGTTGTCTTGAGCACCAAGGTTACCTTGAGAGGAAGTTAGGGTTTCCTTATTTTAATTTTATCTCCAAAGCTTCCATGTGATCACCCAACATGTTGAAAGAAGAGGTCCATTGATGAGAGGACAAGTGTCAATTAGAAGGGTGACTCTTGTGGGCTATGGAGTCGTCTATGGTAGGCGCTGAACTTCTCCCACATGGCCACTTGCCTTACTTTTGACGCATCGTGATGTCATCACTAGGATGCTGGAGCATTCTGTGTTGTGAAGATTGCTGGGGAAATTGATGCTGCAACGATGTTGGGGCAATGCTTCTACTTCTATTGCTGGGGCAATTGATTGCAGTAGCAATTGAACAAACACATAAAATACCACAATTCATATAAAATAGTCATGAAGTGTGTCTAAACCTTTCTTAACTCTAAAAGTTGTATTTCTTTTGTATTTCTTTATTTAACAAAACATTATTACTGAGATTCTCACAATTATTTAGATTTGAAAGCGTAAATAACTCTATATAAAATAGTTATCAAAGGCCCACGAGTTGGGGTGAAGTTGCGAACGGGCCAAGTTCAACGTGCCCAACACCTCCTGCTCAAGAGCGGTGAACGGAGGTCGGATGTTCATGGTGGAAATCGTGACCTCGTACATGACGAACTTAAGGGCGGAGGCCCAAACAACGACATGTTGGTCAATCGCCATGCCTTCCACATTCCATAACTGCCCTTTTCTCCCTGAAATCATGCCAATGAATTTGCTCATGTCGGTTCCGGCCTCGTATTGGGACCGGGTCGCCAATAATGACTCTGAGACCCACAGATATTTGCGGGGGGTTGACAAAGGCAGCAGCAGGGGAACACCGACTGGTCCGACCCCGATGCTGGAATATTTGTCGACGTCGCTCTCGTTGTTCCGGCTTTCATCCCCGCTCTCAAAGCCAACCTCTGCAGCTTCGGATTCAGTTTCAGTGGTCTCAGACTCTTGAGAATTTGTGCTCCCTGATCTTCAGCACTTCGGTCAGCCTCGGACAAATCCGACTCTACTATTACCAAGTCTTCAGACTGATACTCATTCGGTTGGTCCTCTTCCATCAGCTCGTTTGTTGGAACCTCGGGAGAGCGATCGTCAACCCGAAGGTCGTCATCCTCCTGATAGCTCGTAGGGGTGGAATCCAAATTCTCTTGAACCTCGGGATCTGCTGGCTCAAAATTCTCGGGGCGGTTACCCACTGGAGAATTAGGAACGGAACTCACCAGTTTCGCGATGTTCGGACGATCAACGGTGACAACCCCGAGGGTATGTTTCGTTCTTGCCAGATCGGACCTACAAAAGTGGGGGCACACAAAGTCAGGCATGAGCGATGCGGTTGGTCCGCGACCAAATCGGAACCCGACCTGACGACCCCCACCCTGTGCGAATAAAAGCAGGCTGGGGGAAGTCCCAGCCAAGACAAAAAGCAGGGCAAAGTCACTAACCTTGGATAACGGAAGCTTGACGAAGTTGAATGAATTTGCGTATCTTGACGATCTCGCTCCAATGGAACGCGGAGACCCCCGCCACGTGATGTTGGATCGGAGAACGAAGCTCGCAAAGACAATGTGAAGTTTGTTTTTCAGAGCGAATAGCAAAGATTAAGAACAAATGAATGGGGATTGAGCCCCTATATATAGTGGGCCAAAGGCCATGGATTGGGCCGAAGCCAAAAAGGCACGTCCAATCAGCAACAGTAGCAGCGCGCGTGAATTAAAGTGCCATCATTACACCAGCCGTCATCGAACGACGCGCCTAATGACTGACATTGTTGTCAGGCGCATGAATCAAGACGCCATCATTGAAATGACACCTTGAGTCACTCAACGGTCACCTCAATCACGCCACGCAGCAATGGCAAGGCAAGACCGGAGTCTCGGATATTCCGATGTTGGGGGCAGAAACCCTCGAAGGTATAAGCCCGACCTCGGAAAAGGTCGCGAGTTGAGGACCGAGTCCTGAATATTCTGGGGTTGGGGCAGAAGCCATCGGAGGTATAAGCTCGACCCTGGAGAAGGTCTCCAGATCGGTCGATTATCTAATGCAAAGCATGCATAAAGCCCGGACAAGCTTACAAGTCAGGCTCCCCCTAGGCGACCCGACTTAAGGGGCAACTGTTACTGATTGGGCCGCTCCCCAAATTAGATGAGGCCCAATACCAATGGCAAGCCCATGAACGAATAGCTGAGATCTAAACCCTAGATTGGACAGCTCTGATCAATTAGGTCAAACTCACCTTTGACGCTATAAATAAGCATTAATGCCATGACCAAGGTATGCACACGGACCAACATTCTTACCTTTAAATGTAATCAATTCATCCGCTGACCTGAGCGTCAGAGTGTCTTTGCAGGTACCACCCCACATCGGATCGGAATGGAGCCCGTTCGTCAAAACCACCTACTACTAACTATCCTGGATCAGTTATGGACTCCGAGATACAGTACAGAACATTTCGTAATACATAGCACTGTGTTTTTGCTTATATGGAGGGAGTATATATGCTTAGATTCGGAAATAAATGGAGGGCAAAATTACGGGTAGTTCTAACGTGAAAGAGGAAACCAAATGTTTCACCGGTGAACCATTAATATGACTTACTATTATAGGTAACACGGGGTAAGTATTATAATTTTAAAATTTTATAGTAAAAAATTAGATAGATTACAAAATTACTTTTAGGTCTCCCTCTTTCATTTTCGTTCCTCTTCCGTATCTAACTCTCAGACGCACACAGACTCCTCACCCCCTCCCCCTCCGCTTCGCACACACACTTTCAGTTCCTCTTCCACTTTCAGTTTCTTCCTCCCCCCCTCTGCATCGTACACACACTCCTCACCCTCACCCTACCCCTCTGCAGTTCCTCTTCCACTTTCAGTTTCTTCCTCTCCCCCTCTACACCGCACACGCACACACACTCCTCACCCTCCCCCTATGCATCGCGCACACACCTTCTAATCGCTGCACCAGCGAAGCTCTTCGACGAATCCTCTTCGACGAATCCCACTCTCAGCACCGGCGAAGCTCCCTGCACCAACACCGGCGACCAGTTTTCAAGGTAGGTTTTCATATCTTCTCCTTTTCATTTTCGTTCATTTGGTTCATTTTTGTTTCTGATTTCTGAGAGTTTTATTTGATTGTTGAAAAAAGAATGGATGTGAATGTTGTCGAAAGTTGTATAAGCCAATTTTTGACCAGACTTGAAGAAAGCTGGTTTTAGTAAATGAAAAGGATTCAAATCCTCTAGTTCCAAAAAATCAGAAGCATATATAAATATTTATCTTGTAATTAGACTCACTCTCATAATCTCATTCACTCAACACAAAATTGAAACTGTGGCAACAGAATCTCACTAGCTTTGTAAATCTACCACTTACAGTTATGTATCTAGTAGTGCCGGTAAGTAACAATTGGATTCATGAGAAAGAACATAAAATTCAGGAATGCATAAAGATAACCAAAAAAAGTGTTACATTAAAAGACTGCCAAATTGCTGAAATCATACATGCGTGTACTAAAATGTCAAGAGTATTTATTAAGGAATCATACATTACATCGCCTCCGATGAAGCACCAACACATTAAGACACAGACACATAGACACTAATAATAATTTGAAAAAACAAAAGTAATTGTTGTTGTCCAACACGACACATTTTCAATCTGAAGTGTCGGTGTTACATACATCAATCAATATCAAGAAGGATGAACCTTACGAGTAGAGATTCCTTTCCAAGCTGATTTCATAGAAGCAGTAGCAGAATTAAGTGCAGCTTCAATATACTTATTAGAAGCAACAGAAACAGCTTTTTCCATCAAATTCCCCATATTTCTAGCACTCTCCCCAGGATGTATTAACGGTCTATCAAAGCGAGTTTTTGTTTGAGATATTAATTTATATATTTGTTGGTCTCCAAGATTTACTTAATTTATTTGTGTTTCGCTGGTCTGGCACATATAGGAGTGTTACCCCACTCTTTGCTTGTTGAATGTGCATAGTTGCATATCTCTTACTTAAATGGTTTATATGGGTTTATATGAGAAGGAATTCAGGGAATCCATACTCCATCTTCTGGGGTTGAAGCACACATGCAGATGGATGAATCAGTTGCATTTAAGAAGGTAGAATGAGAATTTGCATTTAATTCTAATGTTACTGTATTTGATTGGTACTGTTGTTGGAATTATGTTGTTTGTTGTGGTAGGGACTTGAAGACTCGTCAGCTAGGTTAGAAGATGAAGCGGCATGTGAGATCGATGATTCCATTAGTGTTGATGTTGACGAAGGTAGTGTTGACATTGACGATGATGATTCCACTAGCGTTGATGTTGATGAAGGTAGTGTTGACGATGACGAACAGGCTGAAAGAATTATCAATATTGATAGTATGGAGGATATTCTTAGCATGGACCTGAAGGAGTTAAGCCCTCATGAAGCAAGAGAATTTGAGTTTACAAGCTTGGATATCGCATATGAGTTCTACAACCGATATGCTAGACTAAATGGGTTTGCAGTCCGCAAAAGCAATATCCTCCGAAGCAATAAAAAAAATACTGCAGCGAACGTTTTTCTGCCACAGAAAAGGGTTTAGCGAGGATAGAGGATTAACAATAGAAAACCGTAAGCGTAAGTGTAAACCCGAGACTCGATCTGGATGTGAAGCGAAATTTCGGGTGCATATTGATTTGCTGTCACAACGGTGGCAGATAACTGTTTTTACTGATCAACACAATCATGAGCTTTTACATGAAGAGTACTCTGGAATGCTTGCTGCGCATAGAAAAATGAAAGAGTCGGATATAATGCAGGTGAACGACATGTCAAAGGTTGGTATAGGCCCGTCTCAAGTCTATGGTTGTTTTGCAAGCCAGTCAGGAGGGTACGAAAAAGATAGGGTTTCGTAAAAAGGATATATATAATCAGATAGGAAAACAACGCCTTTTGCAACGGTGTGATGGTAAAAATGCTTTACATTATCTTAATGGGCTGGCATCAGATGACCCTTTGATGTTTTATCGTCACACCATTGACGACGAAGGTAGGCTTGAAAACTTGTTTTGGTGCGATGGTATAAGGCAAATGGATTACAAAGTTTATGGTGATGTGTTGGCATTTGGTGCAACATATGAAAAGAACAAATATCACTGCCCTTTAGTGGTGTTTTCTGGAGTTAATAACCATAATCACGGTATTATATTTGGTGGTGCAATTGTTGCACATGAAACAGAAGAAACTTTACGTGTGGGTTCTTGAACAGTTTTTGGAAGCAGTATCAGGTAAGTCACCTATATCTGTCATTACTGATGGTGCTCTTGCAATGAAGAATGCTATAAAAAGAGTATTTCTGAATGCTTATCATAGATTGTGTGCTTGGCATCTAATTCGTAATGCAACGTCCAACGTTGGAATTCCTGAATTTGTTGGCCGATTTAGGAAATGCATGTTGGGTGACTATGAGATAGGTGAGTTTCGTCGTAAGTGGGATGAAATGGTTGACACATTCAAGTTGCGTGACAACAAGTGGGTTACCGAACTGTATGCAAAGAGAAATATGTGGGCCACAGCTCATATTCGCGACAATTTTTTTGTTGGGTTCAGAACTACCTCTCGATGCGAGGGGTTACATGCAGTATTGGGGACGTTTGTAAACTCACGATATAATTTGGCTGATTTTTTACTGCATTTTCATCGATCCCTTAATTACATGCGTTATAAGGAGGTTGCGGCTGACTTTGCTTCTATTTACGGTGATCATGTGCTACAAACAAGACGTCGAAGCATGGAGTGCCATGCTGGGAAGTTATTTACTAGGGAAATATTTTTTATATTTCGAGATATTCTTGAAAGGTCTGCCGATATGGTCGTGACAGCACGCCATCAAACTTACACATATTTCATATACACAGTTTGTAAGTACCAAGCATCTAAGAGAGAGTGGAAAGTATCATTTTATCCATATGATAATGTGTTTAAATGTTCTTGCAAGAGGATGGAATCATTTGGCCTCCCATGCGAGCATATTGTTGCTCTACTGGTTCTGTTAGATATTGCAGAATTGCCAGAGACTTTGGTGGCAGTTAGGTGGACAAAGAATGCGAAGGCAGCAACATGTAGCACAAACAAACATTGTCTGAATCATTGGGATACAGACAAGTCGTCGAGATATTGTGCTCTTATGTTTCGATATATGCGTTTGAGTAAGTTGGTAAGTGAGAGTGGGGATGATTTCAACGAGCATATGGAGCAAGCAGCTGCTAATATTCGTCAGATGGAAACAAAGAGGGGCTTACATGTTAGTGGACCCACAAATTCAGGTCAAGAAGACGACCATGAGATACTGAATGATCCTGCTGTAGTTAGAAGTAAAGGATGCACAGGTGCATCTTCTTCGCGTACTCATAAGAAAAGGAAGCAGACTCAGTGTTCTACTTGCGAAAAAGTCGGTCATAATAAGCAAACTTGTTCGATGCGTCAACATCATGCTAGCACATCACATTTATCACATGGAGCTTGTCACAACAATGACTTCAATAGTGACTCTATAAGCATGTTCTTGTTATTGATTGTTTGCTATCTCTCTATTTGTATGTACCGTGTTCATACA
Source organism: Astragalus membranaceus (assembly GCA_039519185.1). NCBI lineage: Eukaryota > Viridiplantae > Streptophyta > Magnoliopsida > Fabales > Fabaceae > Astragalus > Astragalus membranaceus. Next base: position 123,768,773 of record CM076854.1, on the reverse strand, counting down.
ACATGTATAGACTGGTTTCCCTTTTGTAATCACATTGATACTTTTTTATTTCAGGAAGATAGTGTTGTACGGTGCAAGAGGACTTGAAGCTATTCGATCTATGTCATGGAGTCTGAGTATAGGTGCTGAAGAATACAAATGGATCATATTTTGCCTTTATTTGGTCATTTATTTTGGTGTATTGGTACTTCAATTTGCTTTATACATGCATTAGGTACCTATTGTCATGAGGTGCTGGTTTTTCTTATTGTTGAGTTGCAAACTTTAATTCTTTTTGTGAACGTTATAATGGAATGTTTGCTTTATCTTGTTGTACTTGGCTTTGAAGTTCAGTATATGATGAGTCCCTTGAATATAGTTTTATCCTCCTGTGAGGTAATTTTAAGTGCAGCTGATAGCAATCATAGAAGGTTATAGTTCAGTGTGTGATGAGTCCCTTGAATATAGTTCAGTGTATGATGAGTCCCTAGAAGGTTATGCTTGATCAAAGGATATCTTGTGTTGTGCATTTGAAAATGATCTAGAAGGTTATGCTTGCAGTCATTGAGATAGGAAATTATCTTGTTGAATCTTACACCATTACAGGAAAATCGTGTTGTATGTTACAGAGAAACCTTGCACCATAAATCATGATTCACACTGCAAAGATAACAAAAAAATCATGTCAAAGTAATTAGGCTGATAGCCTTCACATTCTTAGAGAGTCTGATGGGGTTGAAGATTTTCCGCTCAATGCAATGGTCGGTAAGATCCTTTCAAAAGTGTTGTATTTTTTTTGGCTTCTGTTCTTTTTAGATCTACAGAAATTTTGTTGATTGACTTCTTTGATTATTAGTTGGCTAATGCCATCTCTATAAAGTATTCTTTTCAATTTGAAAATGTAACACCATGGAATTTTGTGGACTATCAAATTAGATTATTGGCTATGTTTATTTTTTATAGGAAATTGAATTTATCTTTAATGGTACATGCAATCTCATTTGTGATTAGGTGAATTTTTGTAGGTAATTGATACTCTTGTCAGCAAGGAGTCTCTGTCCTCGTTCACTTTCAGATGAATGTTGGAGATGTCCTACTGCTATTTTGGGCAGCTGTGACAGCAAACACTTTGGCATGATGAGAGACCTAAAAAAGTGAATCATAACTTACGGGCCTTTACATTATAAGTTACAGAAGAGGTTTCCTTCAAGTTATCATGTGTATTTACTTTTTGTTATATTTGTCTACTTGTACTAAATGGAATCTGTTATAGCAATTTTTGGTTCTGCAATTTTGTTAGTCCGCATTTGGATGCTTTTGTGGTTGTTAAGAGATGAATGATTAATACTGTAAAAAAAGGAGATGAATAGTCAACCCCTTTTTTAATTTTAAAAAATTTGGATTTTGATAATTCCGTCTACATCTTATGTATGGAATGTAAAATGAAAAAGTGAATAATAAAAGGGAAGCATTGAAGGCAGAGTCATCTTATTTGCAAGAATATAATGTCATTTACTTGTACAAAGTTTGTGTATAAAAAAATCTATGTACAAAGAATACCTTGTGGAATAAGATTCCTTACAAAAAGTTCTAATCTATTACACATGGCATATCTAAGTTGATAAGACACGTATATATTCCCTATATTGTTTCTTAGCACTATGCCATCATTATCAACACAATCCTCTGACTGACATATATACGGGTTTTTTCCTAGAACACATCAAACTTTGTACTTGTAGACTTCACGCAAATGTCTAAATTTAGATGTTGATGCCTGATGAGGGTGAGGGAGACTAATCTCCAGCAAAAGCTGATTTTAGATCATGCTTGGGAGTTGGCAGTTGCAAAAACTATTGGAGAAGTCAACTTGTGGTTGGAGGAGCTTCAGGGCATCACACTTCTAACTTTCATGACTTCATGTTTCAGCAGTCAGCACTCCTAACCAGTAACCAAACACAACCTGCAAAGACAAAAAACCGCAATGCAGCTTAAACATTGGAAAATAAATGCGTTGCAGAAAAATGTCTCATGTGTGCAAGAAATACTTGACCCCTCTTGATCAATATTTTATCTAAATGATTAGAAATGTTTTGCATACTTGACCCCTCTAAGTAATAACAGACACAAACTTCTGAGTTAATATTACTAAACCATTCTGTTAAAATATATCAATTTAGGTCATCAATTCAAGCAAGAGATATTATGCTTTCATGTCGGTGATCTACGGTACTTGTAATGATGAATAAGTTTAACTTAAACAAGCAAGCAATGGTTGAAGATCAACCTATTTAAAACGCAATGAACCCTTTCTTTCTTTTTTTTTCTCTAAAAAAATACCAACCAGTTTTGATTAAACTTCCATTATTTCACGACCATTTAACCACAAATCCCACCTTGAAAAAATAAAAATAAAGCTACACGTCCCACGTTACGTTACACATAGTTTATTTTTACTAGCCTTACTACCCAGCTAAATTTGGTTTTTGTAAAATACATAGTCTAATAACTGTGAATAAAAATTAAATTATAACTATAGAATTAGTAAGACAGTGTGAGACAATTCATACCTAGAACTTCCAGATGCCAGGATATCATCGCATGGATGCAGCTTATTTACTGGACTGATGGTGGTGATGTTTGGGTCCATGACCTCTGCTACCAACTGCTCTGTACTGATATCTATAAAATCAATGGGATGCAAAATAGCGCCATTATAATTTCCGCTTATATAACGACCAATGACAGCAAGTGACTCTAATGGATCCAGCAATTACAGAACTGATATGTTTCCTTTAATCAGAAGAAAAGAAACCATGTTAGTATATTCAGCAAGCAACAAATGTTCAAACATCAACTAACATTAATTATTATATATAAAAGGGAAGAACTCACAATATGTCCTGTGTGATAGCATCTCATTCACGTCAAAAGAGCAAATAATGTAAAAGCCCACCATATTTTCTTTTGGTTACAAAAGACCACCATATAGTTTGATAGGCATGACTTTATACAATTTTTGAGAGCAAAAGGATCAGTAAGTAATCACCAATGCCATAGAGGAACAACTAAAAAGCTCCCAATTTTTTCGGATTTTCCTGCATGTAATTTTGAGAAACTTGTGCCCAGTACATTAAAAATGAATATTAAAGGGTGGAGAAACATAATAATCTTTAGCATTCCAACAAGAAGATTTAGGGATTCTTCGCAAAGCAGCAACTATTACCTTAGTGCCATGGTACTTCTCAGCTCGTTGTGAACTGAACAAGTAAAGCTATCGCATGCCATTTTGCATCTCAGTTCCCTTCTTTACGAAGACAGGCCTTTCTAGCAAAATGTTTAGCTCATGGTTATCAAACCAAACCTAAAAGAACAAGATAAGAACTGCTAACATAGAAAAATAAGTAACTAGAATGATTTATGTATGTATCACACTAGCCTATATTATTTTTCCTGTAGTTGTAGCAGCTCAAAGAGACCGATGCAGTAAGTGTTATCAACATTACATTAGAAACCCCATTAAAGGCAAACAACTAACTAATCTTAGTAAAATTAAGCATTCTGATTTATTCTAAAAGGACGTGGTATCGTAACTAAATTAAAATGAATACTAAAGGCAAGCAACTAAATAATATTACATGTTACTACAAGTTTATGTGAATATGCTCAGATAATATATGAACAATCCAAACATGAAATTCAAATCTATCTCCAATTAGCAATGTGTCCTTGGATTTAGTAGACGAATGCAACTTGCACTTTTGAAGCTTGGTTAAAAAAGAATTGACATCGACCTCTTAAGTTGTCATAAAATGTTTGATGTTACTAATATATTCAATTGAGTAAAAGAGTAAGAGATAGGGAGAGTACCAGAGACCTCAACATTTCCCCTGCTCATTGATGGGTGCTGGTATGAATTGAAAGAACCACATTGTACGCTCTTGCGGTCTTTGCTCCGTTTGGCTTCTATTAACTGCAAAATCTCAGATTCTATATATGGGTTTCTCCCCGTTTTATATTCAGATGTTTAGAAAAAAAAAACCAAAATATGATAAGCTTTGCGGATTGTGGGCATAGGAGATTTTGCATAAGCAAAAAGAGGGGAAAAATGAAATTCAGAAACATATCAAAAAGGGAGAGAGATTGAAACAATAAAATTGAAAATGAAAACAACGGAGGGGAGCGCCCCTTCAACGACGCCAGTAACTTGGAAGACTCATCGCAGGACAAGAAGAAGCGAAATTTGTTGCCGATCATGTGAACTTGTTGGATTGTGTTTAACTATCGGAATTGTTAGGGTTCTTTGCCAGACGGAAACTGTTGCCAACCGAATTGCAATTGACGGAAACTAGCGGTGACGATTCTCATTGCAATTCCGTTGGATTCTCATTGTTGGATTGTGTTTAACTAGCGGTGACGGAAACTGTTGCCAACAAAATTGCAATTGAGAAGTGGATTTGATGTGAGAAGCACGATTCTCATTCTCAGATTCTCGATTACAATTTTTTTAAAAAAACAATGTTTTCAAATTACATTAAAGGCACCGAGAGGAGTGATTTGGGACGAAATACCAATTTATAGTTAACCTAGTAATCTGGGTAAAGATTAAAAATCTCAAAAAATCTCAACCATTCAAATTATTTTAGATTAAATCGTGCGGCTAGAATTAATGTTTCACCGGTGAAATATTTGGTTTGCTCTTTCACCCTATAACTACCCTAATTTGAAATGTCATTATTCTAAAATAAGTTGTAGAATATAAAAATGGTAATAGTTTTGTTGTTGTAATTAGTCTGAACATTACCTCGTGAAAATCAATACAAATTTAAAGTAAACGAATTTAATTAGTTTGAACCTTACCCCGTGAACATTACTGACGAATTTAATTAGTCTGAATATTACCCTGTGACAATATTGCATCCCCTTCAAAACATGACAATATGACATTAATACATTAACCGTGACAACATTGCATCCCCTTCAAAACAGCTTCTTCCTTACTAAACACCAAGCCACACATGGGTACTGCTTTATCTTTTAGATAGAAGGCAACATTAGTAGATAAAATTAACACAAGTAAATAGCAAATATTTTTAGCCTATTGTTTCGCCTATTGCTATGAAGTCATAATAGTTTTGAAATTATAATTATAATATGTTTAGTAATTTATTCTTTTAATTGGCAGTTTGGCATGTTTTTAGTAATCTATAATATGTTTAGTTGGTCCTATATTCATGTATGTGGCCATTAGAATACAAAATTTCCTGATCTGCTTCACTCCAGAGCACATATGTTTTGATTAATTTGTATCCACTCATAAATACTTTAAAAAGATGAGAAAAAAATTGACATCTACATGTAAGAGAATGGTTTGATGATTCACATTATTTGTTAGAATTAATTTAAGCCTAAACAGAATTGAACATGTACATAAGTCCTTCATAAGTTACGAATTGGATGGTTAGGAAATTATACACCCAGTAAGCATCAATTTAGTGTTGATGAAAAAAAAAAGAAGTTTAGTAATTTACACATCCATTGGTCTTTTGACATGTTTGTACCGTAGATAAATATACATAGCTAGTAATCTCAAAAGGTTAACTTTAGAACCAATTTCCGGTAACAATTTAACAATCTCTAAAAGCTTTTGTTATTTAGAATGGGAAACCAATTAATATTGGGAAGAAACAAAATGAAATTCACAATTAGCTTGGGATTGTCCTATATAAATGCACTTGGCATTGGCATTTGAAACCAAATTTTCCTGTCCTTGCCAGAGATTGTGAGGAGACATCTATGTAGCCTCTGATCGCCTCCAAAATAACAACTTTAAATTTTCCTTTTTCTTTTAAATTATTCGACTGCATAAATAACCCACCAAACACCACATTAGGCATGAGAGAAGAGCATATGCTATTGAATAAAAATTTGCTGCAGGAATCATATATCACCTCATGATCTTAGTCTCACATAAAATTGGTACCAATCTAAATCTTCTCTAAACTCAGTGTCTAGATTATTATTCAGAAAATTAAGTAAAAAATAAGCAAGCACACTCATAAATATAAAAAATCCTGTCCAATTTTGTACCACCAAATTAAGCACATAGTAAGCTTTCAAGAATAACAGCAGTACATGTATATACGGTTGAAAGAGCAACAACAGTAGTCATGAAGCAGGTTAAGTGACTCCATCTATTTAGTATGGTTAGAGGTCAGGTTAGCCAAAAAACTAACATATGTAAATAGCAAAAAAAATGTGCTTTAGTTTATTTTTGAAAAAATAGCTTAAGAATAAGATAGGAATGAAGATGTCAAATAAGTAAACAAATATAAGTAAACAAATAAGTTATAGTTAGAATACATGGTTTTGAGAAAATGCATATTGTAAGATACTATATATTGAAGGAAAAAATAATATGGATATTGAAGTACTGCATACATTATTCCCTATTGCATAAAATATTCCCTATATTGAAGTACTGCATAAACTATTCTCTATCATTGTGGAGACTCTGTGAACATGACTCTGCCATATTCTTCTTCACTATGCCATTTTGGATATGCATCCTTGGTCAATATAGAAAGAGAAAGGTATGTTAATTAATACATTAAAACTAATAGGGGAAAATTAAAATAGCATATGAAGCATAAGTGAAGCAGGAAAGTTCCATTTAGTATGAGATAGCAACCCTCTTGATTTGCAAGAGTCCAAAAATGGCTCGTATTACTCTGCAACCAAATTCGATCCTCTGCAAGATTAAAATAAAATAGAAATAGCACTTTAGTAATCCTAATCCACATTCCACACATGACCCCCAAGAAGTTCTATTTCTATTATTCATGAGCAAATATATAGATGATCTTGAATTTGACTCATGACCCCAAAATCAAATTGAATGTTAGTGAAAGTGGGAACATACCATTAAAGAGAATCCCCATCGCAATCACCGTGATTGCCGCTCCTGTCGCCGTCTCCCGTCGTCGACTCTCGAATTGCGATGAAGGAAACCTAAAATATGGTATCAGAGAATGGAGGAATCTTAAAATGAAGCAGGAAGAAATCTTCAAGCCAATGCTCTTGAGTCTTGACTACATAGGAGTATACCATAATTCAAGGGGAAAAGGAGATGGACATTATCATAGAAAAGAAAGCAAGTAATTCTTAAAATTGAAGCAAGAAAGAGGAACATTCCAAAAGTTTTAACCTACCACTCCCACCCGTACAGTTGTCTTCTCCATATCAAAAAGGCAAGAAAACAAATCAAAAAGAGCCTTAAGCTCCTTAAAACTATTTAAGAGAAGAATACAAAAATAGATAAAATGCATCAGGTCCTTGTTATTATAAAGTACATAAAATGCATCAGCTCCTTATGATAAGAATCTTCAAAGACTTAATAAAGAAAAAAAACAAAAATTTAAAATAAAAATACAAAAAATCAAGAAATAGGATCGTTCAATCGTGAAACCCAATTGATTTATTTACATTCATATTCCTCTTATATTAATATTTTTACGTCAACCATATGAGCTAATTAAGGGTTATTAATTGAAAGGGGAAACAACAAACATTTTAGTTTTGACCCATGTAAATGATAGTTCATTGGTTAAATCACTGTCGCGTCAGCATTAATTGAGTCAATGTATTAGTTAGTATATTAGTGAGTCAAACTGTAATTAGTTATAATCAGTTTGTTAAGTTTGTTTTTTAGTTAAAACTGCTTCCTTCCTTTCTGCCTGATAGTGTGTTAAGCAGTATATAGGAAATACTTTGTATTCCATTCATTCTCAATCAATACATTTTTTGAGTCCAGTTTCTTCTACTCTTCTTCTACCAGTCTCAACAACTGGTATCGGAGCTCCATAGGGGGCTTGGTCCAAAAACCGTAGTTTTGTGCGAGAAAGAAGAAAGATTTCGAGCGAGCGATCAAGAAAACTGAACAATGGCAGAACGAGAATTTCTCACACCTTCGATTCCCAAATTCGATGGTCATTACGACCATTGGGCGTTATTGATGGAGAATCTTCTTAGATCGAAGGAATATTGGAACGTGGTCGAATTAGAGATTCCGGTTTCTCCTTAGAACGCGACACCGGAGCAATTAAAGACCACAAAAGATGGGAAATTGAAAGATTTGAAGGCAAAGAACTACCTCTTTCAAGCAATTGAAAGAGGTATCATCGAGACGATCTTAACGAAGAACACTGTCAAAGAAATTTGGGATGCGAGAAAGAACGGTACCAGGGGTCGACAAAAGTGAAACGAGCACAATTGCAAGCGTTGAGGAAAGAATATGAAATACTACACATGAAAGATGGCGAGGGAGTAGCAGAGTTCTTCTCAAGAACCCTAGCAGTGGTGAACAAGATGAAAACTCAAGGGAAGAAAATGGGACAACATTCTGTGGTGGAAAAGATCCTTCGTTCCATGAGTACCAGGTTTGAATATGTGGTTTGTTCAATAGAAGAATGCAATGATGTTACTACAATGACATTAGAAGAATTGCAAAGCAAGATCTTGGTCCATGAATCAAGAATGAAAGGGCATGAAACCCATAAAGAAGAAGAGCAAGCCCTCAAGGTTACTGTTGGTGGAGGGTCTGGTGCAAGAGGAAGAGGTAGAGGAAGACAAACTGGAAGTATGGAACAAATTGAATGCTACAAGTGTGGCAAATTAGGACATTATCGTAATGGATGTCCTGGTTGGGAAGAAGGAGAAGGGGAAAACTTTACTGAGTTTGATGAAGAAGAAGCAATTCTTCTGATGGCAATTAAAGAAGATGGAAAGAATGGCAGCAATAAAGAAGAATTGTGGTTCTTGGACTCAGGGTGTTCTAACCACATGTGTGGCAACAGAGAATGGTTCTCAGACTTTGACGATAAGTTTGTTGAATCTGTGAAGCTGGGAAATGGCACAAGAATGCCTGTTAAAGGAAAAGGCATTGTGAAGTTGAAGATAAAAGGGATTGTTCAGATAGTAACTGATGTGTATTATGTTCCAGAATTAAGGAACAACCTGTTAAGCATAGGCCAGCTTCAAGAAAAGGGTCTCAAAGTGATTTTTGAAGACAACAAATGCAAGGTGCATCATAAGAAGAAAGGCCTCATAATCACCAGCATCATGACCAGAAACAGGATGTTCATCATAACAGGTCGTATTATTCCTCTTGCTCTCTGTACTGAAGTCTGTCACAATGTAGAGGATATTAATTTGTCCCATTTATGGCATTGTAGATTTGCTCACTTGAGCTACAAGGGGATGAAAACCTTGATTCAAAAGGAAATGGTCAAAGGGCTGCCCAATCTTCAAGAATCATCAAAAACATGTGATGATTGCTTAAAAGGGAAACAACACAGAGAAGTCTTCCCAAAAGAAAGCACATGGAGAGCAACCAAAGTGTTGGAGCTTGTACACTCAGATATATGTGGGCCAATTACTCCAGAATCCAATAGCAACAAGAGGTATTTTATAAGCTTCATTGATGATTATAGTAGAAAGGGCTGGGTGTTTTTCTTATCTGAAAAATCTGATGCGTTAGAAAGCTTTAAGAAGTTTAAAACTATGGTTGAAAAGGAAGCTGGGGAAGTCATTAAATGTCTTATAACTGATAGAGGTGGTGAATTTAATTCATCTGAATTCAACACCTTCTGCAGTGATAATGGCATTAAAAGACAACTCACTGCAGCTTACACCCCTCAACAAAATGGGGTGGCAGAGAGGAGGAATAGAACTATCTTAAATATGGTAAGAAGTATGATGTCTGAGAAGGAAATTCCCAAGAAGTTTTGGCCTGAAGCTGTCAATTGGTCCACTTATGTACTCAATTGGAGCCCCACCTTGATTGTTAAGAATTGTACTCCTCAAGAAGCTTGGAGTAGTAGAAAGCCTTCTGTTGGGCACTTCAGAATATTTGGGTGCATTGGATTTGTGCATGTACCCAATGCTCAAAGAAGAAAATTAGACGACAAGAGCATGAAGTGTGTTTTGTTGGGAGTGAGTGAGGAATCAAAAGCTTACAAGCTATACAATCCTGTTACAAGAAAGATTGTAATAAGCAGGGATGTAAGATTTGTTGAAAGTGAGAAATGGGATTGGAAAGAGAAGGGCCCCAACAAAGAAACTGTCAACATGGATACTGATGATACAGAAGTCACTACAATAAAAAGAAGTACTGAAAATGAACCAGTTGTTGAGAGCAATGCTGAGAATGATGCGGATAATAATAATGTTGATGATGATGGTAATATAGATATTGAACATGCTGTGATTCCCAGAACAGAAGACAATGAAAATGGTCAAAAAAGAATCAGAAAGCCACCTGCATATCTGAATGACTATGATAGAAGAAATGAGCCTAGCTGTGTTCAGTACAAGTGATCTAACTACCTATGAAGAAGCAATACAGAGTGCTGTCTGGCAGAAAGCTATGGATGCAGAGAGTTGACTGTATGACTAGATCCTAAAGAACTAGACACTCTTATGTTCTTATTTCCCATCATAACCTTTTATTATCTTCTTGTAATTTCATGTTACCGTAATATTAGTGTAACATCCTCAAAATAATTAACAGAATTATTTGGATGTTAACCTACTCGAATTGATTTAGTACTTAATTAGTAAAATTATTGAGTGCTAAAGTTAATTATTAGGTTGTCATAGGATCGTTAACCGGATAATACGGACTAAGGACAATTCGGAACGAAATAAGAGATTAAGGACAATATGGTAATTGGACCACGTTACCACTTATATATTAAATAAATATATATAAATAAATATGTGTGTGTGTGTGTGTGTGAGTTAAAGAAAGAAAAGAATTAAAAGAATAGAAAGAAAAGAAAAGGAAGCGTACGCGAGAGAGAAGAGAAACAGAGAGAAAAGAGAGAAAAGGAAAAAGAAGAGAAAAGAATGGGTGAAGGAGAAGAAGAGGAAAAAGGAAGTTCAAAGGCTCATCAAAATGACTTCCTTCCAACACAAAAAATGTTCAGCGTTACTTCCTCTTCAATTTGGTACAAATTTCATGGCGATCAACTCACTCTCTCTCACTTAGCCATTTTCGAGTTTGAAGAAAATGGAGGTTTTTGTGGTTCAAGCTTAAAGGAAGGCTAAGGAAGGTGTTTAGGAGCAGACCCAAGGAGAATTGATCGATGATTGAAGTTCGATTGGAAGATTGGAAGCTAGTTAAGTGAGTTTGGTTTGAAAAATCAAGATTTGGGATTATGTGTGAATAGTGATCTGAAGGTTGAAGATGTTGAATAGTGTTTGATGATTCAAGGATGATTAGGAGCGAACCCGAAGCGTATTGAGTGCGGAACGAAGTTCAATTTCGCGAATTGGAAGTTGGTTGGTGATTAGGGTTCGAATGGGGGATTTCGAGGAATTCAGTATTTCGGTCAAAGAGATGTCTCGGGATCGAGCGGAAAGATTGGAAGCGGATTTGGGGGTTGTCGGAGCGTGGAAGTTTATGCGGGGATTGTTTGTGTGGTTATGTGGAGATTTTGAAGTCTCGGTGATTTCGGCTCGGTGTCGGCTCTCGCTTCAAGGGTGAGTTTTACTCACGCTTAAGATGTTTTCGTTTTACAATGAATTTTACGTGATTTGATTTCGAGAGATTTTGACTTAAAAACCGTTAATTGGAAATATATCGGATTTTGATAAACTTCGTTTTGATTGAGATTGTGATTGATTTGATTGATTGTGGGATATTCATTGAGTCTGTTTTGATGGTTGTTTGAACTGTTTTTAATCGGAACAAGAATCGGAATTGAGCGAAATAGCGAATTTCGCAAGAAAACGGAAAACCTGCACTTTTCAGCAGACGGTCGCATCGCGATCCGTCCCCATCGCGTAGCGACCAGGATCAGTTTTGTCACGCAAATGTTTCTGTCTCTTTTCGCGTCGCGACGGTAGCAGTTCGCGTCGCGACGCTTTGCAGTTTTTCAGCAACTGTACACTGAATTTGTTTTCGCGATAACTTTTGATCCGGGAACCCGATTGAGGTGTTCTAAGATGCGTTTGAAAGATTATTCAGAGGCCTAACTGAATATTCTATTTTTAAGGTGAAATGATCTGTTTTTGGAGTTGTGAATTGTGTTGAAAAGTGATGAATTAGTATGCGAGAGTAAATGATAATTAAATGTTCAAATATTTGTCTGAGGTAAATGAACCCTGAGTTCATACTATTGTAGATATATTTATTATATCGAGTTGGGTGACGACCCATGGTTTTAACATACTAGGAGGGGCAGTCATGATCGGGGACTAGGCTCCGTGCCAATAGGAGAATGTACTATTGGTAAGGGGGTTCACCGAGATTAGCACTGGATTGCAGTCGGTGTTATGTTATGAGTATTGTTGTACGTACACCGGGATTAGCACTGGATAGGAGTCGGTGTCGTACTGTGCGATACACCGGGATTAACACTAATTGCAGTCGGTGTCGCACTGAGTTATAATACGTTCACCGGGATTAGCACTGGATTGCAGTCAGTGTCGTGTTAATTTAAAAAGAATTCTTATTTGAACCGAGAGAGTTAGTAGGGGTCTCGGTAGAACTCACCGAGATTGTATCTCATTGTTTATATGTTGTTGTTTTACAGAGAAACAGGGACAGAAGAAACCACAGAGGCACGAGTAGGTGGCCCCGGGAGATGGATGATGACTTGGCTTTATGTTTAAGTTTATTTTCCTTCTGTTGTCTATGTATCACAACACTATGGCTTTAGTGTGATGTTTTTAGATTTCCGCTTTCTTGTATGATACTGAATACAATAGTTGCTGAATATTATGGTCTGAGAACCTTTTTATGGTCTTATGTGTAATAAGACTGCTTGATTGTTATTCAGTGAAAAACTATGTTGCAGTGTTTAGTAATTATGCAGGACTTATATATCTCTGATGTGTTACTAATATGCACTCGGGCATTTTTAGTCGATAAAAATACCGGGGTGTTACAATTAGAGTACATGTGAAATCACATTTCAATTGCGTGTCTCAAATTCTTTATGTAAAATGGTATTTTTTTTGTTAAACTAGTGTGGTTTATATGGTTTTGTTTCTTGAAGAAAATTGTGCGTCCCCAATTTTTCTGTGTATATATATATATATATATATATATATATATGGTAATTTTTGTTATACGCGTACTTAGTAGTTTTATAATTTATTTTTTCCTAAATTATAGTTTTAGCCCCCCTATTTTTAAAAATTCAGACATTTGGTCCCCCTATTTTAAAACTCAGATATTTGGTCCCTATGTTTTAAAAAATTCAGCAAATTTAGTCCAAAGAGGGGTTTTTTCAAATTTTTTTGCTGAATTGGCTTTCTTCCAAAAAACAATGTTGATGTGGCTCTTATTAAATGATATGGCAGCTGACGCAGGCATCACATGTGGCTGCCACATCATTTAACAATCATGTGTACATGCCACGTCATATTAAAATAATTTAAATAATTAATAAAATAGTAAAACAGTAAATTGAAAACAAAGAGAGAAAGGTGTGATTTGTTGTTAGTGCTTCTCAGTTTCAGTTACTGCTTCTTCTTCTTCTCCATCGAACTTCAACGCCATTCTCTCTCTCTCTCTCTCTCTCTCTCTCTCTCTCTCACTCACTCTCTTCGTTTTTGCTTCTGAGATTAGGTGCGAACCAGAGAGAGAAAGGTGTGATTTGTTGTTGCTCTGCGTTGTTGCTCAAAGAAAAGAGAACGGTGCGAACCAGAGAGAAAGGTGCGATTGAAGCTGGAAAGGGAACGTAATAGAGAATCAGAGGAAATGTGTGGTTGTTTCGTACAATGTCGTCGCAACGAGAGAAGAAGAAAAGATTCGATAGATCCAGAAGATTTCGATAGATCCGGAAGATTCACGCTCAAAATCAAGAACAGAAATTGGGCTCGATTTGATTCGAGGGGGTTTCGATTTGATTTCAAAAAGAGGGTTTTGATTTCACAAATTGTTAAATTGTTGAATTCTGTTCTTTGGGCTCGATTTGATTTCAGAAATTGGGCTCGATTTGATTCTGTTCTTTGTTGCTGGGATTGTTCTTTGAATTAATATTGTTAAATTGTTGAATTTGTTCTTTGAATATTGTTGCTGGGCTTTGTTGTTGAATTTGTTCTTTGAATGTTGATTCTGTTCTTTGAATGTGTTCCTCTAATATCTGTTGTGACTCTAATATCTGTTGTGAATCTGTTGCTGGGTTCTTTGTTTGTGTCGGAGAACATTTTGATCTGATCTTTTTTGGTTACAAATTTTGATCTGCTGGGTTCTTTGCATTTGTTCCTCTAATGTCTGTTGAATTCTTTATTTTTTATTTGACAAATTTCAATTTTTTTTTAAAATTATTTAAATTAATATAATATAGTGTATTAATTATGTGGCATCATTAAATGAACAAGCTGAGTCAGCTGCCACGTCATTTAATAAGTGTCACATCAGCCTTTTTTTTAAAGAATGCCAAATCAGCAAAAAGAAAATGAAAAATCCCTCTTTGGAATAAATATTCTGAGTTTTTTAAAATTGAGGGACTAAATGTCTGAGTTTTAAAATAGGGGGACCAAATGTCTGAATTTTTGAAAGTAGAGGAACCAAAACTATAATTTAGCCTTTATTTTTTTGAATGGCCAAAGTTTAATATATTATTTTTGCGTAAATAAATATGAGCGCGGTTAAGATTATGCTATATGAACCAAGAAGTTTGATATGCACGTATGCAAGAATAAAGTGTTGTGTCAAACCTATTGATGTTTTGAAGGAGTAAAATATTTTTCAATATAACTGAAGTTTTATCTATCATTTTCTCTCAATGCCTTTTAACTATAATGTTATTGATTAGCTGGCTTAAAATAGAGTTAAGTTTGATAACTATTCTTAGTTTTTAGAATATAACTAAGATTAAATATGTGTATTTTATATTAGATTGTCTATATTATCTAGCTATGACCAGAAGTCATATAGTAGCATGTGTACTTTTTATCAACTTGCAACCAGAAGTTTGCAAAATGTAATTTAAAGCTCTGGAAGAGCTAGTGTATAGCTAATTACCTAGAGAACCATTTTTTTACACATTGTACCATATTATAATCTCTAAAGTCTCATAAAAATTTATTAAGTTTTAAGGATATCAATCCAAATGGATATCATATTGAAACAAGAAATGAATATGTTGAATATATTTATATAACGAGACATACTTCGGATAAAATAAGTGTAGTGGAAAAGTTGTCTCCTTTTTCTTCTGATTTGTACTGTACTTATATATGTGCAATTGAAACACATGTTGTAAACCAGAAGTTTACATATTATAATAATTTTGTTGTTGGCAAGATCGGTTGGACCATCACGAGTATATAATGATGCGAAAAATGGTTAATTTTTTTTAATGTGAACTTGAATTGAAGAGCTAGAAGTTTCTTCAATCTACTAATTTTTGTGTTCGCTAGTTCCCAAAAGAAATTGGCAATTTGAGAGGATAAGTCTCTCGTAATTCTAGAACTTATATAATGTGACATTTGTAAACAGGTACACTAATCACGTGGACCATTTAGATATTTGTGACCGTAATTGATGCATCAACAATATGGCCACATATATATCGTCAACTCACAACCGGAAGTTTGTGAGATTGTTTGCTCAACTAATTTGAGTAAGAGGTCATTATGAATTACCCTGAAAGCATCTGATAAGTGTTGTATGATATTGGACATCACTTAGTATACGTTCATTCATAAAATGGTCTTGAAGAACCATTCTTTAGACGTCTAAAGTTAATTATATGACCAATACTTATGAGATAAGAACTTCCAATTTTTACTTGGGAACATGCACTTTTGCACGTTGCAATATTGATTCCCATCAGGCCAACAAGTTATCATAACTCTTCCCTTATACATTTGGTTTTTGGTCACGAATCTAATATTTTTCATCTTAGAATTTTTGGATGTGCAGTGTACGTTTCAATTTATCCACTCACAATGAACTATGATGAGTCTTAAATAATTTTGGGAATATATTAGATATAAATACTTATGTATTATAAAGTAGCTTGAGCTAACAATTGGAGACTTGTTTATAGTCCAGTTTGATGATTATCATTTGAGTTAAATTTCCTAAGATTAGGGGGAGAGAATAAGCAGTTGAAAAAAGAGATCAGTTGGAATAAATTATCGTTGTCTCATCTCAATCCTCAAACTAACAATGTGAACTAGAAGTTCAAAAGATAATTCATTTGCAAAGCTTAGAAAATCATCTATCAAATGCATTCACTGATCTAAATGATGTGACCAAATCATATATACCAGCTGCTAATGCTCCAATAAAATAGATGTTCCTGTTGGACAATACAATATTGAAAATGAGTCTCAACTGCGCTTGAAGCGTGGTAGACCAATCAGTTTCAAAGATAAAAGTCCTCGAATAAGAAAATGAGCTAAAAAGAACGATGGTCCAAGCGAGGATATAGAAACTCTAAAAGAGTCTTCAGACATAATTGACATTTTAGTTCCAAAAGAACTGATCAGGTACCTGAAAAATTCTAAAATTAAAGAGATCTCAATGAATTATGTCAATAATGAAATATGGTGGAACCGAAAGAAAGTCAACGTTGAAGATATTTTTAAATATATTATAGCGTTAAATGTGATAAATAATAGTGAGGATCGTGAACTAAAGTCTATTAAAGATTGTAGACAAAATGAGAATTGGCCAAAATTGAAAGATGAAATTGAAGCAGAATTAAACTAGCTTTACAAAAAAATTTGGACCTATAGTGAACACCTGAAGGTGTGAAACCAGTCGGATACAAATGGGTTATTGTGCAAAAACAGAATGAGAGGTGAAATTGTGAGATACAAAGCTCGACATGTTGCTCAAGGGTGGATACAAGTATTTTTCAGTACTTAATTAGCCTTGTAGCACATGAAGAGCTCAATATTCACAAGATGAATGTGGCTACAACTTATTTGTATGACTCACTTGATAGTCATAATTATTTGAAGATCCCTAAAGGATTTAATATTTCTATACAAACTTTTCGGATTCTCGATATGATTACTCAAATTGAATCAATACCTCCATGAGATAATATAATTTGAACACATATGGTATAATCGTATAAATTTTTATTCTAAAGGAGGGATACAAATATGACATCACTTGTCCATATAGTTTTATGGAAATATGTGGAAAAGAATTTGTTATAACGGATGTCTATGTTGATGACATAAGTATTATTCGAACTCCTGAAGAGCTTCCAAAAATTATAAATTGTTCAAAGAAAAAGCTCTAGATGAATAACCTATAACTATATCTGATGGATTTTAAGGTTGAACCTGTAGTTGACCTCTACATGGAAAATCCCAGAAGGATTCAAGATAAAAAGAAATATCTTCAAATAAATTCTTTTAAAAAACTAAGTCTCATATTGATCTGCAGAAATTATTTATATTGAGTACATGAGTTGTGTGGTAAGAATATATGAAATATCACAGTCCCGAAAACTATGAAAACACGTATGCATATTACCAAATGTTATATCCATTGATATGATAGTATTATTTGATAATTAGTAGTAATATAGTTCATCACAAACCAAAATTCATCAGAAAAAGGGGGTAAGATGCATATTTATGTTTGACTATTGTAATGAACAAGTCATTTTATGTATGTTACACAAATTAACCATGCAGATATAAAGTATTTTTCTGATCTGGATCAAGTCAGATTAAAAGTCAGCTATTATCTACATGTGGTGATATTGAAATATCTTTATTATCTATAAAACAATCTATGGTTATTGCTTCTTCATTTCATGCCCAAATGCCAACAATTTTTTTTTTTTAAGCAACAGGCAGGAGGCCCGAATTTATTAAAAAATAAAAACAATACAAAAAGCACAAGGGGGGACTAAGCCAAAACCCTTGGAAATAAGGACAATAAAGAGAGTCTAACAAAGACCTCTAAACTAAACAACCTTAGACCACAATCGAGTCACCACACTCCAGACCACCGG
The DNA here is from genome assembly GCA_039519185.1 of Astragalus membranaceus. Taxonomy (NCBI): domain Eukaryota; kingdom Viridiplantae; phylum Streptophyta; class Magnoliopsida; order Fabales; family Fabaceae; genus Astragalus; species Astragalus membranaceus. The sequence continues at coordinate 123,750,789 of CM076854.1, read as the reverse complement.
CGGCGGGACCCCAGCCATCATCGCGAAGTCGTGCCACCGGCCAACACCGAGACAGCACCTAGCTTGATCGAGGAAGTCGAGCCACCAACCACCACCGCGGTATTGCGCCCCCAGCCAACACCGAGGCACAATCAAGCAGAACCGCGAGCGACAGGGAAAGGGCCCACACCGAAATGGGGGGAGGCGAGACTGCGGGTCCAAATTTCGTGACGACAGCCACCAATGCCAAACCAGAAACAGTCAGCATCTACGAACCAGCGCAACAGTTCCAAACCAGAAACAGTCAGCATCAATGCAATCCGAACAGCAACGCAACCGAACCCAAACCAGAAACCCACGATCCGAACCCGAACGCAATCCAGAGCTGCAACCAGCGCCGGATCCGAACCAGACGGACGCAGGGAGGAGGCTCAGGCGGTGGCGGGACAGGAGCAACCACCGCAGGGGGAGAGACCCACAGCACCCAATAGATCCGACTCCGAAAAACAAATCCGAACCAGAGCGCACTGAAGCTAGCATCAACACCAGCCACAGTGTACGGAACCACCCAACCCACGACCTTCGCAGGGGCGACCACCACACGCAGAGCAAACACCGGGGAGAACGCACCGAATCTTACAACGACTGCAATCGGAACTGACAGATTCGGATCCACCTTCGCAGGGGCGACGACTGCCGTCTCCAGAAAAAGCCACTCGTCTCGAATCCAAGGGTCTTCAACGGTTAGCCGCCCAGTCAGCTGGAGCAGATCGGCCGGTGCAGGCACGGCGGCCGCCACAGCGTAGGACAACCCATCTCTAGGGTTCGCAGCCTCTCTCGAGAGAGAGAGAGGTTCTGTATCATTCTCCCTCGTTCTCCGAAATCTACTCAAATGCCAACAATTCAAGGAAGATGTTTTGAAGATAATATTGATTGCAACACTCCATTAAAAGAGGATACATCACAAGTGACGGCGGAATAGATTGCTCCATATGCACTCGCGGAGAAACTCCAGATGTTGAAATTCATATTCTGAAGTGACGCTTCATTTAGGGGGAGAAATTAAGCTGCACTCTTTTTTCCTTTTGCCGTGGTTTTGTCCCACTAGGTTTTCCTGGAAAGGATTTTAACGAGGTAGTTCTCACTGGTAGGATATTGTCACTAGATTTTTATCCCACTGGTTTTTTTCTAGTAAGATTTTAATGATGCATATATCCTCGATGGACATCCAAGGGGGAGTGTTATGAATATTATTATTATAGTGGATGTCCATCTTTCTCCCATCTTCTAATTACTCCCTTGTAGTGGCTTTTCATTAGTGACCACTCACTTGCCAATTCTCACCCTAGAAATAGGGTTCACCTTTTGTATAAACACACTGGTGTGAATAGAATAATGCAAAGGCTTTCATATTCTCTTATTCTCGTGTTCCACTTTCTCTATTTTGGTTGATTTTCATAACAAAACCTTCTTTAATCAAATAATAATAATAGTTAAACATAGACTAACCAAATCAGTAATTTACTAAATGGGTGAACACAACTCAATCTAATCTAACCCAAGCGTGGGGTTCAGCGGTTGGGGCTGAACCTCCCTTAACTAAGGGTCGGGGATTCGATCACCGCCTTGGGTACGGAGCAGCGTTAAAACTCTGGGCCAGCTGTCCTGCCTCTCGAGGCACCTACAATGAGCGAGGGATTAGTCACTGCTGTCTGTGCGGTGGATACCCGGATTTACCCAAAAAACTCGATCTAATCTGATCTGATGACTAGATATATAGCTATCTGAAATTAAGTCCAACTCATTATTTTGGGTTACAAATTAATGTCAATTCTTTTTTTTTTGGGTACTTAAATTAATGTCAATTCTATCTCACAATAAAATATTAGAATGAAGATACCCGATGGATTTGGCCTAGTGGTGAGCGGGCTATGGTCCGTAATGGTCGACTCGGTTTGCTCCCGGGTTCGATTCTCATGAAAAGTATTTTTTTGGGGAGGTGAGATGACCGATTGTCGTGCTCTCTCGTCGGGGCTGTGAAGTTCCCCTCCACAGTTTTAATTTAAAAAAAAAATATTAGAGTGAAGATAGAATTTTATTTAATGACTTCATATCATATTGAAGATTGATTTGGATTAACCGAAGTACTTAAACTTATCATAAGCCATAAGTATATTAAACCATGAACCGTCAAGTCCATGTCAACGCCACGCGTATTATCAATTTATTCCACGCAATCAAGCCAAAAAAAGTAGGTGGCAGCCACCCAAGCAATCATTAATCACGAAACAAATTAGAAAAGGAATACGCGGAGGACAATTAAACGCATTAAATTGGCTGTCCGAATTTAATTGTATGGAATCAAACGTTTTTAATTCAACGCATTAAAAATGGAATACGTGGAGGACAATTAAACGCATTAAAAATTGATGAGCCAAATTTTAATTCAAGGAAGAAAACGCGATATATATATATATATATATTAATATTAACTTGATTAGGAGGAAATGCCATTCTCAACTTAAAAAGCCAACATGTATATTAATTGCAAATGAATTGAAACCTTCCTTATATTATAATCGATAGAATATACCAGTATATTATTAAATAGTCATCTGAATTCATGGGTTATAATGAACCTAAAATTATTCCTCCTAATCAAAAAAGACACCTAATAAATTATCCTCCTAAAATCATGTGTTTTTTGGGAATTATTTTGTTAATTTGTAACTCAGTATTTCATATGAGGCTAAAAAACACAAACTAATTGTCTAATGCCATTAAATGTTAGTTTGTATTTGTTAATTTGTTAATTCGAATCAAACTTGGGAATTATCCCTCGTCAAATTAAGTTTGATTCGAACCGGAAACAAATACAAATTTTCCTTATACTTAAAACTAGGGTGCACAAATTAACTTGTTACATGGTTAAACTACATCCATATCCGCTTAAATAAAACTGGATATTTATGGTAATTTTATAACCGGTTATTTTAATTTGTCCAAATATAGTTATGGTTTTTTATCCGGTTATTTTATGGATATCCGCAGGGACGGATCTAGGTACATGTAATTGGGGGCACTTGCCCCCACTTGAAAAATTATTTTGGTTTAAAAATATATATAACAAATTTATTTTGCCCCCATAAAAAAATAAGAGTTGCCCTGATAGAATATTTTTTAAAATTATATGTAGAAAATCACAAAAGATAAATAAAAAAGAGAACAACTCGGTGTTATTTTTATATTTTTAGCTATGCAATTTGTAGAAATATAAGTATTTTAGAATTTTTCTTCACAATATTTTCTTGAGAAGATATTGTAGGTTATTTTTTGCCCCTACTAGGTAAAATATCTGGATCTGTCACTGGATATCCAACGGATATCCAAGTGAGCCCATCAAAATGTCGAGGCCCTCCAAAATGTCCAAAATGATAAACCCCTAAAAATTGAAATCCTAAATCTGAAATCCCTAACCTCTCTCTCTCTCCACCATGAAGTCGTGAACCCATTTCCTCTGTTTGTCTGCACCGCCACTGTTTGCGCCGCCGGCAGCCGTTTGCGCCGCTGGCCGTTTGCGTCGGTGTATGCTGGATGGAATGGTTTCAAGGTAGGACTTAGAGGACTCTGGAATTGACCGTGAGGGAATGATGCATGTGACATAAAAATTTGGGTGAGGAGGATAAATTTTTATATATCGAAGAGATTGAGAAATTTGAGCGAGGTAGGATAAATTTTTATATATTGTATCCCAAGTAGCAAGTAGGTAGCTCAGTTGGCGAGCTAAGTGAATGAGGTCCCGGGTTCAACTCCCGGAAACTAACATTCTCCCACCCACTAACATTGCTTATCTAAAGATTAATGGTAATGGCTTATGTTTTACAACTCAACCATCTTTAATTGATATGAGCTTAAGGTTATGTGCATTTAGCATTTTATTCTTATGTCTTTAATTGGGCTCGGTTGATCTGCAGTAACTATTGTTTCAACCATAAAGCTTTCCTTGCTCAAGTCTTTTTCTACATTCTGATCAATGAGAAAAAAATGTTAAACCAGGTTATTTATAAGCAAGAATCCAATTATTGTAGGAAGAAATACTTACATTTTCATTTTGATGGAAGATGATGGTGATGAACGAATGAGGAAAGTGAGAGAAATGAATTGAATATTCCATTATGATCTGAAACAGTTACATGAGACCTTATATACATGGTTCTGATTATAACAGATCAGTAACCAATTCTTCTACAGTTACAATACAGACAAAGCATAGTGTGAACTGCACACTGATTGTACTAGAGAAACTTGACCAAACTTTACTAACTGTGACAGCATACACAATGTATTACAATGTATTTGACTCTATCAATTATACCTCTAATACTCCCCCTTCAAACTGAAGGTGGAACAACTTTCAGTTTGCCTTTGAGTGACAGAAAAGCAGCAGCAGCCAATGGTTTGGTCAGTATATCAGCTAGTTGGCCAGATGCTGGAACATGAACAATGCTGAGGGATTTTGCAAGGACCCTCTCTCGAACAAAGTGAATATCGAGCTCCAAGTGCTTGGTTTTTGAGTGCAGAACAGGGTTGTGTGCAATCTGCACAGCACTCTTGTTATCACAGTAAAACAGGCGCCATATGTTTGATGCTCAGCTCTTTGAGCAGTGAAATAACCCATAGCAGTTCTGCAGTTGTATTGGCTAGCCCTCGGTACTCAGCTTCAGCACTAGAGCGAGCCACAAGAGTCTGTTTCTTTGACCCCCAAGAGACCAGGTTGTGTCCTAGAAAGATACACGAGCCTGAAGTTGACCTTCTGTCATCTGGGTCACTGGCCCAGTCACTGTCACTGTAAGCCCTTAATGACAGAGGAACATCTGTAGAACAGGGTTGCAGAAGAAGGCCATGAGTTGCAGTCCCAGCAAGATACCTGAGTATCCTTTTTACAGCTCTAAAGTGAGAGTCAAGTGGTTGAGACAATAACTGGCAGGCCTTGTTAACAGAAAAGGCAATTTCTGGTCTTGTTAGTGTGGCATACTGCATGGCACCAACCAAGGATCTGTACTCATGAGGATCTGGAAGCTTATCAGCACCAAATCTGCTTAACTTAGTGCTAGAGGCCATGGGTGTTGGCATACCATTGCACCCAGTCATAGAAGCTTTAGTGAGCAAGTCCCTGATGTATTTATGTTGTGTAAGAAGCACTGCACCACTTGGAAGATACTTCATCTCAAGTCCAAGAAAGTAATCGGGCTTGCCCAAGTGCTTGAGTGCAAAAGAAGAGTTTAACTTCTTGATCAGATCAGAAATCAGAGTGGTAGCAGACCCAGTAATTAAGATATCATCTACATATACCAGAGCAAAGAGTTGCACTCCAGGAGCAGTGTGCACAAAAAGTGAGGGATCACACTTACTGGGTTCAAAACCAAACTGATGAAGAGCTTGTTTCAGTCTTTGATGCCAGCACCGAGGTGCTTGTTTCAAGCCATATAACGATTTGTTCAATCTGCAAACTACATTCTTATCATTGTTTGAAAAGCCAGGAGGCTGTGTCATGAAAATCTCCTCCTCAAGGTGCCCGTTGATAAAGGCATTGTTGATGTCTATTTGCTGAATGTCCCATTTGTTGGAAATTGCAAGAGACAGTAATATTCTGATGGTGGCAGGTTTTATCACAGGTGAAAATGTTTCACCAAAATCCTTGCCATGCAGTTGGTTATAGCCTTTGGCAACCAATCTGGCCTTGTGTTTGTTAACAGAACCATCTGGGTTTTCTTTCACACGAAAGACCCACTTACACCCTATTGCTTTCCTGTTCGGTGGAAGGGTAGTGAGGCTCCATGTGTTATTTGCAGTGAGAGCTTGAAGCTCAGTTTCCATGACAGTTTTCCACTGAGGGGCAGCAAGTGCCTGTTTGACAGAACTGGGCTCACAGTGAGTGAGCAGGATCTTTGGTTTGAGATAACTAGTGTCTTTTCTTGTAATCATAGGATGAATTTTAGTTGAAACTGGTAGAGGAGGTATCTCTGGTATATTTGGTAAAATTGGAGGTGTGTCTTGAGCAACTGGTGTAGTAACAGGCAGTGTTTCTGATGATGAATCAGAGGGTGATGAAGTGGGAAGGGAGCTATCTGGTTGTTGAGGGATGGTGGCAGAAGGATCAGTGGAAGCTGTATTAGTATCAGTGGTGGTTGGGAGGGCTGAAGGTGGGATGGAAGTGTAGGTGGGTATCAACAATGTGGAATCTGGTGAAGAGTTTGGTGGTGGAGTAGCACTGTAGCAGTAGGTGTGAACATGGTTGAGTAGGGAAAGACATGTTCATTGAAGATAACATCTTTGGACACAACAATTTTGCCATCTTGGGTTAGACACTTGAACCCTTTGTGACTTGGTGAAGGGCCCAGGTTGACACATTGTGAACTACGAAACTGGAACTTGTGTTTGTTGAAAGGACGGAGGTGAGGAAAACAAGAACATCCAAAGGTTTTGAACTGAGTGTAGGTGGGTTCTTTGTTGTAGAGGGCTTGGTAGGGGGATATGAAAGTGGGCAGGCCAGTTGTTGGAAGTCTGTTTATGAGAAGAATAGCATTAGTGAAGGCATGATCCCAAAACCTTAGAGGTAGGTTGGCATGAGACAAGAGGGTAAGACCCATTTCTGTGACCTGCCTGTGTTTTCTTTCAACAGCCCCATTTTGGTGTGATGTGTATGGGCAAGTGAACCTATGAACTATTCCTAGCTCAGTCAAAAGTTTGGTGAAAGGAAGATACTCACCCCCCATCTGACTGGACAGCTTTAATGGTGACAGAAAATTGTGTTTGAATGAGGGAAATAAACTGTTTAATAGCATGTCGAGCCTCTGATTTGTGTTTGAGAAAATAAAGCCAAGTAAATTTTGTAAAAGCATCAACAAAAGCAATGTAATAAAGGTGGCCCCCAGTAGAAGGATACGGAGAGGGGCCCCACAAATCAGTGTAAATAAGTTCAAAAGGTGAAGTGTATTGTGTTTGTGAAGGAGGTGCATATAACTTGTGTGACTTGCCAATACTACATGAGTTACAAAAATCAAAACCAGTGCTATTTGATTTAACAGGAACATTACAATGTTTCATTACATGAGTGACAACTTGAGGGTTGGCATGGCCAAGCCTAGCATGCCAAAGATTGTGATCAGTAGACAAGCAAGTAGTGCTAACGGAGTTTACACAAGGTGTATTTGCAATACAAGAGTTATCAGAAACAGAACAGGCAGAAACAGAATTATCAGAAACAATTGGTAATGCAACTAAATTTGTCTCAGTTTTAGAATGAGAGTGCTTAGCAATAGGAAGCCCTTTGAAGACATAGAGCCCACTCTTGTCTAAAGTGCCTTTAAAAACAACTTGCCTAGAGGCCTGTGACACAACAAGACAATCAGTTTCACGAAAAATAAAGGCAACATGGTTATCCTTGGCAAATTTAGATACTGAGAGCAAATTCTTAGTGATATTAGGTACTAGCAATAGGTTATTTAGCACAAGGTTAAGTTGTGGGTGAACTGGTGAGATAAATTTAGAAGAACCAGTGGCGGCAATACTGGCACCTTGACCATTGCCCATTCTAACCTTAGTTTTCCCTTTGTAGGGTTTTGATTTGTGTAAATGTGCCTTATTAGGAGTGACATGGTGCGTGGCACCAGTGTCACCATACCAGTCTTCATCATCAGTATCATAATAACAAGGGAGTTCAGAATTTATACCTGTGGCATCAAGTGCCATTGCCTCTGCTAAGTGTTAGGACTTTGGCAAGTGTACCAAATGTCGTCGCAAGTAATAAAATACGGTAAGTAACCGGTCGATTCCACAGGGATTGCGTTTTATTATCAATTAGGCAAGTTTATTAATCCTTAGACGTAACAGTTGGACGAAAAGTGAAGTAACGGTAAAATAAAGCAAACGTTTGTAAACAATAAAATAAAAGCGATTAGGGGTCGAATCTTCTCCCCTCACCTATCCTATGATCCTTCAGCTAATCTCAAATTGTTTGTTTAAATTACCAGATTCAATTCACAAAATTAGGTCAAGGACAATCCCTTGCCTCAAAACCCCTTTTACCTAATTGAGAAACCCTAATCCCTTAGGTGATTCATGCCAACAGGTAAAGCAATAAACGCAAGAAATAAAGAATTCACATATCCAATCCCATATTCCTATGGTGATCACAAGTATGTGATCTACTACCCCATATCAGGAATGTACGTAACCCATATCCCTATGTAATCACAAACCCTAATTCATTACAACTAGCATATGTAGAAGTAAAGCATTACACAAAGAGGCATAGACTTATGATAAATTAACCAAACAACTGAATCAACCATAACAAAGTAATCAATAGATAGGTTTGGGGAGAGTCATCTCTCCTTAATCAAAACAAACTACATGGACAACATCAAGGAAAGAGAAGATAGAAATAAGGAGAAGTTACACATAGAGGAATCCATGAGAAGTCGTCAAAACCTTGTTCCCAAGTGATTAGAAGCTCCCAAAAACGCCCCCAGCTGCTGCTCCAAACCCTCGCTGCGCTCCCCAGACGAAGTCTCTGAATAATTCGCTGAAAACTGATATTTAACCTAACTTTCTGAAGTCCATCGCGACGCGGCCCGTAGCCATCGCGACGCGATATTGCACAGAATCAACAATCCTCCTGTTTTATGCTTCCTTCGCGACGCGAACCCTCCTGGTCGCGACGCGAAATTGCTCAGAAACTCAAATCTTCCCAATTGTGCTGCATCTCCGGGCAAGTGTCTGGTTCGCCGAAAGATAACACACAAATTGGAGGTCTTCAAGTACAATTTAGCTCCAAAAGTGAAGGAATTGCTTACAACAGGACTTCCTACTACAATTATCTAAAACTAAACTAAATCCCCGGATAATGACTGTGATACAATGAAAAACCTGCACAATTGGTCCTAAAAATGTCTAACTTACATCATATGATTGAGAGTCAACACAACCCCAAACTTAAACTTTTGCTTGTCCTCAAGCAAACAATCAATTCAGACTGTGGCTGATTTTTCTATTCAGCTGTTACATGTAATACATCAACCTTAAACATATCAGCACATCAACTATCATCATCAACCTAATACAGTGGCAGGACAACTGAATTGGAAATACCGAATCATAAGCAGGTGGCATTCTCAAGTTTTCTCTTTTGCACACATCTCACTAGTGTTTCACTCTTTGAGGTGTTTAGGGTATTCACTCAATTCACAGTACCTGCATCATCGTTTCATAGGCTTGACAGAGTTCTATATCAATCTATACAAATGAAATGCACACACACTTTTTGAGGACTTAAAGGGTTATGGCGGGGCTTAGGTAAGGGTGGATAATTTTGGATAAGTAGGTTGCACTTGGAGTTAGACCTACCTCTCTCTCAGTCAATTTCACACAATTCACTTACTCACCCATTTTCCCCCAAAGCATTCAACAAACAAGAGAAGGATTTTATATATTTTTTTTGTTTTTTTCTTTTTCTTTTTTTTGATATATATATATATATTTGCTTTTTCTATTTCTTTTCTTTGTTCCTTCTCTTGTATACCACCCCAAACTTAGAATGTTGCTATTCCACGAGCAACCCCAAACTTAGAATTTTTCCCACTCTCACAGCCTTTGTTACCTAACTCCAAGTTAAGAATTAACTAGGCTATGATTTTCAGAAAAAACAGCATACAGATTTTTAATAATAGGCTCAGAGGGGCTAGCAGAGGATAAACATTAGTTAGGTGTGGTTTGAAAGGCTCAGGGGTGCCAACAGAAGTGCCTCAGTGTGTATGAAAATCAAATGCAAGACAATTAAGTACAAAGTCAAGTTCTGCAGACTAAAGCAAGCAAGGAATACACACAATATATAAGAAAGTGTTTAAGCTCAAACCTCACAGTTAGGATTGTAGAGATGGAACTTGAGAGATGCTGCTCACAGATGATAAAGAACTTCCGCAACCTTTGTCATGACCACTGCTATTACTTGGTGAGAGAACTTGACGTGCGAGTGCTCAACAGATAAAATGTACACATGCGAAGCCAAATGCCACACATCATCATCAGTGAAGCTGCTTTAACAAAAAAAAGAATAGGGTAGTGGTGCCTCAATATCACAGAGTAAGTTATAATAAGTACAGACCAAAGTGCAAAATAAGTCAAAAAGGGAATGAAAAATAAAGACTCAAAACAGTAAATAATGAACCAATGGGTTGCCTCCCACCAAGCGCTTCTTTAACGTCACTAGCTTGACGTTTGTCATCCCACTATTAAGGTGGCTGATATGACACAAAGAACACATCATCCTTCTTCTTTCGCTTCTGGGGCAGGAACATCATGAATTTGAAACATAGTTGTAGATGCTTCCATACCCTTTTTAGGTGAAAGGTGATGAATAAGGCATAGAAGGAGTCTAAGTATATATCAATCTCCACACTTTTATCCTCCTTGCTACTTGGAAGAATAATAGGAACCATGATTTGTTGGGTTTTTTCTTGTTGGGTTTTCACCCCTTCCCCACATTGGGAGCTTTGGTCTTCCCTCCAAACTACATGCTCCTCCATTTCAATCTTTTCTTCTTTTGTTGGGGCTTGTTCTTCTTGTTCCTCATTGGTAGTGCATAGCCATGGGTAATTTTCTGATATAGTTACCCACTCATCCTCACAGTTGCACTCCACAAGATACTCCCCACAAGAATCGCAAAAGGTGCGTGTCACACATTTTCCATTCAAGTGGGGTTCTTCACAAAAATTACCGCTAAGTGAGGGTGGCGCGGACTCTATCATCACTTGCTCTTGGGGTTGGAAGAGGGTCTCGGACATTCGCATAAACTCGGACAAAGCATCTTCCAACCGAGAAGCTTGCTCTTTAGGCTGGAAGATAGTCTCAGTCATTTGCCTAAACTGGTCCAAAGCATCTCCCATCCGAGAAGTGGATTCCATAAATTTTTTTTTTCGGGACAAACAGCAATTCTTTCGAACTTTGCCCCTGCTACACAGTTCACTGAAACACTTCAACAAACCGTTAACAAGTCCAACACTATACAAAGTATCTAAACAAATAAAACAAAAATAAAATACTGAAATAAATAAAATAAAATAAAACAACTACGAATTAACTCAAATGCCTTGTTGACAATGAAATCAACAATCCCCGGCAACGGTGCCAAAAACTTGTTAGGACTTTGGCAAGTGTACCAAATGTCGTCGCAAGTAATAAAATACGGTAAGTAACCGGTCGATTCCACAGGGATTGCGTTTTATTATCAATTAGGCAAGTTTATTAATCCTTAGAAGTAACAGTTGGACGAAAAGTGAAGTAACGGTAAAATAAAGCAAACGTTTGTAAACAATAAAATAAAAGCGATTAGGGGTCGAATCTTCTCCCCTCACCTATCCTATGATCCTTCAGCTAATCTCAAATTGTTTGTTTAAATTACCAGATTCAATTCACAAAATTAGGTTAAGGACAATCCCTTGCCTCAAAACCCCTTTTACCTAATTGAGAAACCCTAATCCCTTAGGTGATTCATGCCAACAGGTAAAGCAATAAACGCAAGAAATAAAGAATTCACATATCCAATCCCATATTCCTATGGTGATCACAAGTATGTGATCTACTACCCCATATCAGGAATGTACGTAACCCATATCCCTATGTAATCACAAACCCTAATTCATTACAACTAGCATATGTAGAAGTAAAGCATTACACAAAGAGGCATAGACTTAGGATAAATTAACCAAACAACTGAATCAACCTTAACAAAGTAATCAATAGATAGGTTTGGGGAGAGTCATCTCTCCTTAATCAAAACAAACTACATGGACAACATCAAGGAAAGAGAAGATAGAAATAAGGAGAAGTTGCACATAGAGGAATCCATGAGAAGTCGTCAAAACCTTGTTCCCAAGTGATTAGAAGCTCCCAAAAACGCCCCAGCTGCTGCTCCAAACCCTCGCTGCGCTCCCCAGACGAAGTCCCTGAATAATTCGCTGAAAACTGATATTTAACCTAACTTTCTGAAGTCCATCGCGACGCGGCCCGTAGCCATCGCGACGCGATATTGCACAGAATCAACAATCCTCCTGTTTTATGCTTCCTTCGCGACGCGAACCCTTCTGGTCGCGACGCGAAATTGCTCAGAAACTCAAATCTTCCCAATTGTGCTGCATCTCCGGGCAAGTGTCTGGTTCGCCGAAAGATAACACACAAATTGGAGGTCTTCAAGTACAATTTAGCTCCAAAAGTGAAGGAATTGCTTACAACAGGACTTCCTACTACAATTATCTAAAACTAAACTAAATCCCCGGATAATGACTGTGATACAATGAAAAACCTGCACAATTGGTCCTAAAAATGCCTAACTTACATCATATGATTGAGAGTCAACACTAAGCTAACTTGAGGAGTAGCAGATGTGGTGGCGCCATCAGAAGCAGCTTCAGTGGTTTGTTGTGGTTGAGCAGTATCAGGCTGCGTGGTAGAAGCAGGTGGAACGAATGTTTCGTCAAATCGAAACCAACAGTCTAACACAGCGTGTCCATAGCGTCCACAGAGTTGACATGTAGGTCGATTCCCGCCGGTGCGAGCGCGTCCACGTCCGCGATTGCGTCCATTGCGACCTCGTCCTCGACCAAATTGTGATCCACCTCGATTTGGCTGATGTTGAGCGAAATTAGCAGAGGCGTTTTGATTAGCAGTAGGCGTTGCTTGAGCAACATTTGCAGTGGCTGTAGTAATAGCCAATTCTTGTCTATACTTGTCGAGTTGAGACTCCTGAACAAGTAGCAGCAATTCAATCTCGCTAAGGGAAGGCGGATCGGATTTCCCGTAGATCATCATGACGAAGGGATTAAATTCTTCAGGTAATCTGTCAAGAGCGACGTCAGTGAGATATGTATCGGTGATGACCTCGCCTACCGCCGTGAGAGAATCCGCGAGTGTGTGAACCTTAGTGAGTAACTCCGAGATCGATTTAGATCCTTTCTTTGTGTTCTTCAGCTTGTTACGGATCTAGCGAACTTTGGCCTTAAGATGCGAGAAGTAATGTTGATGTATCTTCTCCCAAATCTGCCATGAGTGAGAGCAGCTAAGGACTCTTGGAAGCACAGATTCCGATAGCGTGGAGAGCAACCAGGTGAATAGAGTTTGATCCTGCACAAGCCATTGCTCGAATTCGTCAGAAACAACGTCGGCTATGCGATCGGCGTCAGAGGCATACTTCGCCGGAATCTTAGGGTTCACCAGAAACCTTTGGAGCTTGTGCATCTTGACAACACCTTCCACCTGTTGATTCCACAGGAGGAAGTTCTTGTCGTCAAGCTTAATTGACAGCTTCGGTCCATTGGTGAAGTGCGATGAAGTCGTCGATTGCGAGCCGAGTTGAAAAAGGGAAGTGCTAACAGTAGGAGAGGGATTGTGCACCGGTGATGTTTCAGGTGTAGCCATCGGTGACGGTTAGACGGGAGAGGCGCGGCAGAGTTAAGGTGAAGGTACCGGATCAGAGGAGGCGAATGATACCATGATGGAAGATGATGGTGATGAACGAAAGAGGAAAGTGAGAGAAATGAATTGAATATTCCATTATGATCTGAAACAGTTACATGAGACCTTATATACATGGTTCTGATTATAACAGATCAGTAACCAATTCTTCTACAGTTACAATACAGACAAAGCATAGTGTGAACTGCACACTGATTGTACTAGAGAAACTTGACCAAACTTTACTAACTGTGACAGCATACAATGTATTACAATGTATTTGACTTTATCAATTATACCTCTAATACATTTAACCCCTTATCAATGACTTCTCTCTCGCTGTGACTGTGAGAATCGATGCTTCTCTGGCCGTCGAAATCTAGTAAAACAGCATCAACTTCTTGCTTAATATTCCTCTTTTGATGCCTCATCTCTCTGAAGCTTTCATTTCTTTCCTCTAGATTAGAGAGTTTTTGTCTGGATGTTGTACTTGGGGAAGACAATTTTATTGATTGTCTATTTTGTTATCTTTTGTTAATGCTAGAATCTGGTGCTGTGCTTGTTGTTGGTACTCTTATCCACTGAATGAAAAGGTTGATTTGTTGAATCTTTAACGTGTTTGATTGTCGGACTTCCTTGAGTTGTTTTCCTGTCAATTTGTTCAACCAACATTCCCTTTGTTGAACCAGAATTATTGGTTTTTCTTGCAACATTTGCTGGTTTCATGATGACAATTGGAGATTTTGGATCCTTCTCTAGTATTATTGGGCTTTGTACACTCATGTATTCACTGATACTACTATTACTCCTATTGTAAGATGGAGAATTTGTATCTCTGCATAGCATCAAGAATCTGTTTAAGGGCTCTGAGATCATGTATCAATAAAACTAGCATTGGTTGCTGTATTAGGTTCTTGTGGAGTGGAGAGAGAGAGAGAGCATAATTTTTTTTTTGTTTTAAATTATTGATTTTTAAATTTAAATTGAATTCCAGAAAAAAAAATGAAAAAAAATTGAATTTTTCTAGCCAAATACAGATTTTTAAATTTCAGTTTGGTAAAAAAAAGGAAAAAAAATTATAGGCGAAATCCGGTTATTAAACCGGTTATGGATATAACCGGTTGTAAAAACCAGTTATGGATATAACCAGTATAACCGGTTACATAGCCGGTTTTGAAAATTAATAACCGGTTATGTTACTTTTGGTTATGGAACCGGTTATATAAAATGGACATTTGATGGATATGAATTAGTTTTGTAACACCATGGTTATTTTGTACACCCCTACGCAAAACCGACATTTAATTAATTTGTCCTTTTAATAACTGAAATCATGAATGCCATTAGACAATTAGCAGCAAATCTCGCTGTGGTACCAACTACAAGGGATCAATCACTTAACGCAGTCAGCCATTTGATAGCAACACATTTTCGGTTTTGCAGTAACATATCATTGAACACCAAAAATCCAATGCATGAAAAATGAAAAGAGGTATGGTAGGGGTTGCCCTCATACGATGATTTGAAGAGCAATATTTATGTCCACTAAGCATATCTATCTTATTCAGTTCCTTTGAAATGATAATTTTAACACTTGTTTTTTTTTTCTTATTGATTCAAGGATTTGGCTACTTTTTTTTTGTCTGATATGTCAGTAACAAAAAAGAGAGATGAAGTGCGAATAGATTACTTAAATGATACCAATGGCATGGTTGATGCCGCAAAGCTTTTAAGTTTGACACTACTTACAACCAAAATCTATGGTTTTCGAATGGTATGTATCGCATAGTAAAATTAGGTTTGTAAATCTATTTTCATATAGGTAGCAAAGGTACCAATGTAAGAGTTTGACTCTTCTTATAGATATTATGGTAGTTTTCATTTAATATGTACCCTGATATATAGAAAGAGAGGTATATAAATTTAAGAAGAGGTGTTGATATCTAATATTTTATATTTTTGGTTTACTATTTTGAGTTGTCTTTCTCTGACTCTATGGTTTCCTTCTTCTTTGACTATTTAGTAAACCGTGCTACATATTACTTAATGGTAAAAGTAACACCATATTTAATTTGGAGTCCCTACTAACTTAATATCTACAACGTTATTTTTTTTTAGTTTAACACATTGAGTTGTCTTTCTCCAACACTACATTTTCCTTATTTCTGAAACCAGCCCTACAAATATGCACATTAATAGCTAAACAAACACTAAAAGTTCTTAACAATCTATTGGCCATTATCAATTTAAGATATTCCTGTCAAAAAAAAAATCAATTTAAGATATTTTTAGAATATCAAAATTGATTTTATAGTTCTTCTTGCATTCCGAAAAGCATATCTACTTTTTTATTAAAAATTCTATTTTTTGAATATCAAAATATAAAATGAGGACTAAATTTTATATTGAAATATTAAACTATGATATTTTTAGCCTAACTATTACATTTTTTCCAAATTTATTAAATTTTAATTTACATGCTTGATCATTTTTGATGATTTTACGAGGTCCCTGCAGAGACTATAGGAGTATAGGTACAAAGACGGGAAGCATAGGTACAAAGACGAGGTCCCCGCTAAAAACCATTCTCACAATAAGATAATAATGTCTTTACTAAGTAGCCATAATAAACATTCCAAATAAAATATCTAACATGAGATCTATTTGAAGCATATCCTATATGTAAGGTGATATATCATTATTTTTTCAATAATTAATTAGTTTTAGCATCAATAGTCATTGTCAATCTTTGATTCTTCTAAATTAAAAGTTAAAAATGGATAGTTTAAAAAGCATACAGATCACTTGAGCTCGTGACGTGAGTAGGATAAGAACCAATCGTCCTTGATATCAATTTACTTTTTTATTACGCCCTTAATAAATTAAAAGACATGTTAACTACCTAAATTGTTTTAAAAAAATTTTTATCCTCAGTCTCTGAAGCCCCGATACTCCAAAAATGACCAAGTACCCGTATCTGACACGTATCCGATACCGATACGTGTCGGATACGTATCCGGGGAGTATCCTGGAATTTATATTTATTTTTAAATTAAAAAAAGATCGGATACTTACAGGGTACGTGAGGGACACGTTGGGGATACGGCGCCATTAGCAGGATACGGACGCGGGATACGGCGTAAACGCAGGATACTCAGCGGATACGTTTTGACACCTCAATAGCTCATTTTAATCCATTTTAAAGCCATTTTTCACTCAAACTATTATTTTAACACCTTAATAGCTCAAAATAACTTTAAAGATCAATTATACTTTAAACACTAATATTTTATAAAATAAAATAAGCCACTCAAATAATATTATTTCAAATACAAATATAGTAAAGTGAAATATCTTTAGTTATATTTTATATATTTTTATTTTTAATTTAATTTTTTATTGAAGTATCCCCGCCGTATCGTATCTTAGATTTCAAAATTTTCCCGTATCCACGTATCTGTGTCGTGTCGTATCCCGTATCCGGGCTACATAGTCCTCAGTACAACCAGGGATGTCAATGGATATCCATGACCATGAGCACGAATAGTACTCATCCGTTATCCGCTCTGTTGATATCCGTATCCTCCTATCCATATCCATGCGGGTATCCGCATTATATTTAGTGGATATGTCACTATTCGCAGATATTTGTGGATATTCATGGATATTAGAAATGCATGTATTAAAAAGTTATTATTTTTAATTGTATAAAATTTCTTCCTTTCTTTTGACAACAAAATACTAAATGTTAAATTAACAACTTGAATACAGACATCCATCAAGCATAAAATTTCTTCATTCTTTAACAAAATAATTTCCACGAGAAACATAAAATCTAAATGCGTTGTTGTGGTGGTGGTGTCACTGTGTAACCATGGAAAAGGCTTTGTTCAAGGGAGGGGTGGATCCATTAACAAGATGGGTAGGAATTCTCTAACTTTGAGATCCCTAACTTTCTCTATCTCTCTCTTCATTTACTCTCTCTCATCTTTCTCTCTTCATCTTGAATTACTATTATATCTCTCATTTTCTGTTTAAAGTTACGGCTGTCCCCGAGAGAATTTGAACTAAACTCCTTGAAGATACAAGACTAAACGCTTACCACCGTCTACCGAGCTAGCATCTCAACTGATTAGGTTGACAATTGAACTAAACTCTTTGAAGATACAAGACTAAACGCTTACCACCGTTTACCGAGCTAGCATCTCAACTGATTAGGTTGACAATTGAACTTTCAAGTCTTCAAGCCTTGTCCCTTTTTAATGAAATCAAATTTCACTTTGGACCAAAAAAAAAAACATTCAAGTCTCCAACATTGGTGGCAAATGAACCGTGCTTTTACAAATAATTCACATTGGTTCTTAAAATTTCACCATACAAAGGCAAAACCTCACACAACACAACACAACCAAATAAAATGATCGATCAAGAGCTAACAATATATAATATAATACAAGGCAAAAAGTACAACTGTAATAACACCATCATCCACCCTATCTCATTAAAGGAAGTATATGACAACAAATGGCTGATTAAATTGGGGAATTTGATGAGGCAATTGCGTAAGATGTATGCTGTGTATTTTAGGATGATAATTGGACTTGAGAGTTTGGGTGTTATAAAGAGAGCTTTCTCTCTAGATCTAACGGCTCTGCAACTTGCTCTACCATATACTTGCTGCAGAGGATCTGAATTCCTGCTTCTAGTTGGTTAATTGCACTAACAAATTCTAAAAATGTTTTAAAGTAAATGCAACAGCCACATTAAAAACCTATCGGTCTAAAAAAATAATCTCCATTAAATATTTATAGAAGGGTCACCTATTCACAGCTTGATTACCCAGCAAGGTAGCAGAATATGCAAGATTACATATTTTACTGAAATTACACTCTGCAAGTGCCTCTTTATCAAATATTGCATCCGACAAAACAACTGATGATGCTCCTCGCGTAATATATTCTCCAATAGAATCTACATGCAATTAGAGATAAAGTCATTCACATTGAATTGTTATGCCGATGGCATAACTTAATCTGGTAACTAAAATACATGGGTCTATGAAACATAATAATCCTGAATTTCTTTTATAGGTTGTACCTGTATAATGTATTTATGTTCTGATGTATTTTATAACACCTTGATTATAGCAATTGGTGGAGATTTGGAACATATGGTAATCCACTCTTACTCATATATCTCTATAAATTTCTACTATTGTGTCATGGAAGGCATCAGAACGTAAAATGGGAAAACTTGTGAAACTACCTATTGTTATTCCCTGAGAAGCAACCATAGAGACATGAGGAAAGGGCTTCTTTAGTGCTGCTATGTACTTAAAACCTCCAAGTGCAGAAACTGGATAAACCTATCACATCAGAAGCCAAGTAAAATTAAAATTTATATTGCACTCAATTTAAAAATGTAGTAAATCCTGATCATTGGATCATTGTCCATTGATGAACTATAGTAAATTAGTGACTTCTAAGTCTGCTTATTAATAATATGCATATTTTGCATATTAGAGAGTAGAGACTAAGCAAATATCTGGTGGCACCTGAAATGGCAAAAAATATGATAATGACAAACCGAAGTCTAGATTTCAATCCACTTTACACTTCAGCAATTATTGTAGTGGATGACAACATTTAGAGTAATAAGCTAAAATAAGAATAGCTCAACCGCTTTATTAACGATTGGGTGGAGCATTGGACTTTGATATGGTATTGGCCAAACAAAGGCTATACACATGTATGTGAACTGTGAAGTAATAAACTGATCTCAGATGGAATCTTCATAGTGTGAAGTGTGAACTATAACCCTTAATGTATAAAAAGAAAAATTAATTGAACATGGATCGGATCTAAATATGAAGAATCATTCCGATATTTTTCCTCACATTTCTTGCTTACCTATTTACTAGTCAAATCTTTCACTCACTTTATCCTTTTTTACCTCCCACTCTCTGCTCATTGCATTAGTACGAAATATAGAATTAAGTATCTATGGTATGCATCCCAAGTAGGTAGCTCAGTTGGCGAGCTAAGTGATACCGAATGAGTGCACCAAATGAGTGGAAGAAAGATATCCTGGGTTCAAATTCCAGAAACCAACATTCCCCCACTAACATTGCCAATCAAAAAAAAAGTATCCATGGTGCGCTTAAGAAGAAACTTGTGAAGTAGCTGAAAAAATCCAAAAGAAGTTTTTTGATTGAAAAAAGAAATAAGTAGCTTGCGGACTGGTATTTAAATGTATGCAGATTAGGAGTTACTTTTCCAAATAAAGCAGATATATAAAATGAAAAATTGAAGAAATGGAAAAATGCCAAGCCAAATAAAACCAAAACTGTTTGCTGATCTCTGCAAAAAGTAATGCATGTCTGCTGAATGAAAGTATTCTGTCATTATCTCAACATTCTTTGACATGATAAATATAAAAAAACAATGAAAACTCGAAAAGGCTTACCTTTACCATTTTGGCACCTGCATCATGTGCAGACAATATCTGCATTGCAAACAATAATCATTAAACAAAAATCAAATGAACGGTAGAAAAAACACAATGGGTAGAACATCTATGATGCAAGAATAAATCATGAAATCTGTTAACAGCTTGAGCCTAAAAGTTGACACTTACTTCTGTTGGAGTCATTGCCCCAGGAATATATAAAACTTCATCACTCTGAACATAATCCATAATATCCTGATAAATTTAAATAAAACTGCATGTTGGTAAGACATCCTATAACGTTCTCAAACAATGAAATGTGATCGTCAATAAGTATTTTGATCTAACACAAGCAGGTATCATAGGTGACATTTAGTATATGTAAATCAAATTTCAAACCTTAACACTTGCAGGACTCATTAGAAATTTAGCTCCGGCATTAATTGCAGTTTTTGCATCCTCAATCCCCAGAACAGTTCCAACCTAAGGGGAGATATCTGTTGAGTTCAGATAACCGTTGAAAAGAAATGTAATTTCATGTAAGTGTAAATGATAGAGACATGATCATATACATGTTACAAAAGCACTATGAACAACAACTATAGTCTTCTCCCAATAGGTATGCTGGTTATACAGATAAAGAATCATAACATCCTATTATTAATATATCTACATATAGACCATAGAATTTCATATTCTTTTTAATGACTGGCCTTGATTGGCATATGGTTTTCCTTGGTCCTCTCTACTTCAAACTATTGGAATACCCTCCACTTAGACTTTGGGTTGGTTCATGAAATATATCAAAGAACATTGAAAACATGTGAGAAACCACAAAGAAAATTAAAGGAAGAAAGCATACCCCTAGAGCCATTGTAGGATGCTCCTTCACCAGCTGCCGAAGAACCTACATAGACCAGAAGCATATTATGAATTCTAAACCTCAAAACAAGGAAAGTGCAGAAGCAAAAAAAGTTAGGCAAACGACCTCGAACACACCTGGGGTAGACATCACAATCTCCAACTACAAAAACAGGACAAAGATGATAAGAATCGCACCATTAAAATATAGGGCTGAGTATGTTATATTCCATGCAAATGTATTTAGCCTGAATTATTTATTCACAAACTGCAGACCAAGAGGAACCAGTTTGTTCCAATCACAGATTTTATTTGGCTTGGGAAACTGTATATTTATACTTCAACATTCAAACAAATGACTCCAAAGTAACTAATATCTTTTCCAATTTCATAAAGTGGGTAACTTTCTGTCCAGATTGCCCAAAAACATCTGAAGCGATTCAACTACTAGGATAATTTTCAAAACTCGTATTAGGCGAAAGTCACGAAACTGATCCATATAAATGTGCTTCAATTTTCTATTAATATTATTAGAAATGAATTGATAAGACAAAATAAAAGAACAGCAAAAGTAAACTTACAACTGAAATGCCACCTTTGATTGCAGCATTTGCAGCTTCCAAGGCAACTTCTGCACTATATGTTGGTGAAAAATAAAAAGTAAGACAGCATAAACATAAATGCAGAAAATATGCTCTTAAATTGTGGTAAATAGCCTCGTACTAGCACACTAAAGATCGAATCTAGTCATCAAAAATAAAAACATAAAACATAGAGAAGAAAACTTGTTCCTATTCAGCAAAAAAGGGCATGCACAAACACACAGACACGCACAAGGGGACATTCTCATTGCCAATATTCAGAAACATATCTACAGACACAACAAGCATAGATTTATGAACTTTGACTAATCCACTTTGAATTCTAGCACTCTGGTATTCATTCAACCATGTCTATGCTGTCTTCTTCTATCCTAGCAACTTTAGAGTTCAGAATGCACAAATCTTGGACACTTTATGATTCATGCCTTAATGTCATCTATAACCAGTATAGACTGAATCAAATTTCTCTTCTTTTTTCAACATTAATACAGTTGTTTTTATAAGAAACGAGATTCCCAATAAAAACTTAGAGTAGCTAACCATGTCTTTTCGGAAGCATACCATACATGCTATCATGCTAAGGGCATGGTAAACTAACTACAGACTTCAACAGACAAAAAACAAGGTAGAACAAACAAATATAGCGTCAATTGTAGTCAACCAACAATGTCAATCTCAACAATTACTAATTACTAATTAATGACATTCTATCCCTCCCACCTCACCCCAATCCAAAAAAAACTTCCCTCTTCTTTTTTTTCTGCCAAAGAGTGCTTTATAAAAATAAGAGAGCAAGATAAACAAAAAAAAAAGAGAAGGGGAGAAGAAAGGGGAGACCTATTGGCCCTGAGGCAAGCTATGACAGCAGAATTCTTGATTTGGCGGAGGGTTTTGTCAACTGGGGACACTGAAAGCTGAATCTGAGGTTGAGGTGGAGAGGCTCTGCATGAAACCCTGCTACACAGACGCAAAGGAGAAGAATAATACCGTTGGCACAAGGTTAAGGTTGCATTCGCAGTGCTCATTGTCACTAGATGTCGTTGCTGCTTCTTTTTTTGTGTCCCGCGAAAAACAAAACGTAGATTTTAGCGGAAGAAGAAGATTTATCCAAAGCGAGGGTGTTGGGGTTCGGTGGCCGTGGCGGCTGATCGTCCCTTAATCAATGGTCGGGGTTCGATCTCCACCTTGGGTGTTAAAACTCTGGGCCAGCTGATCTGCCCCTAGAGTCACCTACAATTCAGTGAGGGATTAATCACTGCATTCGACGGTGGATATCTGAATAAAACCAAAAAACCAAAAAAAGAAGATTTATCCATACGAGAAGACGGAGACTCCAAGACCAAGTATCTTTAACTGACTCACAATAATTAAACAAGTTTGTTAATTTAATTGGTACTTTGGTAGTATTAATAAAATTTGAGTTATTAACCAATTTAGTTATAGGAATTTTACAAAAGTCCAATTTCATCTCTCGGATTTCCTATATATCAACTTAGTCTCTCATTTACAAAAATAATTTAATTTAGTCCCTTTTGAAAAATATATAGACTAAATTGATATAACAAATGGACTAAATTGAACATTTTCACGAAAGTCAGTGACTCAGTTGGTATATTGGAAATGTTAGCGACAAAATTCAATTATTGTGAAACTTTAGGGACCAAATTGGCCAATAACACCCTAAGGGTTTGTATGATTCACAAACAGTTAAGTACTGGATAGTACAATAATGGACAACATAGTCTTTTCCTTTTTCTATTCATAGTCTTTTTTCTTTCCTTTTCCTTTTCATAATTTTTCAGACGAAAAGTTACTGCCAAATAATTGCTTTTATTGAACAGAACATTAACATTAACATTAACATGAACAATAACATGATGGCATTGTCTTTTTTGATGACAAAGATTATCGTCAGCAGTGACATGAGTGTATTGTCCTGTTTGATGCTAGTATTGTTGGTCAAAATACTCAATATTGTGTAAGACTAGTTACAGTAGTTTCAACACCCTCAAAGTTTCAACACCCTCCTTTTTCACTTTTTAACACTCCACATCATCTTCTCTCTCTTCCACCTAATAATTCAATACCCATTCAACTTTTACTCACTACAATAGTTTTGTTTAATAAAATTCAACACCCTACCCCACCACTTTTATTTCATATTCTTATTTTCTTTTATGTTTTTTTTTGTGATTACATTTTAATAATAATTATCGATTGAAATTAAATTAAAATAATTAAGAGTTAAATAATTTATGTAGAAAATTCAGGAAATTCATCAAGTCCAACATTCGGAGCAAGGGGTACTTGAGATGAATATGGCATCATTCCTCCATAATATGGATGATAATTTGGATTAGATGAAGGCATGATGAAATTTGGAGGAAATCCATAATTTGGTATATTTTGGGGACCTTGTTGGTTGGAAGATTGATTTGGAAATCTATAGTTGTTGGGATTTGGGTAGTTGAAAGGGTAATTAGTAGAATTTTGGGTGTTAAAAGGGTTATTGTTGGGATCCATTTTGCTAAATGGTTACTTAGAGCTACTAAAACAAGAGTTTAGTGGAGGCTAATAGAAAATTTAGAGGGAAAAAACTTGTTTTTTTTTGTGTCCAAATGAAATGAAACAAAGCTCTATTTATAGAGAAAAAAAAATTATGAATTTTGGTGAAAAAAAAAATTAAAAAAAAATTATTTTACTATCAAATAATTGAGCACAAGTAATTTAGAAGAGATAGAAAATCTGAAAATCTAAACAGCCAATCGCATACTGCCACGCGTCCCCAGCCTACCCCACCCCCTGCTGCCCAGCGCGTTTTGCGCGCCCCCATTCTCACTTGTCGGCGCGTGTAACCCACGCGCCCTGCTTGTCCAATAAAAACGCGCCACATTGCTTCTGCGGGTCCCATTGCTTCTTGTTTCAACTAGTTGAAAAGATTCAACTCTTCTTAATCCATATCAGATTCAACACAATAATTACTCTACCATTGCAACCTTTCAACTGTTTAATTAGCCAATTCAACACCCTCACTGTAACTAGTCTAATTCGTAATATGTTGAGCGAGTCACAATTTGCTGCAAGTGTAAATTTTTACAATTTTTTGAAGGCCTTGAATAAGATAGCACCTAGTCTATTATAAATAGTTGTCATTAACTCCCCACCAAAATTACTATCCTGCCCTCCCTCATTAGTTAGATTGCTATACCCTTTTGGTCCGGAATTTAAACTTACCTTGATAGTTTTTTTTACTATTGTTCCCAACTTTATTAGTAGCAAAGTACACACTTTCAGATAGTAGCCGTGTAGCTACTTCCATGATGGAAGTTCCATCAACTGCAACCACAGTCTCTTTCCCACTGCTATGCAGTCTATGAACGATCAGGATGTCAACTCACACTTACAACACCGCAAAAGAAAAATTTTCAAAAAGAGGGACATTTCAAATATCATCTCGCAAACAGATTGGAAACAAAAGCGCAGCACTAGCAAAGACGGGAAACCAAAGTAAAAGGGCGATAGCGCAAACGCGGAAGATCGAAACAGCGAGACGAAGACGGCAGAGAATGCAGAAGGGGAGACACGACGTGAACCACCAACCTTTCTTCTCTCTATTTCATTGCTGACTTCAACTTCTTCACAAGTAACTCTTCCTCTTCCTTCTTCTTCTTATTCTTCTTCAATCTTTTAAACGTTAAGTAGAAAATGGTGTTGTGATTTGGGTTTTATGATTCAGTTTTTAGGGATTTATGATTCTGTTTTTTCCTTAATCCATTAAGCATTTACCAATTTTTGGGATTTGGGGGTTTCATGATTGATCTTCGTTTCTGACATTAGGGTTTTTATTTTTGACAAATTTCAGATTCCCCTTCATGTTACAATCCAGTATTTTAGTTTTCAGTTTAGGGTTTTTAGATTTCAGCTTTTTACATATTACCTGTTTCTTTCGACATCACCATTTTCATATTAACAGAATAAACATGTTAACATTATTAATACTTGATAAATATCATTTTTGTTATTCCTTTAGTAAACCATAGCTAATTTTTTCATTTATGGTTTGTTTAGGATTTGTTTGGCATCAATCCAACCAAACAAGCATCATAGTAATGTTGGTACTTCCTTTTCAAGACATCTTTAACTGTAAAACTACATTTCTGTTTGTCGTCAGTCATGGCACGTCCGACTGATCTCTCAAATGTACCTACCTCTTTTGTTTAGTTGTCACCTATTAGTTAACTCATTATTTTCCCGTTTCTTACATAGATATCATTGGTGCGGTTCATCAAATTCAACATAAACATATTGACCATCATATCACACATAAGAGGATTGGCTTTACTCTAACTGATGCAAGGTATACAATGTCGTTCAACTTTGTGACTTCAGTTAATTTTACTTTCAATCATGCCAACACGGTAACAATATTTCTAATTGAATGCTAGCGCTAATGTCGTCCATTGCACTCTTTGGGGAGACTACACACTGTCCTTCTCTGCTGCCTATTATGAAAGATCTGATATTACACCTTTCGTTATCATTTTGACTCATGCAAGAGTACAACCAGCAAAAGGTATCTTATTTTTCACTTTGCCTTTCACTTCACAATTACAATGAGAGGCTCGATGCATTAGTTTTTCATTAGTTTAATTTAATAAATTAAGTTTATGTGTATGAAATTTATAGGTCCTAAAAATTTAGAAAATTTTTAATCGGGACCAAGTTAATGGTCATGGCGGTTCAATTATAGACCCCTCAGTCCGACCATTGACCCAGTGACCCGGTACTTTCACCGAGTCGGTCACCAATCCGGTTCTTAAAATATTGTTTTAAATATAAACATTAAAAAATTGCACAAAAAAAGAAGCGGCACAATGGGTGTCGAATCAGAGACGCCAAATTATTTGACAAACTACTTAACCAAGGAATGAGTAAAATGCCAATGGGAGTGCCAACGGGATGGCCAACGAGAAGGCCAACAGGGATGCAAACGGGAGGGCCAACGGGGATGCAGATTTTACCTAAAATCTCATTTTTATTTTTCTCCATTTTCACTCTATTATTAACATCTACTATAAATTGTTGCCATTAACCCTCGACCAAAATTACTATCCTGCCCTCCTTCCATTAGTTACAGCACTATACCTTTTTGGTCAATTTGCAATGTTTTGAAATTCAAAAACGTTTTTGTCTAAAACTTTCCCCCCCTCTTTTCTAATTTTTCAAGTTTTCAAAACTTTTCCTCCGTCTCTCTCTATATTACTTTTCAACAATTCCTGTTAGCATTTTCAACACTCTTCACTTTTACATCTCCAATCCAAACACTCTTCAGCTGAGAAGATGGAAAAGAGGACATTTTTTAACCCAGCTTCCAATTCCCCTTCTTTTATGGGTCTAACGTGTTTTCATTTTGTGCAGTGAAAAAAATGGCTTCAGATCCATAGCTTCTCACATGAACATTACCCATACTTGGAGCATCTTACGCATTTACTCATGGTAGTTGAAGCCTTTTTGTTCTCTCCATGATTGGAGCATCTTTTATGGGTCTAACTATGTTTATGTCAGGAAGTAGTGTAATGGTTTCTAAAGATCTCTGACATTCCACCTACAACATTAATTCACATTATTTTAATTCAAACTTGAAGTGGTTGTGTGCTTCAAAATGTTGATGATGTAAAAATGGTGATTCATAATTTTTTAACCAGTGTTGTTACTTAGCATTTTCATAGTCTCAATCATGGTTTTGTAGTGTTTATACATTCTTTCAAGTTGTCAAAATTTAAATGCTATTTAGAAGTGGCTAAGTTGGCTCAGAGATATATGCCACTTCCGTTGGAAATTAACTTTCACAAATACAATTTATTTATATTTTATATAAGTTCTGTCTCTTCAATATGATTGTATTCTACTTTGAACTCTTTTTACTTTCTAGATATAGAATAGACTGGACATGTGGTGTTTGATCTTGGTTTGTGATTGTTGGTCTTATTGTTTTTTATTTGATCCTAATTATACAGACGGGAAGCAGCAATTTTAAATTCAACTGAAGGAAATAAAGATTATCCAGCCTTTCTTTCCCAAGACTGTACAAATGGGCATTTATTGAAGACGGAAGACTTACATTCATTTGGTAATAAAGCGCACAGTGCAAGCAAATGTGATGGTAACAGCTATCCACAATAAGACTATAGCTTCAGAACTGGAACCACACTTCAGGAAGAGTATGGAATTGAATTAATTGATTGAGATTCCTTTGTTATTGTTGTGCTATGATTATATGTTTAGGTTGCAATTGAAAGGTGTTATATCTTGGATGTTATTTTTGCAACTAATGAAAACATCTCTTACTGAGATGCAATACTAGCTGAAATTAGGTTCTTGATTTGGCCACCAGGAAAAAACTATTTATAAGCTTACACATCAATTTATAAACTATTGTACTGCATTTTGGTTAAATTATTGTTTGTGTTTTGCTAAAAAGTTTGTATCTCCTCCAAGCCTCTTATTACAAGGTTGTTGTTGCCAAATGTGGCAATGGGTAAGTGGAATTTGATCACAATTTGCAATGGTACAGGTTTAATGGTTATATATTTAATGATTTAAGTAAGTATCACTATATGAGCTACTTTGTTAAACAAGTTTAATGGAAATTGGATAAAGGGAAATTGTTAAACAAGTTTAATGGTTATCATTGGGCTACTTTGTTCAAGTATCATTGGATAAAAGGAAATTGTTAAACAAGTTTAATGGTTGTATATTGTAGCATCTTCTCTTTTATCAATGTTTACTCATTTATAGTTTGTTCCTTATTATTTCTTTTGTTAACGGGTAAATCTTTAACAATATTATTTCATGAATACTAACTAAAAAAACTTGACCGACTTCATATAGATATAACAATGTTTGCTCACTTATAATTTCCAAAATAATTTCTTTTCTAACTCAATTTTGTTGCCTTTGCAGTGCCACTCTTGCATACCAGGACATGCGACGTTGGTATTCAAATTGCAATACATATCAGGATATAATGCAATATTTGCATCCTTTTTTGTTTTTACATGAGATTTGGTATTCAACTTTGAATGCATGTCAGGATATAATGCAATATTTGCATCCTCTTTTGTTTTTTCATGAGATGATGAATAGAGACTCATGGTTTTTGCATCCTATTTGCATGTTGTTCTGTTTTTGTCAATGTCAACGCTAATACTCATCTAAATATTTTGTTCAGGATTGCAATTCGGATGAAATGGGAGGATTCTCCACTACAACAAAGGCAAAACGTATGCAACTTGAACAGTGCAGTGCTCCTATGCCGTTTCAAGGATGAACAGGGGTGGCGAAGTGGGACGGAGAGTGAAACAGAGTAGTGCTCCGATGCTGTTTCAAGTCAGATCTAGCCATGTTAAAAGAGGTTTCATCGTTCACACCACTCCTAACCAAATAGCTATATATATATATATATATATATATATATATATATATATATATATATATATATATATATATTACTTTTCAACAATTCTATACAATTATATTACTTTGTGTGAAGGAAATTTATTGAGTTTGGTAATCTGCCTGCAACTACCTTCATAGAGTCATCCATAGGATCCTTCAACGACAAGACAAAAGGAGATCTTCATCAAGTGTTTCAAATATGCGTTAGATGTTCATGTGGTTTTCTTGATGGAACAATGATGAATTTTTGTTTGGCATTGCAATTATTAGTTATTTTCTTAGAAAATAAAATGGTCTTAGTTTTGTATTAATTTGATTTGAGAATCTGAATAATGTGTACACCAGAATCCCATTCATACGAAGAAGCTGAATTCAATTGCATAAGTAAATGTGTATGCATCAGGTTCTGTAACTATAATTGATAATTGATGCATGATTGCACTAGCAATTAGGAGGAACTTTCTTTCTCCTCTCAGCTGTACCATCTTTTCTTTCATTTAATATTTATTTGGTAGAAAATTGGCTACAGGACTAATTATTTACTAAACAAAATCTAAAAATATTTTAGCCCCATTTTAAATTTGTCCTTAAGTCAACAAACTATTAGAATATTTATATTTTACAACTAATATTACATGAATACCCTAACGGCAACAACATTCACATTTTATATTGTTAAGACTATTTTATGTTTTTAAGACTATAATAATATTTTCTCAAACTTATCTACTGCAACAACATTCACATTTTTTTTAATATATACAATTTCCAAATTTACAACTTAAGTTCAATACAAACACAACACGACTGACATGTGCGGATGCACGAGTATTCGACTAGTTTAATGGGTAAACCAGGATCGACAGTGCCCACAAAAATATGGGAAAACATAAGGTTTTTCCCTTACTTCAAGTTTTTCCCTTACTTCAAGGTATGTAATAAGATATCCTTTACAAGATTTTGGAGGTCAAGGTAATGGCCCTCAAAATGGGAATGAATTGTTCAATATTCATCATGGATCATTAAAGAATGTGATCGAGAGGGTATTTGATATTTTTAAATCAAGGGTGTACGATTTTTAAGGCAACGCCTCCATTTTTATTTAAGACACAAGCAGAATGTTAATATGTGTAGCACTACAAAACCTTCTTCGCAAAGAATGTCGTTTTGATGAATTTTCAATATAACCTGTGGGCGAATCTTCATGTTCAAACAGTACTAGTTAATAAAGACCATAATTTTGAACATATTATTCAAATCCAAGAGTAGCAACGAGAAGATGTTAATCGTTGGATGACTAGTATAACTATGAATATGTGGAGAAATGCTAATGAGGACATGCAAATATAGTGAATTAATTAATAATTATATTGATTATTCATGGATCCAAAAGAAAAAATGGGTTTCACCCCACCTCTCTCAATGGGTGTCCCAACGCTTTCAACGAAAGACTAATCTTTGGTTGGGTTTAAGATCAAATTTCGCACTGGCCAACACTGAGTTTGTCGACTACGGGAATCAAACTCGGGAGCACCGGGTCGACCCCGTGTTCCAAGATAGATTAAGCCACTGAGCCAACGGTGTTGATTATTAGATAAGGTGTTTAATACTTGATGGATGGAGAGAATAATGTAACCCATTTTGAAAATGTGAGAGACTTATGTGTCAAAAAAAATTGAGGGACAAATTTGTCTCCAAAGAAATGGTCGGAGACCAATTGGAATATTTAGTCAAATGAAAACGTAAACGTTGTCGTTTTTGTCTAGACTAAATGTTGTTAAAATCGGACCGGAGATCGAACCGGCGAGACCTCCGGTTCATGGTTCAATCGGTTCAACCGGTTCAACCATAAATAAAAAATAAAAAATATTAAATTTTGGAGAAAAAAGCAAATTTAAAAATAAAAAATTGCATTTCGGGCGGTTCAAACCAGTTCAACCCGGTTCGGTTCCCGGTTCTTTCCCGGTTCAAAGCGGTTCTTAGCGGTTCAATCCGGTTCTTGGGCGGTTCTTTGGCCGGCGGTTCAAATGGGGTTGAACCAACCGGTCAAGGGTCCGGTTCCCGATTGAACCGGCCGGTCCGGTCCGGTTTTTAAAACCTTGAGACTAACTATCCCACAACGAAAACCTCGCTCGCTTGGATTAGAGATTTTGGACAATTGGACCCACAAACCCTTCTTCAACTTCCCCAATTCCCAATCTCAATTTCCTCTCAATTGCTCTGTTTTGTTGTGTGTTGGCAATCTGGTTCAAAGTTAAACCACATGGTGGGTTCTCTCTCACCTCCACAATGCTCTCACTGTTACTCAGATTCAAACAATACCACACTCAAATTCCCCACAAGACAACTTCGTACTCACTCTCTTCCATATTCAACTTCTCCACTGATTCCAAATCAAAATCCGAATTACCTTCACAAATCACAGTTAACATAGAAAATATCACCAAAATCATCAACGATCACCCTTTCCCAAACCAACCTCTTCAACCAACACTCCTCCACCATCTCCCTCCTTCCACAATCTCCACTTCCCTAATCGAAAACGTTCTTAGTCGCTTATTCGCTTCTCATTCCAATGGCCTCAAAGCCTTGGAATTTTTCAACTTCACAACTCACCATTCCCATTTCCCCCCATCTCCTTCTTCACTTGAAATCACCCTCCATATCCTCACTCGAATGCGTTATTTCGATAAAGCTTGGAGCTTGTTGCAACAAATTGCAATTACTCACCCTTCTTTACTTACCCTTAAATCCATGAGCATTTTGCTCTCCAAAATTGCAAAGTATCAATCTTTTGAGGATACCCTTGATGGGTTTAGAAGGTTTGAGAAAGAGATTTTTGTTGGAAGAGAATTTGGTACTGATGAGTTTAATGTGCTTCTTAAAGCATTTTGTACTCAGAGACAGATGAAAGAGGCTAGGTCAGTTTTTGTGAAAATGGTTCAGAGGTTTAGGCCTAATACTAAGAGTATGAACATTTTGCTTTTAGGGTTTAAAGAATCTGGTGATGTTACTTCTGTTGAGTTATTTTATCATGAAATGGTTAAGCGCGGTTTTAGTCCTGATGTAGTGACTTATAGTGTTAGGATTGATGCTTATTGTAAGAAAGGTAGGTTTGGTGATGCTTTGAGACTTTTTGAGGAGATGGAGAGTAGAAGTTTTGCCGCCACCATCGAGACGATAACGACGTTGATTCATGGAGCAGGGTTGGTTCAAAACACAGGCATGGCATGGAAGTTGTTTGATGAAATTCCTTTGAGAAACTTGGTTGCTGATACTGGTGCTTATAATGCTTTGATTACTGCATTGGTTAGAAATAAAGATATTGAATCTGCACTTTCTTTGATAGATAGTTTGATTGAAAAACATGTTGAGCTTGATAATGTAACTTATCATACAATATTCGTAGGATTAATAAGGTTAAAAGGGATTGAAGGTGTGTATGAGCTTTACTTGAAAATGACTGAGAGGAATTTTGTTCCAAAAACAAGGACAGTTGTGATGCTGATGAAATATTTCTGTCTAAATCGTCGGCTTGATTTGAGTTTAGATTTGTGGAATTACCTTGTGGAGAAAGGACATTGCCCTCATACTCATGCTTTAGATCTTTTGGTCACTGGATTATGTTCTAGGGGTTCAGTGAAAGAAGCTTTTGTGTGCTCCAAACAAATGTTGGAGAGAGGAAGACATATGAGTGCTCCAGCATTTCTAATGTTGGAAAGGTTTTTGAAGCAATCGCATCAGATTGATAAATTGAAGGAGCTTGACCAGATGATTAAAAAATTGCAAAATGTGTTGCCACATTCTAGAGGACATGCTACTGGTATTTCTAACTCCAGTGTAGTAATGTAACTTTGTTTAATTTCAAATATAAAGTTACCACTTGATTTTGGTGGATTTTTCCTGTATATTAACATGTATAATTCTTTATATTATGATTGAATCAATGATTTGGGATCTGTTGACTTTGTATTGTATACATCAAAGAAAAGTCTTCCAGGACGTTGTGTTGATTAAAATCACATGCATTTTAGTCTATTTATACTCAATTCATTTTCTTGGAGGCTCTTTGAAATACCAAAGTTCTTACCTAAGTACCCAAAAATGGATATTTAATCCCTTGTTGATGTGATCTCATCAACATGATGTAGTTTCATGTTCATGAAACAAGAGATAAGAGATAAGGACCGAATTCTTGATCTACATACTAAAACATGCAGAAGTTGGAAGGAAAGAACGTAAACTCACTTGAAGAAATTGAAGAAAGTACAAAAATGGAGAGACAAGAGATGGAAGGGGAAGAAAGTTCGCCACTTCTTCATTGGGAAGAAGATAAGAACACATGCCACTTGAGTTCACCCAAGCCTCAAGATGAGTGGATGAAGTTCTAATTCAAGAACTTGAGAGAGAACTCACTTGCTCTCACACACTTTGTGTCAAATTTCCATTATGATCTAAAAGTTCCTTACACCATTTGTGATCTAATCTTTTTTTTTTGGTCCAATCTTTATATAGACCTTCTAATGGATAAAGTCCATGAACCTTATTGGACAGGCCCAAGTCCACGGCCTTCCTACAAAGCCTATATGCCCTACTTATAAGAAATGGTAGCTTCAGCCAAACAATCGGCGAGACACACAAAATAGTCTAACTACAATTCAAGCTAGTTTTATCATATTTTTAATGGAAATGAAAATTAACATCTAAGATTTTTCTATAATCAACTAGTAGGATACCCGTGCATACGCACGAGTGCTGTCGTGTTCTTTTTATGAATGAACTTAGACAGTATTTAAATAGTCTGAACATTACCCTATGAAAATAAAGATAAATTTAAAGTAGATAAAAAATGAGTTTCAAATAAAAAATAGATAATATTAAAATCTAAAAATGTAAAAGTATCATTTAAAAACAATCTGTGCATTTATCCCGTGTTTTTTTTATATATCAGTGCAGTTATCCCGTGTTTTTATATATATCACTGCAGTTATCCCCGTATTTTTTTATATATTAGTGCAGTTATCCCATGTTTTTTTATGTATCAGTGCAGTTATCTCATAGTTTCAATTGATTATTTGAGCTGATTAGTAGATTATAGTAGATAGTAAAAGATAGGTAGTAGATTATCAATAAGAAATATTTATCCCATGTTTTTTTATATATTAGTGACAATTATTTGTCCCTTTTTAGGTATTAGTGACAAATATTTGTCACGTATGTTTTAAATATTAACCGGTTTAAATAGTCATTAAGTCTTCTTGTTTTTTAAGATAGTAGGTTTATATTAGTCTTTAAAAATTAAAATTATCAATGACAAATATTAATCTCGTGTTTTTTTATAAATCACTGCAGTTATCTCGTGTTTTTTTATATATCAATGCAGATATCTCGTAGTTTCAATTATTTATTTTAGTTGATAGTAAAAGTTAGATAATATATTATCAATGAGAAGTATTTTTTTAAATATTAATTACTAGTTTAAATAATCATTAAGTCTTCTTGTTTTTTAGATAGTAGGTTTGTATTAGTAGTCTTCAAAAATTTTAATTATCAATGACAAATATTAATCTCGTATTTTTTTTATATATCAGTGCAGTTATCCCGTGTTTTTTTATATATCATTGCAGTGGTTTCAATTGATTATTTTAGTTGATTAGTAGATTATAGTAGATAGTAAAAGAGAGATAGTAGATTATCAATAAGAAATATTTGTTTTAAATTTTAATTAGTAATTTAAATAGTCATTAAATCTTCTTGTTTTTTAGATAGTAGGTTTATAGTAGTCTTCAAAAATTTTAATTATCAATGACAAATATTAATCATATGGTTTTTTATATATTAGTGCAGTTATCCCGTGTTTTTTTTTATATATTAGTGCAGCTATCTCGTAGTTTCAATTGATTATTTTAGTTGATTAGTAGATTAGAGTAGATAGTAAAAGATAGATAGTAGATTATCAATAATAAATATTTATCCCGTGTTTTTTATATGTCAGTGACAATTATTTGTTCTTTTTTAGGTATTATTAACAAATATTTGTCACGTGTGTTTTAAATATTAATCAGTTTAAATAGTCATTAATCCTTCTTTGTTTTTTTAGATAGTAGGTATATAGTAGTCTAAAAAAATTATAATTATCAATGAAAAATATTAATCCCGTGCTTTTTTATATATCACTGCAGTTATCCCGTGTTTTTTATATATCGATGCAGATATCTCGTAGTTTCAATTGATTATTTTAGTTGATTAGTAAATTATAGTTGATAGTAAAAGTTAGATAGTAGATTATCAATGAGAAATATTTTGTTTAAATATTAATTAGTAGTTTAAATAGTCATTAAGTCTTCTTGTTTTTTAGATAGTAGGTTTGTAGTAGTAGTCTTCAAAAATTTTAATTATCAATGGCAAATATTAATCTCGTGTATTTTTATATATCTCGTGTATTTTAATTAAAATTTGAAGGTGATAACTTTTTTAAAATGGTGATAGTTTTTTTTTTTGGTTTTTAGTATGACTCATTTACATTTTTATAGCTAATTTTAGTAGAGTATTGTTTGTATAAATTTAGAAATTTAGTTAAAAAAACTAAAGTGGAGTGATAAGAGAAAGAGAAGAATTGTTTATGGGAAAAGTAAAAGTAAAGTAAAAAGAAAAAAAAGAAGAAAGAGAGTGTAAGAGAAAAGTGAAAAGAAGGAAAAATAGTGTAAGAAGAAAGAGAAAAAAGGAAGAAAGAGAGTGTAAGAAGAAAAAAAAATAAAGAAAGAAAGAAAGAGAGGGTAATGACATTTTTACCTTAAATTAAATATGTGTCTTGTTAATAAGATATCTAAATTGGTAATTTCATAGGAGGTTTGTTTGTATAAATAGAGGTTTGTTTGTATAAATAGATAAATAGATATTTGAAATTGTCCATGCTTTTCTTGTTATTCTCCATTCTTGGTCCTCATCACTTGCTGCAATGAATAGCTACTTTATTATAGCCCGAGTCACAAGTCACAACAATAATGTGGTACCAAATATAGTTGGAGATCCGTCAATTTGTATGGGCCAGGAGCATTGGATGAACGATGGTATTCCTTTTCTTTCTTTTTCAGTTATTATGAATTTTGAGCCAGTGATTTAGCTTTCATTCTGTACCTTGCATGATCTTTAGTGATCAAATTGAGTTTTAGTTCATTTACTGATGCACTTCTGCATAATCCTTGTGTCAAGGCAGAAGGGCATTAGTCTTTGCCACCTGCCTATATCAGGGAGATTTATTTCTTGCTCACTAGATGACAAGATGTAGTGCCTGTAATTTTGTTGAAGCAAATTGAAAATTTTGGTTTCCCGAGATAACTTTTATTGAAGCTAACAATTTCTTCCTTTCATTGAACTTGGATTGGACAAAACCAGGATTGACATTGGATAATCCCATATATTTGGGAGCTAAATGGGTACTTAGCATAAATAAATCCTTTCTAGTATTTGACAAACAAAACCAAAACTACAACAGAATGAAAATGAAATCACTCTGCCCATGAAAGCATCATTTTAAAAGGGTTCTTGTCAAATGTTCTCTAGCTGTAGCCCATGCTTGAGTTAGTGTCTGCAATATAAAAAATTCAATGCCAGTTCAAAGATCAAAGTAATATGCTATTTTTATCCTAAAACCATCAGTATTGATTTACATGACAAAACTAATGAGTTAATTTAATAGCGAGTTTGGTCTCTCAAATTTTAAAAAAGTTCAGCTTACTCCCCGACATTAACAGATTCCTAATTAGTCCTTAATATTTCTGAATGTTATTCGGCTTAGTCCTTAAAATTCTCGATGTCAAGTTTAGTCCATGACTTTTACAACTTAATATCAAATAAGTTTTTGGCTTTTTTTATAACTTAGTATCAGTTTGGTTCTATCAGTGATCAAATTGATACTAAGTTGTAAAACTCAGAATTTTAAATGAAATTAAGTTGTAAAAGTCAGAGGCCAACGTGATATTGAGAATTTAAGGGACTAAACTTTATAACGTTAGAAAATGTCAGACCAATTAATTTTTTTGTTAATGTTGTTAGAGATTAAATTGAACTTTTCAAAAATTTGAGAGACCAAACTTGGCTATTTACTCCAAAATTAACCTTTATGTAAATATGAGATGGTTAAGATCTGTTTAGGGTCCTCTGTAACAGAAAGAATGTTGCATTACCTGCTCAGACAAAGGTGAGTCAGCATCTATGTTGTGAGAGGTCACTTTTTCAGCAATAAGTGGTCCATTTGTTTCAAGTATCATCCTTCAAGAGAGGAAACATTTAATAAAATGAATTGACAGATATGCAAACAACAAAATGTGACTAAAAACAAATACATACCCTCCATCAACAATCTCATCAAGGCACAAAAGAATGAGATCCAAGTTCTCAAGTGCCTCTCTTTTGTCAACATTGTTCCTATAAATGACAGTATGACACAAATAAAATTAAGTAAAATAGATGCATGATGAGTAAATTTGCATCCATTTTTGAATTCCAATAAAAGTACCACCAAGATACCTCAGCAGAAGGGTAATTGCATCAAAGAAACCCTGAAGAACTGAAGCTAAAACGATCTCATTTTCATCATCACTGCCGGTAACAAAGAAATGCAGGTCTTGTGCAAATTTGTAAATGATGATATTGTTCTCAAGTAGTGTTATCTCAGCTGAAGATAATGCCAAACATCCCATGAAAAATTATAAGTTGATATTGTCTGTAATGTACATGTGATCAAACATAGTTGTGCAGCTACTTGTGCTTACCTTCTGTGCGAGCATTTGTCTTCATAGTCTTAGCGAACACAAATTTCTCAAAGGCTAGTTTTGCAGTATTGGTTGGCCAATCATCTGAAAAATATTTGACTGCAACACGCTTTCCCTCGGAGTCTAAAAGAAGGATATTCTTTATTACCGGACATAAGCCCTACACCAGAAACAACATTCATGACAATGTAGGACAATAAAATTTAACATTCTGATGTCAGATATTAGCTCTCATTAGCGTGGTTCATACGAGTGTCGGTACTCGTGTGAACCATGCTATCTCTCACCACACAAGAAGAAGCATATTGCTTCTTCAAATGATGTTGGTAAAGTTTATAAGCAAATGCAAACAATAAAAACAGATCTGAAAAAGAAATTCTTGCTCTAACGTTTGGTGCCTCAGAACAAACACGTAGTATTGGTGATCCGTTCAACTAATGAAAAAAGAGAACAAAAACTTCTGAATTTTTATTCTTTATGGGAACAAGAATTAAACTTGATGGATCAATGAAAATAAATTATGATTATGATCTGTGTGCAATGAAGAGCACCATAAGATATGCCATAGAAATGAACATAAACTTCAATGTGAAGAGAGAGACTTACATGGGATGTCATTTCCGAGAAGTAGTGTTTTGGATGTGAAAAGTGAGAGATTTGATTTGGTTGATCGAGAGAGAAGGAGGATGATTGGTAAATATAAATATTGCTACCTTCTTGATAGCCAGAATGTTTGTTCAATCTAACTAACTATGAAATTTTCAAATGAAATTTTTTTTTCCTCTTCTTTTAACAATTAAATTTGTCAACGGACAAAGCTAATTATTTAAAGGATTTAACTTTTATCCATAGGTGCTACAAGATTTTTTATGATATCAGTCAATCACAAAACGTTATGTAAAAAATATGGTTTATACATCTAAGGAAATGTTTTGCTTTGTTATAAATTCTACATTAAATGTTGTTATTTAGTATATTAAAACAAGATATGATAAGTCAATTTTATCATCTTATCTTATTTTATCCTATTTACCACTTTAAATTTTTAAAAATCCTATATAAATTTCTAACAATTTTCATTAACTAATGAAATTCAGAAAATATATTAGAAGTTGATTTTTTTAAAAAACAAATAATATTTCAAATTGTGTTTCTCGCCTGCATATTTAGAATTACAGTGTTTTTTATGAATTTAATTTATATACACAATAGGTGTATACGTGTTTTACACTATTTACCAATTACAGGTTGACACATCATTAAAAAGAAATTGGTCAATTGATAACCATCAGTTAGTCAATTGGTAACCACCAGTTCATGAATTGTGATTGGTAGTGGTTGAAAAAACCTATACACATTATGTGGCTATAAATTAAACTATTTTTTATAGGGTTTAATGAGTGTATATATACACCGCAAAATTTATTACACTATCGACCGATAAAAACACATGGTTTGAATGAATTTTAAAATGGTTGAGAGAAAGTCAAACCAATTGTATGATATATTGTCAAAAAGTTAGTCAAAAATATCGCATTATGTTTTTCCCCGATGAATATGAGGCTTTTTTTGGTGACGGAAAACTAGAGTATGTGATGTGTCAATATTATACGGATAGTATAAGAAAAAGGCAAAAAAAACCACTGTATATCAAAAAAAATTATTTACCAAAATAACACATATTTTAGATTATTTACCAAACTAGAACACATCCAAAATTCAGTGTAGAAGTCGCCCCACAGGAAACGACTTCTGAACTGAGAATTGCAAATTTTTTTGCTTTTCTAGTTCAGAAGTCACCCTGGGGGCGACTTCTGAACTGTGTTTTTTATTTTTTATTTTCTTTATATTAATTTTTAAATTAAGTTATATTAATTAATTTAAAAAATTAATATTGTTAATTCTAAATTAATATTGTGAAAAAAAATATTTGAACACATTAATGTATTTAAAAGTGTCGGCAATAATTGTAATTGAACGTCACTGATTTAGTAATGAATAAATATTGGGTTGATTATTTTTTGGTTTACATTATCGTTTAAATTAAACAACAATTTTATTATTAAAAAGCGTCACCGAACATAAAACTCGAAATACACGATAAAATGACAGAAACTTCTGAGCAGGTGGAGTTAAACGACTAAGGATCTCAGCGACTGTCCGTGTGGTTTCCAAGTACAAATGCAGATAACCCTTCCATTTAAACAGGACATAAATGGACATCATTGCTTGGACGTCATCGTCGTTCTTGACATCCATTGTAGACCAGTGCACATGTCCATCAGGCCAATCTGGTTTCCGATAAACTATACGAGTTATCTCTCGCTCGTTACCCTCCACTTGCACCTTACCCAATAGTTTATCTTTTAGGACAGCGAATGGTATGTTGTGTTTAAGTCTACACTGCATTGTGTCCCGCCCCTCGAAACAGACACCATCAACTTTGTTGATGATGATGCTCTGATGATGAATGATAGTGAGGGAAGAATCCTCTGAGTATTGTGTTAGGGGCATTTTTTTTGTGTTTATACGATTTGATGGAGAAGAAGAAGCGGAGAAGGGGTTAGGGTTTTTGTGAAGTAGAAGGAAAAGCTGAAGCCTAATTTATAATAGGCGTGGGGCAACATGAGCCGCTGATCAAAATTTTAGATCACAAATCTGAGCCGTTTATTAGTGTCGGCAAGATCTTGACCGTTTATTAGTGTCGACAAGATCCTGACCGTTGAAACTGCACGCTGCACTATTCCCTATTCAATATTCACGCTGCACAATTCATTATTCAATAGTCGCGCTGCACTATTCATTATTCACTATTCTTGACCGTTTATTAGTGTCGGCAAGATCTTGACCGTTAATTAGTGTCGGCAAGATCTTGACCGTTAATTAGTGTCCGCAAGATCTTGACCGTTAATTAGTGCCGGAACTATTCACTATTCATTATTGACTGTGCACTATTGATAACTCTATTTTATATAGAGTTATTCATACAATTAAGCTTGAGTTATTGCTTATTTTCAAGAATATTTATATATATTTATAGCTTATTTATCAAGGAACAACATTCTAAATATTCAAATGGATAAAGGGCAATGATCTAGGCAAAATGCACAAATCTTGTTAGGTTTGATGTTTTTGTTCAGTGAAGCTACTGCAGGAGTGGAAACTGTTGAACCAAGGACAAACACTCTTTGTTTTGAATGATAACAAATTACATCTTGTCTACTAATGGTTCAAGTTGAATGAAGTACAGGACGAAAATCAAAAAGCAGGAAATATTAAAATGGAGCAGCTTGGAGAAGAAGCCGCCGTAGAAGAATCAAGACCTATTTGTTTATCCGCTTTCTTTAGGACATTGTGTAAGGTCCTATCACTGAAGGTCTATGACATTTTAGTAGCTGAGAGATGACTTTTGAAAACATGCATCATGCATCAAAATTAGGGTTTTGAAAATATGTTATGCATGCATGGCAAGCTTTGGAAAATATCTTATGCATGCATGGCAAAGCCCTAAACCTAAAAATAATTTTGTGGAAAGCTAGAAATCGATTTCTATCATTTTCTAAATCATGAAATCGATTTCCTAATCCTATTTTAAAGGTTGAAATCGATTTCCTTATCCTATGTTTGAAACAAAGAATCGATTCACACCTATTCATAAGCCAAAGGTAAGAATCGATTTCCTTCTATTTCAAAAGACTATGAAATCGATTTTCAAGCAATCCTATAGGCTATGAATCGATTCCTTCTCATTTTAAACAAAGTAAGAATCGATTCCTACCCTATTCAGGATGTCCTGAAAATCGATTCCCACCTATTTCCAAAGAAACAAACAATCGATTCCTATGTTCTCCATATGTAAAGAATCGATTCCTCTCTTTTTTAACTAGCCATAAAATCGATTCTTATGTCCTCTAAAATGATAAGAATCGATTCATCAACATTTTAACTTCATCAAACAATCGATTCATCATTTCTTTAAATGTTTTCTAAAAACAAAGAATCGATTATACTATGATTTGCCTTCTCACATAAATCGATTCTTATGCATCATAAATCATTTCTACGTTTTCCTAAACCTATAAATAGGGAGGTGCTTCACACTTTTCATTTAACACCACACACCACACTTCTCAACAATTCTCTCTTCTTCTCATTCGAATTTCTAGATCTGAGAAAGAGAAAAATAGAGCTATCACTTTCATATCATTTTTATAGATCTAGTCACTCATCTCTCACAGCTATTATATTGTCATATTATCTGAGGTGATTAGATCATAGCTTCTATATTGTAATCTACTTTTGTGGGGTCATTTTGAAATCCTGGGAAGCGTTCTTGGGTCTCTCAATCAGGAGATTGAGTTGGTTTGAAATCCTGGGAGGTGATCTTGGGTCGTTCAATCAGGGAAGATTGAAGCGGTAGTGAAATCTTGGGAGGTGCTCTTGGGTCGTTCAATCAGGAGATTGAAGCGGTGTTGAAATCCTTAGCTAGGTGCTCGGGTTCTCAGTTCGGGGGAATTGGGATTTGCTATTTGAAGTTGCCTGTTTGTAAAACATTCTTCATATTATCATATAGTGGTTATCATCAAGTCCAAGGGTTGCAAAGCCTGAGGCCGAGGACGTAGGGCTTTTATCCCGAACATCGCTAAATTCCTGATGTATCTCTATCCCTACTCTCTTTACTTTATTGTCTATATTTTTTATTGTTATATAGCTGTGATATTCATTGTTTTGTTTATATCTGTTTTGAATATCACTACTCAGATCTGTCTATTGTTATATTATTGTGCTGATCTGCTATTATCCATATCACTGTTGTAGATCTGTTTGTTGCTATATTCAATATCACTGCGCTGCCTATAAATAATCTAGTTATTCTGTATATTGAATATAGAGTAATATCATACTGTGCTTGATCTGCCTGCTTGCATACATCATATAAGTTTAAATCTCAGTTTCCGCATTTGATTTAAACAAAGCATTTCATAAATTTTTGAAAACCGAAAAGAATTCATATTTTGCACATAACCTTATTCACCCCCCCTCTAAGGTTATACTATAGTCTAACAAGTGGTATCAAAGCTAGAAATTGCATATAGAGCTTAACATCTCGCAATTTAAATTTTATTTATCTATCTGTGATTATGGGTTCATTTTTGAAAGAGGGGATGTCTTTATTTAGGCCACCCCTGTTTGATGGGACTAACTATGACTATTGGAGTAGTCGAATGAAATGTCATGTGCAGGCTATAGATTTCACCTTATGGAGGATCATTGCAGATGGACCACTGATCCCAATGAAAATCAAAAGTAAAGCTACCGGCAAAGAAGAAGAAGTGCCAGTTGAGGATATCTACACCATTGACCTGAAAGAGCTGAGAAAGTCAGAGTTGGATAAGATATCTCAAAATGCCAGAGCAATGAATATTCTTCACTTATCCTTATGTGAAGAAGAATATGGTAGAGTCAAAGGATGTCAAACAGCAAAGGAAATCTGGGACTGCTTGCAAGCTACTCATGTAGGTACGAGCCAAGTGAAGGATACTAAAATCAGAATCCCCACTTCTGAATATGAAGCCTTCAAAATGAAAGAAGGTGAGTCTGTCGCAGCTATGCACCAGAGACTGAATCTGATTATAAACAACTTAAGGGCACTGGGAAAAAGGTATTCTACAAAAGATATAAATGGGAAGATTCTTGCATCTCTGACTGGTGAGTTCTTTCCAAAAACTTGTGCAATCACTGAAGCCAAAGATATTGGCACTCTACCCCAAGAAGACCTTATTGGGTCACTTCTGGCCTTTGAGGTAGTATTGGCTGCCAAAAAGAATCAGGAAAAGGAAGTGGTGAAAGAAAAGAAATCTCTTGCCCTTGCTGCTAAAACTCCTAAAGTAGCAAGGAAAGAGGTTGAGTCTGATGAAGAATCTGATGATGAAGACATGGCTGAATTATTTGAAGAATTCATGAAATTCAACAAACTTGAAAAGAGAAATAACTCAAAGAAATCCAAGAAAGCTAAGAAGGCTACATGGAACAACTATACTGACAGTGAAGAAGAGGAGGTTGCAAATGCCATTTGTCTCACGGCGTGTGAAACACCTAAGGCTACCATATGGGATTGTCTTGGCTCTGATAGTGACACAGACGAAGAAGAGCAAATTGCAAATGGTGTTTGTCATATGGCAAATGACTCATCTAAGGTAAGCCTTAACTCGTCTAGTCTTTCTGATTCTTCTATACATGATGATTTATCTGATGGTGCGTATAGTAGTCACGATTTGAGTGAGGCTTTTGATGCTCTTTATTTTGAACATGAAACTCTTTTGTTAAAATCTAAGAAATTGGCAAAGAGTAACAAAAGCATGCTCACCCAAATTGAGACTCTAGACATTGAGGTAGTTAAGTTGAAGAATGAGCTACATAAAACAAAACCTTTCAACCTTGAATTTCTTGAGTTTAAACAAAATTTTGAAAAAGTCAAGGTTGAAAATGAATTTTTGAAAGAATCTTTGAAAAAGTTTGAGGTTGGTGAAAAGACCTTGACCAAGCTACTTCACTCCCAACATGAATATGTTGATAGGAGAGGTATTGGGTACAAAGGTAATTCCACCTCCCCTATTTTGAAAAAGAAAATGACTTTTGTAGCTGCTACTTCAAGTTATACACCTACTGTTTTCTCTTGCACTTATTGTCAAAAAGGGAACCATAGCTCACTTAAATGTCCTATTCGTAAATTGTGTGAGCTTGGTACCCTTATACCTGCTTGTGAGAAACCAATGTGGATTGTGAAAACAAACCCCTTGATGACTAACCCCAAAGGACCCAAAGAGAATTG
Organism: Astragalus membranaceus; assembly: GCA_039519185.1. Taxonomy (NCBI): domain Eukaryota; kingdom Viridiplantae; phylum Streptophyta; class Magnoliopsida; order Fabales; family Fabaceae; genus Astragalus; species Astragalus membranaceus. The sequence goes on along the minus strand of CM076854.1, from coordinate 123,706,327 downwards.
GGTACCAAAATTTTCTACTTGATCTTAGTGCAGGTGTGCTACAAGGTATGGGGGTCAGATTGATACCTTGATAGCAGAGACTCAAAGTTCATGACTGGAGACGCAAAAAGATCCTTAATACTCAGAAACAGCAGTCATGTGAATAGTAATATCAACAATAGAGGAAAAATCACCGGTGAAGGTTAGATTGGAAAAGTTCTATTCACCTTAAGAATAATTTATCACTTCTGTGAAATAAAAATTTTTGTGTGCATCAAAGTCTTTTTTCTTCTCTCTATTGTGATGGATCTTTGATGCAACATATTTTTAAGTTAAATATGATACCTATATTGTTGAACCAAGTATGGCATATTATCTTGGGTATCCTATTTTCTCTAAATATCTTTTTTAAACTGTGATGGTCCACCCTCTTTTGGCTAAGCTTTGCATTCTAAAATTAATCAGGGAGATCACCAAGTAAGGGGGAGCATAGCATGAACTACTGTTTTTTAACATATCATATGCTATGCAATGCTGCTTATTTATTATGCAAGTTTATAAAGTGCTTATGTTGTATGTATTCACCCCACCTCCTTTTTGATGAAAACAAAGGGGGAGAGAATATTATGCATGTTATATGTGGGAGAGAATATATGCATGGTATATGTGAGGGGAGAAAATAATTGCTGCTATCCTGCTGATGTACTGTTTATCTTATTATGCATATACTTAGGGGGAGCTTCTGCCATTGGTTCTTGATTATGGCCTCCCTATGCATAATGTAATTTGTTATCATCAAAAAGGGGGAGTTTGTTGAACCAAGGACAAACACTATTTGTTTTGAATGATAACAAATTACATCTTGTCTACTAATGGTTCAAGTTGAATGAAGTACCGGACGAAAATCAAAAAGCAGGAAATATTAAAATGGAGCAGCTTGGAGAAGAAGCCGCCGTAGAAGAATCAAGACCTATTTGTTTATCCGCTTTCTTTAGGACATTGTGTAAGGTCCTATCACTGAAGGTCTATGACATTTTAGTAGCTGAGAGATGACTTTTGAAAACATGCATCATGCATCAAAATTAGGGTTTTGAAAATATGTTATGCATGCATGGCAAGCTTTGGAAAATATCTTATGCATGCATGGCAAAGCCCTAAACCTAAAAATAATTTTGTGGAAAGCTAGAAATCGATTTCTATCATTTTCTAAATCATGAAATCGATTTCCTAATCCTATTTTAAAGGTTGAAATCGATTTCCTTATCCTATGTTTGAAACAAAGAATCGATTCACACCTATTCATAAGCCAAAGGTAAGAATCGATTTCCTTCTATTTCAAAAGACTATGAAATCGATTTTCAAGCAATCCTATAGGCTATGAATCGATTCCTTCTCATTTTAAACAAAGTAAGAATCGATTCCTACCCTAGTCAGGATGTCCTGAAAATCGATTCACACCTATTTCCAAAGAAACAAACAATCGATTCCTATGTTCTCCATATGTAAAGAATCTATTCCTCTATTTTTTAACTAGCCATAAAATCGATTCTTATGTCCTCTAAAATGATAAGAATCGATTCATCAACATTTTAACTTCATCAAACAATCGATTCATCATTTCTTTAAATGTTTTCTAAAAACAAAGAATCGATTATACTATGATTTGCCTTCTCACATAAATCGATTCTTATGCATCATAAATCATTTCTACGTTTTCCTAAACCTATAAATAGGGAGGTGCTTCACACTTTTCATTTAACACCACACACCACACTTCTCAACAATTCTCTCTTCTTCTCATTCGAATTTCTAGATCTGAGAAAGAGAAAAATAGAGCTATCACTTTCATATCATTTTTATAGATCTAGTCACTCATCTCTCACAGCTATTATATTGTCATATTATCTGAGGTGATTAGATCATAGCTTCTATATTGTAATCTACTTTTGTGGGGTCATTTTGAAATCCTGGGAAGCGTTTTTGGGTCTCTCAATCAGGAGATTGAGTTGGTTTGAAATCCTGGGAGGTGATCTTGGGTCGTTCAATCAGGGAAGATTGAAGCGGTAGTGAAATCCTGGGAGGTGCTCTTGGGTCGTTCAATCAGGAGATTGAAGCGGTGTTGAAATCCTTAGCTAGGTGCTCGGGTTCTCAGTTCGGGGGAATTGGGATTTGCTATTTGAAGTTGCCTGTTTGTAAAACATTCTTCATATAGTGGTTATCATCAAGTCCAAGGGTTGTAAAGCCTGAGGCCGAGGACGTGGGGCTTTTATCCCGAACCTCGCTAAATTCCTGATGTATCTCTATCCCTACTCTCTTTACTTTATTGTCTATATTTGTTATTGTTATATAGCTGTGATATTCATTGTTTTGTTTATATCTGTTTTGAATATCACTACTCAGATCTGTCTATTGTTATATTATTGTGCTGATCTGTTATTATCCATATCACTGCTGTAGATCTGTCTGTTGTTATATTCAATATCACTGCGCTGCCTATAAATAATCTAGTTATTCTGTATATTGAATATAGAGTAATATCATACTGTGCTTGATCTGCCTGCTTGCATACATCATATAAGTTTAAATCTCAGTTTCCGCATTTGATTTAAACAAAGCATTTCATAAGTTTTTGAAAACCGAAAAGAATTCATATTTTGCACATAACCTTATTCACCCCCCCTCTAAGGTTATACTATAGTCTAACAGAAACACTGCCAACACCAGGAGTGGAAACACTGCCAACACCTGCTAAATTCTACAGTTTATACCAAAAATCCAAAGACCATTTCAATGCTTCCACACTTGATTTGTGACGTCATGCCTAGTCACCTAGAGCTGAGCCACTTGCAGAAGTCGGCGATACACATAAAAATCAAGTTGCAAGACTCAACTTATCTAAAAGACATGTGGCACTTCTCCAATGGACCTCATCTTTTGTTATGCATGCAAGCGACCAAACCTGTGCAGCTTGCTTGATTGGTTGTCTACAACTAACCATGTTTGGTCCCCTCAGCTGATCTTTCACGCCAAAGGAAACCCCTTGCAAGAGGAAAGCTTTCAAGCCTATAAATAGAAGCCATATCTTCACTTATCCATCATCTTTTACATCTTTAAATCCTTCATCTTTCATTTGTAATTCTTCATTTTGTTTTCTGAAAGGATCGCTTAGTTTAGGTTTAGTTTATTTTCATTTCAAGTTTCTAAGGAGAGGAAGGTGAGGAAGTGCTTGACAACCATTCCCTTCACTTCTACTTTGAAGAAATTCGTGTAAGAAATCTTTATTGTACTTCAACTTGGGAACTTAATGCAAAAGATCTTCTATTCAAGTAATCTCTACTCTTTTAAGTTCTTTTGCTTTATTATTCATTTACTTATGTTCTTTGCATATTCTTTGCTTTATAACATGAGTAACATGAGCTAAATTCCCTTAAGTTGAGATGTTCTAACCTTGTAATGAACTTCTAAATATGTTATTATGGTTTATGTAGTGTAAACACTTTAAACTCTTGCATAATACTTCTTTCAACTTATTATGGAATTGATCACTTTAGAATAGGTAAAACTTGTAGCAGCAGACATGGGCTATATTTATGAACTCAAGAGTTAATAGGGACAAGTATTTAATAAAGGAAACTTTGTTAAATACATGCTAAAACCTAGACATAGGATAGCATAGTCCTTAGGATAATAAAATTACAAGAGTGAACCTATTTAGCAACTTGGATCATTGTTAGGAGGCAAGGGAGGAATTGACAAACCTTTTTTTACTGTAAAAAACAAAGATCATAAGAGCTTGTAATGAAACTCTAAAGAGAAGTGCTGAAAGGCACAAACTGATGCACCTACATCCAGTGTTCCCACACTACATACTCCATTAAAACACTTAGAAGTAAAGTACTTGGTGAAAACATCTCAACTACTTTTTCCACTGATTTCTCACACATTTTATTGCTTATTACTATTTTTACTTACTTTGAAAACTCCAAACCAAAAATACTGAATAGTGTAGACACACTAAGTGTACACTTTGAACTACAAAAATTTATAATACATAATCCCTATGGGTTCGACCTTTCTTATCACTTTATTACTTGTGTGACTATGTATACTTGCATATATTAAAATAACCACACCAAGTTTTTGGCGCCGTTGCCGGGGATTATAGTAAAATTTTGTTGTTTAGATTGTTAATTTAGTGTTTTATTAGTACTACTGGTATTCTGTTTTCTGTGCAGAAACACTCAGTGTGGAAACACTAGTTTATGCCCAGAGATAGACCACCAGAATTTGATTGTGATCCAGAAATTGAGAGAAGATTTAGGAGATTGCTAAGACAACAAAGACAAAGACAACAAGACTGCAGAACAATGTCTCACCACAGTGAAAATGCCTCAGTAAGAGGAGGACCTAATTCACATCAACAACCTGAAGGTGGACCAGATCACAGACAACAATTCATTCAAATGGGACCAATAGGTATGATTAATGATAGAGATAGACCTATGAGAGACTATGCTCAATATGACCAGCAGCACATACAAACTAGTATTGCTAGACCTCAAATTGATGCTGTTCATTTTGAATTTAAACCTATGATGTTTCAAATGTTGCAAACAATTGGTCAATTTGGTGGATCTCCACATGAAGATCCCCATGAGCATTTAAAGCAATTCATAGAAGTTTGTAGTAACTTTATCATTCCTGGTATTAGTGAGGATGCATTTAGGCTTAAGTTATTTCCATACTCTTTGAAAGATAGGGCTAAATCATGGCTAAATTCTATGGAGCCCAATTCTATTCATACATGGAATGAATTAGCTGAAAAATTCTTAAGCAAATATTTTCCTCCTATTAAAAATGCTAGGATGAGACATGATATTACATCTTTTAGACAAAAAGAATTTGAATCATTGTTTGAAGCATGGGAAAGATGGAAAGAGCTTTTAAGAAAATGTCCACATCATGGTTTACCTGTCATTATACAAATGGAAACTTTTTACAATGGTCTAGAACCGCAAACCAGAGTGATGCTTGATGCATCAGCTGGTGGTGTTCTTTTGAATATGTCTTATAATGAAGCATGTGATCTTTTTGACAAAATTGCTACAAATGGTTCAAGTTGGCCTACTGAGAGGGTAAGTGCTCAAAAGAGAACCTCTGGAGTACATGAGATTAATGATATATCAGTCCTATCTGCTCAAGTAGCCACTTTAACCAATCTGATCAAACAGTGCACTAGTGCACCTACATCTAGTGTAGCAACACCTAAAGAAAACACTGCAGCAGCTATAGAACAAGCCCCTCCAGGAACCACAAGTTGTGTGTATTGTGGAGGAGGCCATCTATATGAAGAATGTACTAGCAACCCTGTCTCTGTCAATTATGTAGGTTACAATAAAAATAACAACCCTTACTCTAATACCTACAATTCAGGATGGAAGAACCACCCAAATTTTAGGTGGAACAATTCTAATGCACCTGCACAAAGTGCACCTGCACCAAGTACTCCTCCTGGATTCCTACCTCAAAGCCAACAAAGATCAAACCCACCTGCTAGTGCCAATTCTCTAGAAGAATTGCTTAGATCATTCATTAGTGAAACTAGAACTGCTAGGCAAGCTCATGATATATCAATTAAGAACCTAGAGAACCAAGTAGGGCAATTAGCAACTGCTTTGCAGCAAAGACCAGCAGGTACTTTGCCATCAAACACAGAAGCTTCACCCTCACAAAGGCAAGGTAAGGAGCAGGTCAAAGCCATATCTTTGAGAAGTGGCAAGGATCTAACAGAACCATATGAGCTTGAAGGTACAGAGAAGGGAGAAAAAAATAAAAATGAAAAAAATTCTCAAGATGCAGAAACACCTGCTGTTCCTACATCTCCTACTCCAAGGTTAGTACCAGAATACCCTCCTCCTCCTTTTCCTCAAAGATTGAAAAAAATACATGAGGAGAAGCCATTCAGTAAATTTTTAGATGTTTTAAAACAATTGCATATCAATGTTCCCTTGATAGAGGCACTTCAACAAATGCCAAACTATGCCAAATTCATGAAAGATGTGCTTTCTAAAAGGAGAAGATTAGGGGAATTTGAAACTGTTGTTATGTCAAAAGAATGTAGTCTGATTTTACAAAACAAAATTCCAAGGAAGCTAAAGGATTCAGGTAGCTTTACAATCCCTTTTTCAATAGGTAAGTACTATACAGGAAGAGCATTATGTGATTTAGGTGCAAGCATCAATTTGATGCCCAAATCTATCTTCACAAAGCTAGGGATTGGAAATGCTAAACCTACCACATTGACACTATCTTTGGCAGATAGATCAATTGCATATCCAGAAGGAATTATTGAGGATATATTGGTGCAAGTTGACAAATTTGTGTTTCCTGCAGATTTTGTTATACTTGATTTCATTGCAGATGAAGAAGTGCCAGTCATACTTGGAAGACCATTCTTGGCAACAGGGAAAACACTAATAGATGTGCAAAGAGGAGAGCTAACCATGAGAGTGAATGATCAAGAAGTAAAATTTAATGTCTTGAATGCTTTGAAGTATCCTGCAGAGGAGAGTGAAGAGTGTTCATCAATCTCACTTGATCATTTGGTAGAGAAGCAGTTCCACAAGCAGTATGATCACCTTGCCAATGCACTAGCACCTGATGTTTCTGCATTGCCTGCTGAGGAATTTATTGAAGAAAGCATATTGCCCAAGGAACAAGCTACACCTAAGGTATGGGCTAGAACTTATGAATCTCTTAATTTAGAAGATCCCAACCTTAAAGAAAATGTACCTTCTGTTGAACAACCTCCTAAGCTAGAATTGAAAGAACTACCTAAGCATTTAAAATATGTTTTTCTAGGTGAGAATGATACTCTTCCTGTAATCATAGCATCTGATCTATCTTTAGAACAAGAGCTTGATTTAATTAACACCTTGAGAAAACATAGAAAAGCTATAGGTTGGCAAATGTCTGACATTAAAGGGATTAGCTCCTCAACATGCATGCATAGGATAATTTTAGAAGAAAATTCTAAAAATAGCATAGAAGGGCAAAGAAGATTAAATCCAATAATGAAAGAGGTTGTTAAGAAGGAAATAATTAAATGGCTAGATGCTGGTATTATCTACCCTATTTCAGATAGTGCATGGGTTAGTCATGTGCAATGTGTTCCTAAAAAGGGTGGAGTCACAGTTGTAGCCAATGAAAATAATGAATTAATCCCAACCAGAACTGTAACAGGGTGGAGAATCTGTATGGATTACAGAAAACTCAATAAGGCCACTAAGAAAGATCATTTCCCCTTACCCTTTATAGATCAAATGTTAGATAGGTTAGCAGGAAAGGAATTCTATTGTTTCTTAGATGGTTATTCAGGATACAATCAAATAGCAATTGAACCTAAGGATCAACAGAAAACCACATTTACTTGTCCTTATGGCACTTTTGCCTTTAGAAGGATGCCTTTTGGACTTTGTAATGCTCCTGCTACCTTTCAAAGATGCATGATGTCAATCTTTTCTGACCTCATTGAGCAATCAATGGAAGTCTTCATGGATGACTTTTCTGTTTTTGGAGAAACATTCTCATTGTGTCTTTCAAACTTAGAAGAAATTCTTCAAAGGTGTGAAGACACTAAAATATCTAAAAAAGGCATTGTGCTTAATTGGGAAAAATGTCATTTCATGGTAAAAGAAGGCATTGTGCTTGGTCATAAAATATCTAAAAAAGGTCTTGAAGTGGATAGGGCAAAGATAGAGGTAATTGAGAAACTACCATCTCCATCAACAATCAAAGGGATTAGAAGTTTTTTAGGTCATGCAGGATTCTATAGGAGATTTATCAAAGACTTTTCAAAAGTTTCAAAACCATTATGTGTGCTCTTGCAACATGATGTGCATTTTAACTTCGATGAAACTTGTATGGAATCATTTCAAAAATTAAAAAAAGCTTTAGTTACAGCACCAGTTGTAGTCACTCCTGACTGGAGTAAACCTTTTGAGCTTATGTGTGATGCTAGTGACTTTGCAGTAGGAGCAGTCCTAGGGCAAAGGTATAACAAAGTATTTCATACCATATACTATGCTAGCAAAACACTCATTGAAGCTCAAATGAACTACACTGTAACAGAAAAAGAACTATTAGCAGTGGTTTTTGCTTTTGAAAAATTTAGATCATACTTGGTTGGCACCAAAGTAATTGTGTACACTGACCATTCTGCCATCAAGTATCTGATTTCTAAAAAAGATGCAAAACCTAGGCTAATAAGATGGGTTCTACTACTTCAAGAATTTGATCTTGAAATAAGAGATAAGAAAGGAGTAGAGAACCAAGTGGCTGATCATCTCTCTAGACTTGAAAGTAATAATGCAGGTACAATTGAAGAAATCAAGGAAAGTTTCCCTGATGAGAAATTACTAGCAATTACCATGAATGCAGCCAGTGTTTCTGCACTCAGTGTGGCCACACCTCATGCTTCAACACCATGGTATGCAGACATAGTAAACTTCCTTGTAAGCAAAATTGTACCATGTGACATGAACTATCAACAGAAAAGAAGGTTCTTCCACATAGTAAAATAATACTATTGGGATGACCCTTACCTATTCAAGATATGTCCTGATCAAATCATGAGAAAGTGCATTCCTGAAGAAGAACAGCAAGCAGTGCTCCTGCATTGTCATGCTGCACCATATGGAGGTCACTTTGGAAGCCAAAGAACAGCAGCTAAGGTACTTCAATCAGGTTATTTCTGGCCTACTCTAATTAAAGATACTTATTTTATGGTCAAAACCTGTGATAAATGTCAAAGAAGTGGTAATATATCTAATAGACATGAAATGCCTAGGACTAATATTCTAGAAATAGAACTTTTTGATGTTTGGGGCATGAATTTCATGGGTCCTTTTCCACCTTCTTTTGGCAATGAATACATTTTAGTGCCTGTAGACTATGTGTCTAAATGGGTTGAGGCTGTAGCACTGCCAAATAATGATGCTAAATCTGTTAGCAAATTTCTCCAAAGAAATATTTTTTCAAGATTTGGCACTCCAAGAGCAATCATCAATGATGAAGGCTCACATTTTTGCAACAAACTTATTGAAAATCTTCTTGTAAAATATGGAGTGAAACATAAGATTGCTACTGCCTATCACCCACAAACAAGTGGACAAGCTGAACTTTCAAATAGGGAAATAAAAAGAATGCTTGAGAAAATGGTTGGACCAAATAGAAAAGATTGGTCCTTACACTTAGATGAAGCATTATGGGCATATAGGACTGCATTTAAAACTCCATTAGGAATGTCCCCCTATAAGTTAGTTTATGGCAAGCCATGTCATCTCCCTGTTGAATTAGAGAACAAGTCATATTGGGCTATCAAAAAGTTGAATTTTGATCTCAAAAAGGCAGGAGAGCAAAGGTTTCTTGAGCTAAATGAATTAGAAGAATTTAGGCATTTCTCCTATGAGAATGCAGAAATTTATAAAGCTAAAACCAAAGTATGGCATGACAAGAAAATCCAAAGGAGAGAACTGTCATACCCTAATTTTGTCCGACTAATTGGAAAATCCCAAAATTTTATCGCTCCGCACATTGTTCTAAATGCGGGTGTATTTGGCACTCTTGTGCAACGGTTTTGTTTGGCGCTCGTTGTTTTCAAAAAAAAAAGGGAATCCAAAAATAAATAATAAAATGATAAATAACGCGAGCGCGCGTTTCGTTTCGAGTCGTGTGAGTAATTGCGTCGATGCGCGTTTATTTTCACCGCTTTCCTTTTAGAGTCGTGTGATAAAAACGTGCGCGCATGTGTATTCAAATCGCGTACGCGTTCCTAGTATTAAGGCGAATGCGCGTTTCGTTCCGAGTCGTGTGAGTCGTCGCGTCGGTGCGCGTTGTTTTTACCGCTTTTATTATCATAAAGGAAAACTAAAATAATAATAAAAATAGTCATAATAAATTAAAATCAGCTGTCTTTTTTTAATTTTGTTACATATGCAAACAAAAATTTAAAAAAATAAAATAAAAAGAAAGAGAAGCAGAATTGTACAAAAAGGTCAGCTCTTTTATTTGCATCTGGACAAAAATTTAATTAAATACAAATGGGACAAAAAACTAATTACAAACAAAAGAGTACAAAAAAATATAATAAAGCAAAATCAAGACAGCATGCGACTTGCTGGAGCTAAAAGGCCAAGTTTCTTTCTTCTTGTCCCTTTTGTCTTGCCTCCCATTTTCAGCAAAAGCATTGCTGCAATGGCAGCAGCCCTGCTGCCATCCTTGCTGCTCCCCTGCTGCATCACAGCAACCCAAAAGTCAGAAGGTCAGCAGAATGGACAAAGAGAAGAAGCCAAATTGTGGCAGCAGCATGTCTCAGCAGCAGGTTTAGCATTGTCTAGCTCCAAAGCTCAAAATAGGCAAAGACTTTGCTGACCTTTTGTTATCCATAGCCTGCACACACATAAACAAGGTTTATCACAGTCAAATACACTAAGTTGTGAAAGCACCAGAGGTGGGAGAGGAAGAAAAATTGCTCAGAAAGTTTAGAGCACCAAAACATGAAACATTTTGAGAAAATACAAATCAGAGTTTCAGAAAAAAATTGATCACACAGTGCATCAACCTATGCAATTTCACTATAAATACACACTCAGGCAGCAACACACAGGGGGGACAGCAATACTCACTAAACAGTCCATCAAAACACTGAAACATTTTTCTTTGATTCAAAATTCTGTTCCAAAAAGCAGCAGTGGCAGTGGTTTTTTTTTTAGCAGAAAGAAAGTGATTTCAGAAACAAAACTTGGGATCCAGGTTGGTTACTCTAACTATTAGATAGAAAATAGATGCTGGAACTCTTTTATTTTTAGTATGATCATTGAATCTGAATGTGTAATAACTGTAAGGGTCGTGTGTTTTAAAGAAAAAAAGAGACAATACTAGTTGAAAACGATTTAAAATAAATCAGTAAATAGGTAGATAAAATGTTGTTTGAGTCGTTGTTGTTGTGGTCATAAGGAACAGAGCATGCTTTTCTCTTTCAAATGTAGTTCCATTTAGATTTAGATTTAGATTAGGTATCAACTTAACAAAGAACAAAAATAAATAAATAAAAACTTGAGGTATGGACAGTAGTTAGAGTTGCTGTTGTTATAGGAATAAAGCTCGAATTTGTTTCAAATGGGTTTATTAGATTTAGATGCAAAGAACCAAAAAAAAAGGGGGCAACCAAAGCAAAAGCACTAAAAGAAGTAGAGAAAGTTACCTCCGGCCACCGCGTACGGTGGTCGTCCCTGTCCGTTGGCCGTGCGCCTCCGTCGTCGCCGCCGCAAAACACCAACTCCGAAGCCAAATCCCTCAGCCCCTAACCGAATCAGCCCCTAAACCGAATCAACCCCCAAACGCCCCTACGGCCACCTCACGCCATACCACCACCCACGATCCCACCACCGTACGTACAAACCGTCACCACCACCGTCACAGATCCGCCCAGCCAGCCACCGCCAAACCGTACCCCTCCTCTCTCTCCTCACCGCCGTACTCCACGAAACCAACCCTCGAACCACCCCCTCTCTTCGCGACAACCACCGAGCCAACGCGCCACCATACGCCACCAACCCACCACCCTGCGACTTAAAGCGACGAACAGAGAAAGGAGGGTACTACGGTTTTGGTGAGAAGGGCATCGATCGGTGAAGAGGAGAAGAAGAAGGCGAACTTAGGTTAGAGAGAGAGGAGAGCCGATCGGCTGGGAGGCGAAAGGGGGGCGAAGTTTGGGTGAGGGGACGGTGAGGGTTGGACGGCGCGGTGGAGAGAGGAGAGGAGATGAGGGAAGGGACGGCGCAAAAGGGAGGGGACGGTAGAAGGAGAGAGAGGGGAAAATTTCCAGGGTTGACACTTTGGGGGTGGGGGCGCCGTGGAAGGGGAGATAGGAAATTAGGGTTTCCCTAATTAGGTTTTCATTTTATAGTATAGGTGCAGGGGCAGAATCGTCTTTTCGCGTTTTTTTTATTTTTCAGATTTCTGTTCACACCCCCTGCATTTCACTAGGCGCACCCCCCCTGAGCCCATCAGAAAACTAAAAAGCGTGGGCCAGCTCGCTAAGAATGATGGGCTACTGTTTACACCCCAATCTTAATAATACAGCCTCCCTGCTACTTGCACCCCCCATTTTACTATTTCACCCCCTGTTTCTCTTTTCAAATTTTATTTCTTTCCCCTAGATAAACGTATTTTTTTTACAAAACCTTTTTTCCCAAATAATAAATTTTCTTTTCCCTAAACGAACTTATTTTTTCTCAAACTTTTTTTTTAAATGATGGATAAATGGTACCCCGAACAAAAATCAAGCCAATTGCGAAAACTCTTCAAAATCAAAAAACTTTGTTAGTAGTCTGGCGAGGCCTCTGCTTGCACGATTATTAACAATGGAGTGCTAGTGATGATCACCCATAACCTTTGTTAGTTTGATCATTATAAACACCCTCCACTTTTCAAAGCCAAAGCAAAAAGGCTTTCCTTTTCAAGGCTCGTTAGAACTACGTCGCTTTGATTCCCATTTGGGATACGTAGGAGCGAGTCACATTCTCGTCAAGCGCAATCATAAAAAGTTTAGCATTTGCATAACAAAAAGAAAAGAGTTATTTTCACAACAAAAAAGAATCACTTTCGCAAACCAATATCATTTTCAGAACAAAAACCTTTTCCTTTCTCAAATCATTTTCAACCCATCGTCGCTAGTGGTTAATCAGAACCTTTTTCGTCTAGCCATTGGTGGCGATGTCTTTTTCCCCAAAGAACAACAAGCGATGGTCACTCATAACCTTTGTTAGTCTGATCATTCGTGCCAATCAATCTCTTTCGAAAACCACTTTCAAAAAGAACAAATAAAAAACGAGTCGCTACTAATAGTCAATCAGAGCCTTTGTTCGTCTGACTGGCGGTAGTGACTCTCATTTTCAAGAGTACTTAGCGGTGATTACCCATAACCTTGGTTAGTTTAATCATTCACTAAATGTTCGTCCTATTTCGAAAACTCACTAAAAAGATAAAAGACAAAAACCTTTTCAGGACTAAGAAGAACTACGTAGCTTTGAGTTCTCCATCGCACCGGGAGATACGTAGGAGCGGGCCATGTCTCGTCAAGCGTTTTTTTCTAAAAACCCATTTTTCCCCTTTTTTTTTCCTAATAAATAAAGATTTTCATTAAGACTTTTTCAATAAGAAGTAGAGAGGCAAAATTCAGTATTTTCAAGTCAACACACTAAAACTACACATTTAATTAAAGGTTCCCTCTCAGTAGAGAGGACGTGTGGGGTGCTAACACCTTCCCCGCGCATAACCGACCCCCGAACCCTATTCTCTAGTTTCGCAAGACCAATCGCTTTCCAAAAAAGGTTTTCCTAATATTTTCCTTAATAAATATTGGTGGCGGCTTCATTGATTTTAGAAAAGTTGTGAACGAGGAAGGTTCTCCCTCGGGGACTTTTTCGGGCGCAACAAGAACTTAAAGAAGGAGGAATGGTTCTGTTGTACAATTCTAGGTTGAAACTCTTCCCTGGAAAACTGAGATCAAGATGGTCAGGACCATTCAAATTAGTTAAAATCTACCCCCATGGTGCAGTTGATCTATATGATGCAACCACTGATACCACTTTCAAAGTAAATGGACAAAGAGTGAAAATGTACTATGGAGAGCATGTAGAGAGAGACAAGATCACCACTCACTTTGCAAAACCTTAGACCAAGGTACAAGTCAGGCTGTAAGACTCTTAAAACAAGCGCTTGAGGGAGGCAACCCATCACTATATAGTTAATATTATTATTTTGTGCAATTTCATGTTTTGTTATTTTGCAGGAAAAACAGGACAACAGAGTAGCCAGTGTTTCCACACTTGATGCAGCCACACTGCCTACCTCTGATGTGGCCACTGCTAAGAAGCCAAAAAAGACAAGAGCCAAGCATAGCCCTGCTGTGAGAGTCAGCCCCAGATTCCAAAACAAAGAGTAAAAGATACTTTTTAATGTTTATTCCTAAAACTATATTTTGCTTTACTTTCAACTGTTTAAAATACTATGTGGTAGCTGTTGCTATGTGTTAAATACTTTTGTTTGTTTCTCCCAAATTTAGTACTCCCCTGTTTCCTAAACTTAGAGCAGTGAGGACACTGCTCATCTTTAAGTTGGGGGGGGGGGAGTGGAGAATAGTATATCTTTTGAACTAAATATACACTATGTGAAAACTAATATATGCTATGAATGTCTTAGTAGTATATGTATGTGAATATGCAATATTAGCATGTGTGTTTAGATGTACTTAACAAAGCAAGCAAATGACATGATCAAAAATGTTTTCAAAAAAATAGAAGAACTAAGTACATCATATGTATGTTTTAAAAACTTAAATAAATATGAAACATGATCAATTCATCTTTTTCTCAAAAAAATTGAAGAAGTGTATCAATAAGTTGAATTTTGAATAAAAAGCCTTGTTTTCTAAAAATGATCAGTTTTATAAATACTTTGACACAACAAAATTGAGTTTTGAAAAGAACCATGCTAGATCAAGAGCTATCTAAAGCGAAGGAAATTTTGGAAATTTGAGGTCAAAATTAGATTTTCATTAAAAATTTAGAAGAGCATAAAGACTTAAGTTTGGGGGAAATTCCATGAATACAAAGGCCAAAGTGTGACAGCTTGAAGAGTGCAAGCCACAAGTGTCAAAACCACTCAAAAATACCAAAAATATCCCAAAAATGAGCTACACTTGCCTGAGTCATATAAACTGAACCTGTCCCTTAAGTGCAATTTGGTTTGAAAAATATGAACAAAGTTCAAAGAGAAAAAGAAAAACAAACCAAGAAAAAGAAGAAAATGCATGCGGAGGTCAGTGAGGAGGGCAGTGTACGCTACCAAAAATACTCAAAGAGTTCCAAGTGTGGCAACACTTAGTGTGCCAACACCATCTACATCAAAAGGCACCTACACTCAAAATAAGATGAACCTACAATCCAAAAATGATGTTTTTGCACTCACTGCATTACATTATCAAAAATCAAACACCAAGAATAGAAATAAGGTATTGGCTCAACAAGTTGGAACACCAAAAGCCCTTTGTTGTGCTTAAGAGTCCCCTAAATACTTGAAGAAATTGTTAGTCTCGGCCATATTTTGAAAAATCTCTAAGAGTGACCAAAAGAGTTCCATCTTTTTCAAAAAGCTAAGGAAAAACTCTTTGTTCAGTTATGGAACCAATTAGAAACTCAATGGGCCACACACTCACACAAATGAGTTTTTATAACTCTGAATGTTTTAAAGCAAGGGCGTGGAAGAAAAAGCACCAAAAGAGAAAGGCTCATTTCAATACACTTCAAACACTTCTTGAAAAACATGAGTTGAGATGTCTTCATAATTATATAAGTCTTGTGTTTTGTTTCTTGTCGTTGCTTGAGGACAAGCAACAATTTAAGTTTGGGGGTGTGATAACTCTATTTTATATAGAGTTATTCATACAATTAAGCTTGAGTTATTGCTTATTTTCAAGAACATTTATATATATTTATAGCTTATTTATCAATGAACAACATTCTAAATATTCAAATGGATAAAGGGCAATGATCTAGGCAAAATGCACAAATCTTGTTAGGTTTTATGTTTTTGTTCAGTGAAGCTACTGCAGGAGTGGAAACACTGCCAACACCAGGAGTGGAAACACTAGGAGTGGAAACACTGCCAACACCTGCTAAATTCTACAGTTTATACCAAAAATCCAAAGACCATTTCAATGCTTCCACACTTGATTTGTGACGTCATGCCTAGTCACCTAGAGCTGAGCCACTTGCAGAAGTCGGCGATACACATAAAAATCAAGTTGCAAGACTCAACTTATCTAAAAGACATGTGGCACTTCTCCAATGGACCTCATCTTTTGTTATGCATGCAAGCGACCAAACCTGTGCAGCTTGCTTGATTGGTTGTCTACAACTAACCATGTTTGGTCCCCTCAGCTGATCTTTCACGCCAAAGGAAACCCCTTGCAAGAGGAAAGCTTTCAAGCCTATAAATAGAAGCCATATCTTCACTTATCCATCATCTTTTACATCTTTAAATCCTTCATCTTTCATTTGTAATTCTTCATTTTGTTTTCTGAAAGGATCGCTTAGTTTAGGTTTAGTTTATTTTCATTTCAAGTTTCTAAGGAGAGGAAGGTGAGGAAGTGCTTGACAACCATTCCCTTCACTTCTACTTTGAAGAAATTCGTGTAAGAAATCTTTATTGTACTTCAACTTGGGAACTTAATGCAAAAGATCTTCTATTCAAGTAATCTCTACTCTTTTAAGTTCTTTTGCTTTATTATTCATTTACTTATGTTCTTTGCATATTCTTTGCTTTATAACATGAGTAACATGAGCTAAATTCCCTTAAGTTGAGATGTTCTAACCTTGTAATGAACTTCTAAATATGTTATTATGGTTTATGTAGTGTAAACACTTTAAACTCTTGCATAATACTTCTTTCAACTTATTATGGAATTGATCACTTTAGAATAGGTAAAACTTGTAGCAGCAGACATGGGCTATATTTATGAACTCAAGAGTTAATAGGGACAAGTATTTAATAAAGGAAACTTTGTTAAATACATGCTAAAACCTATACATAGGATAGCATAGTCCTTAGGATAATAAAATTACAAGAGTGAACCTATTTAGCAACTTGGATCATTGTTAGGAGGCAAGGGAGGAATTGACAAACCTTTCTTTACTGTAAAAAACAAAGATCATAAGAGCTTGTAATGAAACTCTAAAGAGAAGTGCTGAAAGGCACAAACTGATGCACCTACATCCAGTGTTCCCACACTACATACTCCATTAAAACACTTAGAAGTAAAGTACTTGGTGAAAACATCTCAACTACTTTTTCCACTGATTTCTCACACATTTTATTGCTTATTACTATTTTTACTTACTTTGAAAACTCCAAACCAAAAATACTGAATAGTGTAGACACACTAAGTGTACACTTTGAACTACAAAAATTTACAATACATAATCCCCGTGGGTTCGACCTTTCTTATCATTTTATTACTTGTGTGACTATGTATACTTGCATATATTAAAATAACCACACCAACTATGCACGGAGCAATCTGGGCCATTGAAATTTGTCGGCAAGATCTGGGCCGTCCATTTTCCCGTTGGAAACACCCCACCATCTATAAATAGGGACTCTTAGTCTTGTAACTCACCACACCAACACCCCAATCCTCTTCTGACTCTCTTTCCCCCTTGCACACAAAAATGGCTCCAGTTTTTATCACAGTTTTTTACAACGGTGTCGTTGAAAACACAAACACAGAGGGTGTTGTTTTTAGGTGCGATAACACCTGCCTTCTCAAATTAAAGTCTAAATTCACATTAGATCAACTTAGACAAGCCATTGAGAGAAAAATCTCTCCTGACCATTCAAAAATGGTTTCTAGTCTTATCTATCGTTACCCCACAATTGTCACAACTGACCACAAATTTTATGGCGATTTGTATCTAACTTCTAATGATTATGTGGATCTTATGTTAGAACAATTCAAGACATGTAAACACTTAGGTCTATCCACACCAGAAGTATATGCAGATTTGGTTGACGCTCCTTCAAACTACACACAACCCCAACCAACTCATGCGATTCCATTTTCTTCACAATTCACCATACCTTATTCTCAACAAACAGAAACCCCATACCCTGACTACACTCCATCTACTACACTCCATCTACTTACCATCAATTCAATCCTTCATCATCCCAAAGTCACATGCCTTATGAAGAACTAGCTCAAACACTTCACCATGAATCCATTCCATTAGCCTCACAAAACCCTTTTGACCTAAACACCACCCCACCTATTAGTATACTTCATGGTGTGCATAACGAAGAGGTTGGCGACTTTAGCGAAAATGAGGATGATATTCTTTAGTGTGAAGACGCTGAGGAACCAATTGTAGCAACCCCTCACAATACCGTTGAACCAATTGTCCCCATTTTGTAAACATCACAGCTGACAACACAGAAGCTGATGATCTAGAGTATGGCCATTCCATTGACAGGAACCGCGAGTTAGCCAATGAAGACCCCAACCAACTCCAGAAGGGAATGAAATTTGCCACAAAAGAATTAGCCCAACACTTCATCCAGACATATCACCTCCACAAATCACTCGACTTCAGAGTCGATGCATCTAGTACAACTAGATGGATCATTTGTTGTGTTCACGAAAACTGTTTGTGGAGGTGTGTCGTCAGACTCGGTAAAGGGTCTGGCATATGGGGGATTACACAGTTGGAGGAGCCACATACTTGTACAACAGAGACTCTTTCTCAAGATCACCGCCAGCTGACCGCGGTCCTCATGTGTGACGGCATGCTTCAATTGGTAAAGTCGGATCCGACAATATCCGTGTCCGTGTTGATAGCACACATAAGGGCGAGGTACACGTACCAAAGTTCCTACAGAAAGGCTTGGATTGCAAAACAAAAAGTAATCGAGGGGATCTATGGTAATTGGGAGGAGTCTTACAATCAAGTAACAAGGTGGCTTCGTGCTTTCTCTCACTACATTCCAAACAGTGTGTACGACTGGGAGTACAAACCATTCTATGAGAATGGCCAAGAAGTTGATGGCAAGGGTGTCTTCCATCGCATCTTCTGGAGTTTTGGGCGGTGCATCAAAGGCTTCAATTTTTGCAAGCCAGCTGTCTCTGTCGATGGAACATGGTTGTACGGCAGGTACAAATGATGTCTTCTGTGGCAATTGCACAAGATGGAAGAAACAACTGCTTCCCAATAGCATATGCAGTTGTGGAGGGTGAGACAGCCGATGCTTGGTACTTCTTCCTATCCCGTTTAAGAGCGTGGGTGACACCCCAATAGGGTCTCTATTTGATATCGGATAGACACGAGTCTATCAAAAGTGCTGTTAGGCGTATAGACAGTAGTTGGAAGCACATGTTTTGTATTCACCACATAGCACAGAATTTCATGAGACACTTCAAGAACACTTCTGCCAGGAAAGCTGTGGTCAATATGGGTGAGTATTATTTTTTATAAAAAAACCATAATATTTTTTTCATTACTTATTACATCCTTACCAACATTATGTTTTCGTGCTTCAGCATATTCAATGACACAAAAATCCGTCAATCACTACAAAGTCAAGATTGGTGATGAAGTGGGTCCTGATGGGGTGGCTTGGGTTGAGGACATAGACCTCGAACAATGGATGCAGTGGTGCGATGGAGGTTACCATTGGGGGCACATGACAACAAACCTTGCCGAGTGCATCAATAAAGTGTTCAAGGGACTGCAAAATCTCCCTATACATTCTTTGATAGCGGCCTCATATTTTAGGCTGAACGAGACTTTTGTCAAAAGGGGAACCCAGACACAGGCAATGTTGGAGTCAGGAACTATGTACTCTGAAAAATTGATGAAAAAATAGATCACAACCGAGCTGTCTCGAACACGCACAACGTGGCAATTCACGATCGTGCCCAAAAATTGTTCAGAGTGGAAGAAATTATACGACCACAAAGTGGGAGACCTGCGGGCACATTCGTGGTTAACATCAGAGACAAGACGTGTGAGTGTGGGGAATTTCAGACACTGCACTATCCTTGTTCTCATGTGATCGCGGCATGTTCAAAAGTTAATTACGATCGCATGGAATTCGTGCAGCCACAGTACAGAATGCAGTATGTTTTCAATACATACTTTGAGGAGTTCCCACCATTGCCATCTGAGTTGTCATGGCCTAGAACTGCAGCATGATCCAACTAAACGGAGAGATAAAAAGGGTCGTCTACAGTCTACCCGTATTCGGACGGAGATGGATCAAAGAGAAAGGGGTACTCGCACCAAGAGATGCAGTATTTGTAGAAATGAGGGCCACAACAGAAACAACTGCCCAAACCGCAATCTAGACTAGTCACATTTTAAACCTTTGTAATCTCGTACTAATTAAATAAATGCAGTTGTTTCCATATTTCTATATAGCGTAAATAATTTTTTTACCATTAATTATCTAATTATTTTAGAAATAACAAAATTAATTTTAGAATTTAATTAGGTTTATATATATTAATATAAAAGAAATTGAAAAATAAAAAAACACAATTCAAAAGTCTCTCCCACAGGGGGGACTTCTGCACCGTAATGTAACAAAAAAAATTGCAAAATTGCAGTGTAGAAGTCGCTACCACAGGGAGCGACTTCTTGCCTGAAAAAAAAAGTATTCTACTTTGGTAATTAATCTAAAAGGTATTCTATTTTAGTAATTTTTTTTGTCTAGGTTTGTTTTTATGCCTAAGAAAAAAATCCATTATTTACTATATAATTTTAAAATTTTATAATAAGCAAAAAATAAAATAAAACCCGAAATAAATTTTTCATTAATTTTTCTTCATTATTGTGCTCAAGAAGCAGACACTTCTCCTTCTCCTCCTCCTCTCGGTGCAGATTTCCCTGAAGGAGGTGCTTCTCTCTCTACATCTGCATCAATTATCCCTAACCCGTCCCGATTCAGATCCGATTAAAAATGTACGGATTCGAAGCTCTCACCTTCAACATCCACGGCGGTTACCTTGAAGCCATCGTTAGGGGTCACCGTGCTGGTCTTCTCACCACCGCCGATTACAACAATCTCTGTCAATGTGAAACCCTTGATGACATCAAGATGCACCTTTCCGCTACCGAGTATGGACCTTACCTCCAAAACGGTGCGTTTCTTCCCTCTTATCCATCCCGATCAACAATTACAATTCATTCCTATCATTATCGTTATCATTTATTTATTAATTGGTTATTCAATTAATTAATCAGCAATGTTTATGATTTCCCGAAATTCGTGCTTATGCCAAGAAATCGCGAAGTGTTTGTAGATTTGAAATGCAAATTTGTGAATAAGTAATTTTCAGGGGGAGATGTTATGTAGTGTAACCAAATCAAGTGTTTCGTTTAATTCTAATGACTGTTATTTTAGATTTTTTGATCTACTTTTGCTGAATGATGGATGGATTCTATGTTTCATGACCGAATGACCCTGTTATTGTGAAACTCAGTGAGATCTTGTTTATTTTCTTATTATATTTGTTTTAAAGTTAACTGTTACTGCTACGGGTTTGGTTCAATTTTTTTCGTGGAACTTGAATGAAGATTTTGAAAAATTCCATGAATTGTAGATTCTGTCTTAATTTTTTTATTAATGGAAGGGGTATTTACCCAATGATAACATGCACTTGAAATTATTGATTGTTGCTGACGGGTGATGAGTTACCTGTTTCAGAACCTTCTCCATTGCATACCACCACAATTGTGGAGAAATGTACTCTTAAGTTGGTTGATGATTACAAGCACATGCTATGCCAAGCCACAGAACCCTTGTCAACCTTTTTAGAATATATCACGTAAGTGAAGTTGACTTTTCTGTGTGCTTTTTTAGTGTATTTATTTACTGACGTTGTCAATCAATATCAGCTGCATAATGAGGATGTGTACTTAGCTTGGGCTGGAAGAGATGAAAATTTTAGTATATCTCATTAATTAATGCTAAGCTGGTTGCTGCTTTAACATCCAGACACTGTGATTGTAAGCAACCCAGCCTACAATTGCAGCCATTAACTCCAACTCTTTGTGATGTTAAATTTAGATCAAAGTCACTTTGGCGAATGACGTTGTGCAAACCTTTTATTTGGTGGGAAATAAGTTTTACATACTGAAAACTAACCAAAGCTGAAATCAATATGTTTTCTGTTTTTATCCTGCAGATACGGTCACATGATAGACAATGTTGTTTTGATCGTTACCGGTACTTTGCATGAGAGAGATGTTCAAGAATTACTTGAAAAATGCCATCCACTGGGCATGTTTGACAGGTATAGCAATTTCTATTTCGATGCTGTATTCAGTATATTGATGTAAGCACACAGAATTTTAATTTAACTTCTGTTTTTTGGGGGATTCTCCTCAGTATTGCTACTCTGGCAGTTGCTCAAAATATGCGAGAGCTTTACAGGCTGGTTCTTGTCGACACTCCTCTGGCTCCGTACTTCTCCGAGTGCATTACATCGGAGGTAAATCATCTTTCCAAAAAGAATATTCGTCGCTTTATTTTTGTTTAATCAGTCTGTCCAATAGTGTTGATTGATTACTGAAAAATTGTAGTACTATTGCAGAAACTAGAAATTATCATTGTCTACTATGGTTATTATTATCTTATGATACATGCAAGTCGTATCTTGTTTCGAAACAAAATTGAACCCAGTTGATATGAATCTGTGCGTATTTATTTTGGACATGAATCTCAATTCATTATGATGAATCATAACTTTTCCCTAAACTTTGTGTAGCCGACCACCTTTTTTTTCCCACTTTTGTTAGCCCGCCACTTTCTTTTGCCATTTTGATTTACGACTTGAATATTGATTCTTGACTTATTATTAGGTTCAAATATGATATATCAGCTTATGTTTTTGCATGTCACTTGTTTTTACTTAAAATGTCATGATTCTATTGATTAATGATTATGTATCTTAAGATTCACAGTAAGATTCAATTCATGATTTGGAAAATAGGTCTTCCGAATCACAATTTGATAACCATGTTATCTACCCCTAATTTTGTTTCAATATTGTGATTAAATAATTGTAATGAAAAATTATCAAAAAGTAAAAGGCACCCAGCTTTTGGGCCCCATCTGGTAGACAACTTCCCTGCTTAGACTTTTTCTGGATTATATATACACACACACAAGACAAATATTTGTGTCTCTCTCTCTCTCTATATATATATATATATATATATATATGAGGGATCAGTTCAATTACACGAGGGTAATACTTGAAGTCTAGTATGCCATTAATAACTTCAAAAAAACTGTTTTTGTTGTTCCATCGTCAAACGGTTCTTATTTTCATATATTTTAAAAGTACCTACGCCGTAATTAAATAACATAATAATTAATTTAGATTAATATAAATATTATCAATATGATCTAGATGATAGTAACTTTCAATCCAACAGTAGATTTTAAAATACAATTATCAAATGACATGCTATTGAATTGGTATAAGTGTACCCAATTTTTATACTGGTGTAATTTGATCCCCCCCTCATGTGTGGGTGTAATGGTATCAGTACTTTGGTGTTATTGCCATCAATGGCTTTTTACTTTATAGTTTCATTGGTGTAGTGTAGCTTATATGTTTTTATGCAACTGGACTGGTTTGTTTCTTTGATATATGTCTCGTGGTTCTGGTTTATTTGTAGGACTTGGATGATATGAACATTGAAATAATGAGGAACACTCTTTACAAGGCATATCTTGAAGACTTCTACAGATTTTGTCAGGTAAAGGGTCTGAGTCTCTTTTCCGTCTACTACATATTATACTCTCCTGTCACCATTTCCCCCTTCCTTGATTTTCATCAATTTGAATTTTTATTCCTAAACAGAAACTTGGTGGTGCCACTGCTGAAATAATGTCTGACCTTCTAGCTTTTGAGGCTGATAGAAGGGCTGTGAATATTAGCATAAATAGGTAAATACTAAGGAGGATTTGTATAACCTTTTTTGTTTATCTGGTTACCTGCATAACTAGCATCCTTGGTTTCCACTATGTGCAGCATTGGTACTGAGCTTACCAGAGATGACCGTAGAAAATTGTACTCTAACTTTGGTTTGCTGTAAGCTCTCATCCTTCAGTTAAATATTTAATATACTGCTTTGGAATGATTCCTTTCATAATGACTGACTTATTTTAAACAGCTACCCATATGGTCATGAGGAACTTGCTGTCTGTGAGGACATTGATCAGGTTTGATTTGCATCTCAGTTGTGTGATGCTTTAGGTTGTCACATTGGTGATTGGTGGATATAGGGTGTTTTCCTTTCAATTTTATGTTGGGCCCTACTTGGTTGTGTTTCTCCTGGTGGTTGATTTGTATTTATTAATTGTCAAATCAGTGTAATATGCTGCCATTGTGTTATTTTTCTTATCTTTTGTTTAAGCGTTGTTGTTTGACTTAGCTGTATTGTTGGGCAATTCTCCTACACATGCAGATATTTTATTGACGGTCTCTTTCAAGCTTTCATTTCAATTTTTTTAGCACTTTTATTTTCTCTTTTATTTTTTAGGCATATATGATTAGATTGCTTTTTATTTCATTTGTAACTTTTTTTTGACGATATGTCATTTGTAAGTTGTATACTTGTATACATGGTTTTGGCTATCAATTTACAGAGGAAAGTCTTGTCAGTGTAATCGTTTGTTATCCATTTTTGTTGGTATTTATCCTGAAATATTTGTCAATCACACAGCTGTCTGTAGCATCCACTTATTTCTCATAATAGTGTTTTTTGGGCCTTAAATCTCTTGCCTTGTTGCTCATGTAGGTTCGTGGTGTTATGGAAAAATACCCACCCTATCAATCTATTTTTGCCAAGTTATCGTATGGAGAGAGCCAGATGCTTGACAAGGCATTCTATGAGGAGGAGGTCAAGAGGCTTTGCTTGGCATTTGAGCAACAAGTATGCTTTTAGCAGTTCTGATTTGGCTTAAATGTAATTTTTTTTTATAGGTATCACTAAGACATCATAATTTTTCTATATTGCAGTTTCACTATGCTGTGTTCTTCGCTTATATGAGGTTAAGGGAGCAGGAGATCAGGAATCTAATGTGGATTTCAGAATGTGTGGCTCAAAATCAGAAGTCCAGAGTTCATGACAGTGTTGTCTTCATATTTTAATCGGATTGCTCATTTCTATAATTTGTATGTTCTTTTGGGCAAATTATGTATACACTTTCTGCATTCTGCATCCGAGTTGCTCATTGGTAGAGACTAGACGGTCACTGCTTAGAAGATTGTGATGAAAATAAGTAATCTTGTGCTGATGAAATCTTCTGTAATATAGATGGGGGAGATTCTTATAGTCAAATTTGTTTAAAATATGTCCAGTTTTCATAAATGCTATATTGAATTTGTATGCTGTGATATTTATAATAAATATTCATATGGAATAAACTTGCTAGCTTGCTCGAGACGTTGCTTTCTTAATCTCTTTTTTCTATTACTAGCACTATACCCGTGCCTATCCACGGGTGTTGTCGTTTTATTTATGTATGATCTCAGACAAAATTTAATTAGTCCGAATATTATCCCGTGAAAATCTTGACAAATCAAAAATAGACAAACTTAATTAGTCCGAACATTACCTCGTGTAAAAACAAAATATTAAAATTTTATCAAAATTTCGATAATTTTAAAAGGCTTAAATATGTTTTAGGCCACCGTAAATATAGGATATTTTGGTTTAAGCCCCTGTAAAATTTTTTTTTGTTAAAAGCCCTTGCAAAATGAAATATTTTGTTATAAGCCCTTCTCAACATATCCAGCAATCATAGCATTCAATGTTAAGACTAACATTTTAGTCATAGAAGGGCTTATAACAAAATATGTCATTTTGCAAGGGCTTTTAATAAAAAAAATTTATAGCAGGGGCTTAAACCAAAACACCCTATATTTGCAGGGGCCTAAAACATATTTAAGCCATTTTAAAATAGTAAAAAGGAAAAATTAAGGAGATATATAGATGAAATTAAAGTAGATATATCGTGAAAAATGGAGAAATGAGAGTTAGCGGAAGAAAGAAGAAAATATAGTGAAAGAGTTTGAAAAAGTGTGTGAGAGTTAGCGGAAGAAAGAGGAAAATATAGTGAAAAGGTTTGAAAAAGTGTTAGAGTGAAAAAAGTTTGGAAAAGTGGAAAAATGAAATTACCTAAATAAACTCCAATCGCTTAGCTGGGAAAATGATAAGATTGGTATTTTGGTAGTAGGTAATGTATGTACTCAGAAAATTTAACTAGTCCGAACATTATCCCGTGAAAATCAAGACAATTTTAAAGTTGACCGATTTAATTAGCCTAAATATTACCCTGTGTAAAAAAATGGATATTAAAATTTTGTCAAAAATTGAAAATTTTTAAAATAGTAGAGAAAAAATGAATGTGACATGTAGATGAAATTAAAGTAGGTATATTGTGAAAAATAGAGAAATGGGAGAATTGGAAGAATAAATATGAGAAGAGAGTGAAAAAGTGTGTGAGAGAGAGTGTGAAAAAGTGTGTAAGAGAGAGTGAAAAAGTGAAAAAGTTTGGAAAAGTATGAAAAATAGAGAAATGAGAGCATTAGAAGAAGAAAGGGGAGAAGAGAGTGAAAAAGTGAGAGATTGAAAAAGTGAAAAAGTGAAATTACCTAAATATCCTCCAATTATTTAGTTGAAAAAAAGATAAGATTGGTATTTTAGTAGTAGGTAAATAGTATAGATAGATAGTAGAAGTAGATTCTATACCACGCACTCCTCAGCACAAATGTATGATACCAGTAGCTTATATAGTATAGATAGATAGATAGTAGAAGTAGATTCTAGGCCATTGACTAAAAACTGTGAAAAAGCAGGTTGGTTAATGGCTTATAAAACTGGGTTAATTGGTGTTGTAACTTGGTTTTTGGCTATTTTTGGTTAGAATATTTTGGTTAAATAACATTACTCTTGATTAAAATATGTTCACTTTTCCGAAGCACGAATGAGAGGATCAACCACCACACTGAACTTCTCGAGAGCAAACTTGGTTTGCTTTGCGCCAGCTGGTTCCTTCATTCTAAAACTAGCAGTATACCTATGCATACGCATGAGTGTTGTCGTGTTATTATTAATAGATTTAGACATAATTTAATTAGTCTGAATATTACCCAGTGAAAATCAAGACTAATTTAAAGTAGATAAACAAAAAGTTTCAAATTGTAATTAAGTTAGTTCGAACATTACCCCGTGAATATTTACCAGCAATATGTAATATTTCCCGTAGATATTAGAAAACAAAATTGTATTAAAGTTTCAAAATTTTCAAATTGTAATATTTTCCGTAGAGACTAAATAAAATTTCTTGATAGAGAAAAATGAAATATTAAAAATAAAAGAGACATCTAGATGAAATTAAAGTAGATATATTGTGAAAAATAAAAAAAAGAGATAAAGTTAGAGGAAGAAAGAGGAGGAGAGACTGAAAAAATGTGCGAGAAAGATTGAAAAAGTTTGAAAAAATATATGGGAGATAGTGATAAGTAGTATTACCTGTAGAGATTAGAAAACAAAATTGTAGTAAAGTTTCAAATTTTACAAATTGTAACATTTCTCGTAGAGACTAAATAAAACTTATTGACAGAGAAAAAAATAGAATATTAAAAAAATGAATGAGACATGTATGTAGATAAAACTAAAGTAGATATACAGTTGAAAAATTGAAAAATGAAATAGAGTTAGAGGAAGAAAGAGGAGGAGAGAGTGAAAAATATGTGAGAAATAGTGAAAAAGTTTGAAAAAGTATATGAGAGAGAGTGAAAAAGTGAAAAAGTTTGAAAAAAGTGTGAGAGTGTGAAAAGTTTGAAAAAATATGTGAGAGTGAAAAAGTTTGAAAAAGTTAAAAAGTGAAATTACATAAATATCCTAAAATTGTTTAATTGAAAAAAATGTAAGATTGATATTTTGGTAGTAGATTAATGGTATAGATAGATAGTAGACTCTTGAAAACTCCAAGTGACACAAATTGAAGCATGTCCCCCACCAAGAGGGGGGGGGGGGGCACTTAGAGAGAGTATCAACAACCAAAACACGCTTCAAATCATTCACTGTCACATTATTGACGTTGAACTGGAGAGACCTCTGGGTTATGATTCAATTGGTTCACTCGGTTCAACTATGGTTGAACCAGGTGAGTAATAATTAAATAAAAAATAAGAAAAGTATTAAATTTTAGAGAAAAAGTAAATTAAAAAATAAAAAAAAGCATTTCGCGCTGTTCAAACCGGTTTTGAGCGTTTCAATTGGCTCGCGGTTCGAATGAGGTTGAACCAGTAACCGGAGTGTCCGGTCCAATCGGTTGAACCGTCTGGTTCGGTTCTTACAACACCGCTGGGAAGAGCCTCAAATTTTTCTTGTTTAAATGTAAATTTTGCTTTTGAGTTAACGGGAAAATATTGTATGAACAGAAATCAATCTTTATTATATTATTTTTTGAAATTTTTTTCATCCTAGAGAGAAAAAAGGAGGCTGCTAGGGTTTCAAGAGAGAGGAAAAATCAAGCCAATCATGGCCATCTGCTTCTAATCCGCTGCATATCATCAGCCTTCCTAGCTGAGCGAGTGACGCACACTCAAGATCATTTCCTTCACAAACAACGAACGAATAATGATGAACATACTTCGCCTCGGCGAGTCATGATAACGGAGAAAGCATCTTATGCAGTGATTGGAGAATTGCAAAACGCAGGGAATGACCCACTCTCCTCTAAGAGAGTGGCTTCACGATATCATCTTTCATCCTATCCTAGACCGAGTGTGGCACACACCCAGCCAGCGCAAGCCACATATCTTGTACCACACGAAAATCAAGCTTTTAATAAGACAAAGGAAGTTGTTAGTCGAGATTTTCAAGAAGATTTTCACCCAAACGTGACTTCTTTGACAACCAATAAAAATAAATATTTTGCACAAGCTTTAAAATGATCAATAAACAAGATTTGTGATATTCTCCTTAGTCATTTACCTTGCTCGTGCATTAAAGACGATAAATTACCTATCTCTATTATGGAGGAGGAGCATATGGCGGGTTTGGAGGGCTGCAAGATGTACATTCATGACAGATTTTTACTATCAAAGAGAGAAACTCCTATCAAGATCGATGCTTTGAAAACCAAACTTCAATATCTTTGCAAACCATTAGATAAGTTGGGTTTGATCTCCTTGGGAAAAGGGTACTATGAATTTACTTTTTCTTTGGCTGATGATCTGCGTAGAATAGAGTCACAACCTTCCATGAATTGCAAGCCATATTTGCATTAGTTACTCGCCTAACAATCTGACTTTAATCTTTTAACTATAAAACATACAAATTCACAATGTTGGATAAGGCTTATAAGTCTTGCTAAAATATTAGAGTCCCAAATATTTATCATTTGAATTCTGAAGAGTAGCAAACATTACGTGTTATTAGCATAATTGAATTGCCTTTAAAAAGATCTAAAATATTTTATGTTGTTGGTATAATTATTTTTTATATTTTTTTTATAAATGTATATTTTGCTTTTGAGTTCTGTTCTGTACTGTGCTTCCGATCTTAGTGATTGGTATTACGCAGTTAGTAGATGTTTTATCCTTGATTCTGTTTATGTCTTTCTGTCTTGAGATGGTCAATCTTGAGGAGGTCGACCTTGTTCAGCCTTGACTTGGTCGATCTTGAGGAGGTCGATCTTGATCGGTCTTGAGGTGGTCGATCTTGATCGGTCTTGAGGTGGTCGATCTTGAGGTGGCGGGGTTGTACCTGCAATAACACTCCGACGCTCAAGTCAGTATTTGAGTGAATGAGTCTAAGTTGTAAAAGATCCCTTTTTATGAGCATTGAGTGTGGTATTTATAGAGATTGAAGGTGCTTGGCTTGATGCATTTTGGGCCGTTCGATCTTGCATAATGATCATGGCCGTTGATGAATGGATTTCACTTCCACGAATGGGCCTCTAAGTATTTGGGCCTTGGGGGTGTAAATAACAGAAATTCTAATTACCATAACAGTGGCCCCCCAAGTCTGGTCGCTTGAGGAGCGATCTTGACTTGATAAGATGATGCGGTTTTGCGTTTTTGGCTCTTTGAGTAGAAGTTCCTTTAGTCCTGAGCTGATGCCGATCTTGAATTTTAGGACCTCGTTACGAGCTTTATGAATGCTTTTTTAATTCTGCATGTCATGTGTGTCGTTTCGCACCCGAGGGACTCGAGGTGGATATGTACGATGAAAGAACGTCGGTAAATGAGGAACTCGATTTACCGGGCTCGAACCTATAGGGCAGTTTACCAGGACTCGGCCCAGATTTAACTCGTCCTGTAGGGGTATCGGCAGCTGTGGCCGATGGTCGTTCTTAGGACGTTTCGATCCTTGAAGACCTGGTCTCTTTGAGATAGTTTACTGAGACTCGGCTCGGATTTAACTGTTTCTCAAAGAGTTTGCGACCTTGGGTGGTCGCTCAGGGAGATCATTTAAGATCGGTCCCAGGTGGAGGAGAACGGGAACCATTCCCTCGTTGACGGCGTGGAGGACAACGATGATCGTCGAGATCGTTATGTTGTCGAGCCGGAGGAGAACGGGAACCATTCCCTCGTTGACGGCGTGGAGGACAATGATGATCGTCGAGATCGTTATGTTGTCGAGCCGGAGGAGAACGGGAACCATTCCCTCGTTGACGGCGTGGAGGACAACGATGATTGTCGAGATCGTTATGTTGTCGATCTTGCAGGGAGAATGATTAAATGGGCTGTAGAACTATCAGATTTTGGAATTACGTATGAAGCTCGAACAGCTTTAAAAGCACAAGTTTTGGCGAAATGATCCCAGCTAACATCGAATCTGATGTACGGATCCTACCTGTCGATGGATTCTCTAACCCAAAAGATTGACAGAACTTGGAACGCAACGAAGTTGAAGAGTTTATTTATCTTTCGAAAAAGGGATCGTGTACATTTCGCATAAGGGACACCGTAGCGTGCTCCGATCTTATGTAAATACAAACGACTTATTTATAATGAAGAAAGGTAATCTTTCCGAGGTTCCACGAATTCTTTCAGCGATCGATGTCGATGCGGGGTTTTGATGGTTCGGCATGTGACGATACTTTGTCGATCTTGGCATTCTCTTCTTCGTTGATGAAACACTGGGATAGCTCGAGGAACTCCTGCAAGGTGTTAGGTTCCCAAGTGTTAATATGCTTTCGGAACGAGCTTCCAGGAAGCAGACCTTGGGCCATGAAGAAGATTCGAAAAGCGTCGTCTAATTGTCGAACCTGAAGAGCTTCGTTGTTGAATCGCTCTATGTATTCTCTCAGGGGCTCGTTTCCCCTTTG
Organism: Astragalus membranaceus; assembly: GCA_039519185.1. NCBI lineage: Eukaryota > Viridiplantae > Streptophyta > Magnoliopsida > Fabales > Fabaceae > Astragalus > Astragalus membranaceus. The sequence goes on along the minus strand of CM076854.1, from coordinate 123,675,364 downwards.
TACAATGGATGCTAAAACATTCTTGTTTTTGGGTTTGCTATTGGAATGGGCAAAGTGCACCGAGAAATGTTTCGCTAATTGGTCCCACGAGGAAATGGTGTTCGATCTCAACGTCCGAAACCATTCGGAAGCCATTTTGTCTAGGGTTAATGGGAATATTCGGCATTTCATTTCCATCGGTACGTTCCGGTAATGCATGGTCGTGTCAAACTGATCGAGATGCCTGTCGGGGTCGCCCGTTCCGTCGTAAGTCTTCAGTCCTCCAGGTGGTTTTTCGAGATAACGTGGGACTCGGAAATTATCGATTGCTTTTGTGAACGGACCTTTTCGCCCAGGTTGATTCGCCCGAGATTGTGGTTGGTGTCTGTAATGAGGATCGGGATGTCCGTATCGTCGCGGTTGATTGTTTTGAATGTTGTCGCGGCTCCTTGAACGTCGTCTTGGCGAGGTCGAGTCCCTGTGTGGATGATGTTGAGGGGGGTTATATGAGCCTTCAAGATTTTCGAAACGTCGAACCGGAGGAGGACGGGAACCATTCCCTCGGTGACGACATGGGGGGGAACGATGATTGAGCTTTCTCCTAGGGGGTGATCGACGAAAGAGTCTTCTTTGAGTTGGGTTTCTTTCCTCAAGGGAGTCCTGCCCGGACGATTGTTGGTCCGGAACGTTCCGACCTTGAAGCCTTGCTACCTCGGCTTCGAGGTTAGTGAAACGGTCGCTTCTTTCTTCGTTTACGGCTTCTTGTCGGGCCAGTAGCTGAATGAGCTGTTGAACCGCATCGGTCAAAGCTGGAAGTAATTGAGGAGGCGGTGGTAAGCTCGCTTCATCTGTGCTTGAATGTACACGGGGCGGTCCTGTGTTGGGATATTGGTTTCGAGCTTGTGATGAATTTGTGAGTTCCTGGACGTGGCCTTCAGGGGTTCGTTGAGGACCGACCTCGGGTTCGGCCATTAGACTAGCCGGTCTTGATTGGCGTGTTGGCGCCATTTTTAAGATCAAGGAGATGGTGGGAAAAATAGGGTACTGATCCTCCCACTGTGGTCGCCAATGTTCTGTACTGTGCTTCCGATCTTAGTGATTGGTATTACGCAGTTAGTAGATGTTTTATCCTTGATTCTGTTTATGTCTTTCTGTCTTGAGATGGTCAATCTTGAGGAGGTCGACCTTGTTCAGCCTTGACTTGGTCGATCTTGAGGAGGTTGTCATACCCTAATTTTGTCCGCCTAGGTCGAAACCCTAATTTTCAAACAAAAAATAAGTAAGTTAAGGCTTAGCATTCATTCATAATGTCATGAAGACCATCATTCATGCATTTCAAAGTTTTGAAAGTCATCTTAAGATTAGGGATGCCTTGCATTGCCTTTTATAGCATTTTCAGAGTTTTTTCAAGACCAAGGGCATTTTGGTCATTTTCGAAAAATGAGATATTTCTCAGCAAAATAAATCATTTCTTGCATACATTTTAGATTTTAGGGTCATTTTAGAGTTTTGAAGTAATTCTGGAAAAGAAAATGCATTTTGAACGAGGATTAGGGTTCTAATGATCAAAGGGGCATTTTGGTCATTTCGCCAAAAAAATTCAATTTTTCATCAAAGAATCACAGGGATCTATAAGGAATCACTTGAGGTGAGATGTGCTTGATCATACATATTTTTGTTAAATACATTGTTGATTTATGTAAAAGAAAGAAAAAAGTCAAAACCGTAAAGTCAACAATGGAATATTCTTCAAGCATCTTCAAAGTGGGGCACCCAAATCAATTTTGGGATGATGGTAGCATTTATTTCTGAACCCAATGATTGATCATAGGATATGACCCAATTTGGCATAATATTGTGGATTTACTTGAAAAAGAATAATCAAAAATGGGTTGGAAATGGAATGATCACACAATAGTACAAGTTGTACAATTGACAACTTGCACACCAAGGCTACAAACCTGCGCATATCAGCTCCATATCCACCCAATTTTGATTTATTTTATTGCTTGATGATCATGTTTTGATCATAGCCTTTCATTTGAATTGTAAATGCAATCCCAACCCTCCATTTGAATTAAAATGACATTATTGCAATATGAACCATTTGGAAAAACATTTTGGTAAAATGATTTATCCTTCACCCTCCCTCCAAAGCTGCGCACTATTCACCCTCTCTCCTCCCTTTGTGCTTCTTGACTACCCTCAATCCTTGTGACAATTGATCCTAACCATTGATCCCAAATAAAACTCTAATCCTAGAGCACAAGTGAGATGGAGTGACATAGTTACCCTCAACTTTGAGTGGCCTCTATAAATACCATCTTGTGCTCAGCTCACAAGGACCTTTTGGCTGATCATTCACTCCTCAAAAAACCCTAGCACACTCTCTCAAAAGAGCCTCCAAAACCGTGAGCACACTCACCATCATCCACCCATTGTTCCTTTGATTTTTCTTCACCAAATCACTTCCAATCCACTCCCATTTCGCATATCTTCTTCCTACCATCTTCAAGTTCAGATTCATACCCTCAAGAGTTTAGGATTTTGAAGGTTTTCAAGGGCTTGGTTGGTGCTCTTTTGAAGATTTGGTTGATTGGTTCACTAGCTCTCCATTTTCGCATAGTTTAGTGAAGGCTCTAGGTAAACTCTTAGAACCCTTTGCATTCATAAACTTTTTGCATCAAAAAGACTTATCTCTTTTGCATATTCATCAAAATGTAGATTAGGGGGCTGTTGGGGGAGATTTGGTATCTCACCCCTTTTGAATAAGTTGTGTTATGTGATCTTTGCATATCATCATCTTTGCATCTTTGTTTCATGAATAAAATGCTCTTTTCCCCTTGATTTGGTTTCGGCCTCATGTTAGATCTTAGGGATCTTGTTTCTTCTAGTTCATTTCATGTCCAAAATGTGAATAATGGTTGGATTTCAAGCATGTGTAGCTTAGGGTTCAACTTGTAGAAATTAAGGTTTTGATGTTTGTTTCATTTCCTTAATTTTTTGTGCGAATAAATGTATGTGATACTTGATCTTTATCTTATAATCTCATGTGCTATGTATGTTTGTGTTTGATGTCATTTTTATGCATCAATTTATGTCATGTTTGGCATGAAATTTGTTGGTGAATGTTGCTTGCAAGCATTCGGCCAAGGCCATTTTTTATGACCTAGCTTTTGTTGCAATTTGCTTTGTTGATTTGGTGTGTGCAAATAATTTTGTGTAAATCTGTTTTTTTAACCATTTACCAATGTACTTTACTATTCACTTAAAAAATTACCAAAAAGTTAAAAACATTTTCATTCTTACTTTTCACTTCTTACCACAAGTTTTTACCTCATTCATTAACTCTTTACTCAAAAATACAAAAAGATTTTACCATTCACTTTTTACCATTTACCTTTCACCTCTCATTAAAATATTTTCACTTGCCTTTACACTTGTTTCACTATTTGCATATCACATCATGTTTAATCACTTACCTCTTGTTGATGATTGGGTGATGTGATCCAAATACTTATGCCAAGTGCATATCCCAAGTAGGGGAGATCACCCAAAGTGAATCAATCCCTTTGTGTTTCATTTGCATAGTTAATTGCTTGTCTCTTGTTGATGATTTAGTAATGTGATTCAACACTAATGCCTAGTGCATGCCCCAAGTGTTGAAGATTACTTGAAAGTGATTCAACTACTTGCATCACTTACTTACATGCTTTGCATTCATTACTTGTGTGCTCGTTGTGCTTGAAAGTGTTGAATTAGTGTTCACAACTTGGTTGTTTTGATTTTCGCAAAGACTTTGTAAAGTCATAGACTTATTGTTGCTCGATAGTAACACTTCAAACCTCAAAACCATGTTGTATGTGAAAGACAATTTGTTACTCGTTAGTAACATCTACAGTTTCAAAACTTTTAGCACTCAAGTTCAAAAACAAGTTTGTCACTCATTAGTAACAACTTCAACTTTCAAAAACCTTTGCATCCATAATTAAAAACAATTTTTGCATTTGCGCTCAATCAATTTCAAACTCATAAAAACAATGTGAGCAAGTAATGATCACCCATAGCCTTAGCTAGTTTGATCATGAAAGCTCTCCCTTTTTCAAAAGCCATGTGAACTAGTAAGGATCACCCATAGCCTTAGCTAGTTTGATCATGAAAGTTCCTTCCTTTTTCAAACACCTTCTTCAAGGCTTCTTTTTCTCGCTCCAAGAACTACGTTGCTTTGATTCCCACTTGGGATACGTAGGAGCGAGACTTGTTCTCGTCAAGCACATCAAAAAAAATCTTCACTTTCACAACAATAAAAAAAAACACCATTTTCAAAACAAACAAGAATGTTTTTAACCCCATTGTTGTTAGTAGCTAATCAGAACCGTAGTTCGTCTAGCTATTGACATCGATGTCCTTTCACCAAAAAGAACAATAAGTGAGGACCATCCATAGCCTTTGCTAGTTTGGTCATCAAACAAATCAATCCTTTTTCAAAAAAGCTTTCAAAAAGAGAATAAAAACAAGTTGTTACCAACGGTCACCCAGAACCTTAGTTCGTTTGACTAGCGGTAGCAACTCCTTTTGAGTACTTAGCGGTGATTACCCATAGCCCTAGCTAGTTTAATCACTCGCTAGTACTCGTCCTATTTCGAAAACTCACCTAAAAAGTTAAAAAACAAAAACCAAGGCAGAACTACGTAGCTCTGAGTTCTCCATTGTACCGGGAGATACGTAGGAGCGGGTCGTTACCCCCGTCGAGCTCTTTTCTAAAAAACTCTCTTTTTCCCCCTCTTTACATAAGTTTTCCATTAATTTCCCACCCATCTTCAAATAAGAATAAAATAGGCAAATCTAGGTGTTCTTCAAATCAAACATTAAAACCACACAATTTAATTAGAGGTTCCCTTTCAGTAGAAAGGAGGAATGGGGTGCTAATACCTTCCCCATTCCTAACCGACCCCCGAACCCATATCTCTATTTTTCAAAAGACCACCCGCCTTTTTTGTAAAAGACTTTTTTCTAATGTTTTGGTCTAAAAACTAAAATATTGGTGGCGGCTTCACAATTTTCTACGTTGTACATTGAAGAACCCTAAACGGGATTTTTCGGGGTACAACAGCTGGCGACTTCACTGGGGACTAAAAAACATTTTTTTCAAAAGTGGGTCAAGCCTAATTAATTAAGCGTGTGGTTTGTGTGATTGATTTGAACATCTTGCTTTGCCTCTATTCTTCTTCCTTTTCATAAGCATGTTGCATCCATATGCATTCTTCTATGTTTGCTTTTGTTTAAAATAATATATAGTTACTTCTTTGCTTAAATACTTAGTTTCCTCATGCATATTTCCCCTCTCTTGTCATGTCCCCTTCTTCTTTGCTCGTTTTCTTAAGCAAGTAGTGCATTGTTGTTGACACCCTAGGCTTGTTTGTATTTGAATGATATTGAACCCTAGAGTAGACAACATGCTATTGTCTGGACTGTTCTGGATTGTCATTTGCAGGTGGGGTAGTTTTTAAGGAAATGCCCTTCGCACACACACACTTGTACCTTGAGATTATATAATTAGAGAAGGAGACCATAACCCAGGTCTGTTAGGGTATCTTAGGATGAGTGGATTCGAGTAGTGGGAGCCCATCAGGACCTTTGTCCGTTTGGCTACTCGCGAAAGTTTCAATCAGAGTTGTGTTCTTCCATGATACCTTGTACCTAGCAGTTTGCTGCATTTACAAGGAATTTCGTGAAAGAGACTGTGGCTCTGATGACCTTTGTGAGGGTGTGAATTGAGCTACATGAGAAGATTATCCCTAAAATGCCTTAGATCATAGGTTCTACCCCCTTTTAGGTCACAAGGGCTTTCCAAATTGTGTGTTGCATCGTTGCATTCAGTTCAATCAATTTTTCCTTCAAAAGTTTTGAAAATCAAAAAAGATATGCTTTTCCTTTTCGCCTATATGAGGTGGCATATAATTTTCAAATCACCACCTGTAAATATCCTCTTTCTGCACAAAAAAAAAGGGTATCATTGCATCACTGCATTATCGCATCATTTGCATTGCATAAAATTCCAATTTTGAAAAAAAAAAAAACATTCATCTTGCATTCCCTTTCATTACATAAAGATAAAACAAAAAACAATTATCATCTGCATAGCACAAGCATTTCATTTATAATCATGCAAAAAATCCTCGTCGAGTTCATCCAAGACGAGGCGTTCATGCATAAGCATTATTTCAAAAAAAAGAGAGACACAGTAGAACTACGCAAGCTTTGATTCCTCATTACAATGGGGATACGTAGGAGCGGGTCATACCCCGTCAAGCACATTTTTCTAAAACCTTTTTTTTCCAATAAATCATTTGCATCTCCAAATAATTTTCAAAATCATGTTCCAAAACTAAAAAACAAAAAAGAAAATCATTGTGAGTATCATGCATTTCATTACACAAAAATAATGATGAAAACAAGAAAGCATCTCATTCATGATCATGAATAAAAATCATCATTTAGAAAAAAGCATCATTCCTGCATCTTTCATCATTCAAAAGAAAAAGGGGGCATCAGCGTTTCATATCTTGTATTGCCTCTATAAAAAATCATTTTGAGAAGAAGCATCATTCTTGCATCATTCATCATCCAAAGATCCACTGGCATTTCATACTTCGTCTTGCATAAAAAGAAAGCATCAAAAAGAAAAAAAAAACTTTTAGAATAATTACACTTTTCAAGTGAATATGCTTTCATACATTTCATTTTCATCATGTATACATCATAATCCATGCATTGCATACAACAAAAATGTTGTGATGAGAGACGAGATGTTCTTGCAATGTAATCTTTCCTTCTTGGAAACGTTTACCCTCACTCATTTGCAAACTCAAGGTGTTCCAAGGCACTCAGTTTTTCACATCAATAGCTCATTTGTATTTCCTTCAAAAAAGGGCATTACATCTCACCCATTCCATGATAAAAGACCGAAACAGTTCATCAAAAAGTTTTTATATCATGTCTTAACCAATGTTAACTCTCTGTGAAGCGTTCTCCTAGTAAGCATGCATGCCAGGTGCAGTTTCTCTTGCTTGAGTCAGTCAATTTCCTTCATTTATCATCATTCCCCATCCAAGTCTAACCCCACCCCGTCCACCCATAAAGTGCATATTCTCCCCATCAGTGCGTATTTGACTTTTGGTTCATTCTAATGCTTTAAGTCCTCCATGCTGGGGCAAGTCTGTGATCATTAATTCCCCTTGATTAATATCATTTTCCTTCAGTGCAAGTCGCTAAAAAAAAAATAATAATATAATAAACAGGAAAACAAGCTCGTTAGGTTGAAAACCCGCAAAGGGCGGCCTAGGCAAAAAGGAGCGCCCGGTGGACTGAAAACTCGCAAAGAGCGGTCCAGGCAAAAATTAGGGCACAAAAAAGGAAAAAGAGCAAACACATGAAGATAGATAAATTATTGTTCTAAAGTTAAGTCTTATAGAAATAAGCAATCGGGATTTGAAATGAAGTTTGGCCATCTCCTCAAAAACCCCAAAATCCCAGAAAGTCCCTTTCCTACCCACCTTGAGCCAAGAAAAACCAAAATCCAAAAATCACCCTAGACAAGGATCACCCCAAATAAAAAAACAGTGCATCACTTTTTATCAGCTCACCCGAGTCGAAAAAAAAAGGAAAAAGAGAAAATCAAAAAGGGGGATTCAAAAATGAAAATCCCAAAACAAAAGAAAATACAAAAGAAATGTAAGTGGTGAGTTGGTACATGTTACCACAAAATACATGAGATCCTTGTCTAAACAAACCTTCAAACACTTCATCATTCCAACACCTGGTTCCATAAACCTTCAAACACTTCCTTTGGCCTCAACATCAAACCCCTTAGTCAATCTACCATGAGACACGAATTTGCTTTAACAGAGCCCAAACAAGCCCAATAACCATCTTCCTCATAGACCATTAACCGTCAATCAACGCCAAGCAAAACTCATCCTCCCATTAGCCTCAAACACTTCATTAAGCCTAACCCTCCTTCCTCCACAAAACACCACAATCCCGAAAAGTCCATTCCGATCAGTGACCGGTTGCTTTTGTTCTCTCAAATTCTAATCTTAGGACGAACAAGCTCATCTATGTACAATATGTTTGCTCAAAAGAAAAACAAACGATCAGAAAAAAGAAAGCTGATCAAGAAAGAATAAACCCTCAGAAAAAAGAGAATTGAGGAAACAAAAACGAATAGTCAGAAAAAAGAAAGCTGACAAAATAAGAAAAGAGGGACTTGCACTCCAAAACATATTCAAGATGCATTAAAACAAGGTTCAGTGATCACCAGGTAAGGATTCTTTCGCACCAAAAGTCAAGACATCAGTAGAGAACCAAAGATTTGTGCTGAGAATACCACTCAGACCCAAAAGCTGGGGCATTCTCTTCACCACCCACACACCCTAATCTTGGGAAAGTCTGTTCAATGCCCATCCCATGTCACTCCAGTTGTCAATGTCATTCCAAAGTGGGGCAAGTGCATTCCCATTCCTTCACCTCATTCATTCCCATAAAAACCTCACCGGGGCAATCTCTCAACTCACTATCCTAAACAAGACCTTGTCATTCCGATTGGGGCAGCTTTGTCCTTGTTATGACTGGGGCAACATCAAACTTTGTGGGGTGAGACAAAATCTCTTTTGCACCTTTCATTTCAAAAGCCGAAGCATTCCCAATTCATCATCTTCTACGCCCCTAGTTGTTGTCACCACTAGACAGGGGCAAGTTATTCACTCGTCAAAGACCTGAACTGGGGCAATTTTGTATCTCTTGGTCCCGCATAAGCTTCGGCAATAACCATGTCTGTCATTCCTTCACTTGCCATAAATGTCCATGCCCTAAACCAATTCCAAGTTAACTGACTCATTCATTCACATCTGCACTCCTATGCATCCTTACTAGACAATGCTTCAAAAGAGAGAGCACAAGTTGTTTACGTGATATCTAAAATTCAGTCATCATGGAAAGAAAGAGAAAACAAGCGAGGTTGTTTGTAAATAAAAACCTTGAGAACACTAGAGTTTGAATCAAATTCAATTTTTCAACAGAATGGTCAATAATCATCTCAAGCCCTTACATTCAAAGTCTCGCATCTCACAAAAATGTCTACCTCATGCATCTAGGCATTATAGCATATGCATCAAAGCATTACATTTGCATCTTCACATTTTGTGCATTCATCACATAGTAAAAAGAAAGAAAAACGTTCCACATCAGTTGCACCATATTAATACTTGTATTTCATAGAAGAAAATAGTAAAGAAGAAAAAACAGAAATCTTTTCATTGCATTGGCATCATATTAATGTTCGCACTTCATAAAAAAGGAAAAGAACAAAATCATTGCATGTCATTCGTCATTAGAGCATTACATTTTGCATCAGATATTTCATAGAAAAAGCAAAGAAAGCAAAAAGAAAACAAAGAAAAGAAACCGCAAAAGCAACACAAAAACATTCCCTGTCATCCAGCATTCCATATCATTCATCATTTCACAAGCATTCCTTTGTCATTCAATCATCAAACATCAGAGCATTGCATCATATTAATGTTTGCATTTCATAGAAGAAGCAAAAAGAAACAAACAGAAGTTAGAACAGGAGCATTCCATTCATCAAAGCGTCAATCACCGCATACATTTGCATTCAAACATCAAAGCAATACAGTTGCATCACATCAATACTTGCATCTCATAGAAGAAAAGAAAGCTAAAGCATCCCATGTAATTCATCATTTCATGTTATCCAATATTCACATTTCATAGGAAAAAGGAAAAGAAGAAAAAGTTTTCCATTGCATGTCATCTGCCATTTCATCAAAACGCAAGAGCATTAAATACCAAAATTTCGCATTTGCATACCAGCACTGCATAAAAAGAGCAAAAGAAAAGAATTTAGAAAACAAAAAAGGGGTTTAGAAAAAAAAAAACAAAAGAACAGCAAAACAAATAAAATTCATACATTGCATTCATCAAACATAGAAAAAATTCGTGCAAGCAAAAAGAAACTCCTGCATCACATCACATTCATCCCATCAAAAAGCAATCATGGCATTTGCATTGCATGCATTTGTTCATTTTCAGCTACAGGTACAAAGAGAGGATGAGCACTTTGGTGTTGGCCCTCGCCCCCAGATTCCAGAAAATGCTCCCCAAGTTGGGAGTTCAAAAAAAAAAAAAACAAATAAGCAGAAAACAGAAAGCTGCTCAAAGCAAACAGAATAAACAAAAAATAAACAAGCAGAAAAAAGAAAGCTGCTTAAAGAAAACAAACAGCATAAACAAAGACAGAAGAATTGCAGAAAACGGAACATAAAAAGAACACACCATCTTCATATCATTCATCATTCTCATACCATTCATACCATTCATCGCTTCATGGCATCAAACAGTAGTGCATTACATTTTCAATTTGTATCTCAGAAGAGCGAAGAAATAACAGAAAAAGCATTCCACCAAAGTCAATCATTGCATGCATATGCATTCAAGTGCATGCGTTTCATGTACCAGTCAAGATAGAAGTTACCTCAGACTAGACAGTTTCAACCCAGAGTTAGTAAACTCCATCAACCCAGAGTTAGTGAACTCCATCAATCCAGATCACAACATCGTGTACGAGCACGCGATGGATCCATCCGACTTCGTCAAGTCCTTCGGATTAGTTATGTCAACCTAAGGCATAATGGACGTCCTTTGATCAAATCAGTTCCGGACCTGATGTTGATCGGCCGCTCGAGAAGGCCACCCCTAAGCTCGGACTCAACAATAGTCCGTTAGAAGGTTTTTAGGCAACCTCCGAATTCAGGACCCCAGCGTCCCTTCAGAACCCCAGTGTTCATTCAGGATCCAAGCATCCCTTCAGGACCCAAGTGTCCATCCAGGTTACTTTCTTTACTGCTTTCTTAATAGCTTTATTTCCTGCTTTTTGAGGGCGGGCATTTCATTTGAGTAAAAAAAAAAGAGAGAAAATTCGGGTTTCCCCAAGCAGACAAAATCAGTAAAATTTCTGAATTCTTTATTTCTATTTTGCCTCGGAATATGTTTCGGCCAATTCATATTCCTTGTCAAAATCCAAATAAAGAGGGGCAGCTGTCATACCCTAATTTTGTCCGCCTAGGTCGAAACCCTAATTTTCAAACAAAAAATAAGTAAGTTAAGGCTTAGCATTCATTCATAATGTCATGAAGACCATCATTCATGCATTTCAAAGTTTTGAAAGTCATCTTAAGATTAGGGATGCCTTGCATTGCCTTTTATAGCATTTTCAGAGTTTTTTCAAGACCAAGGGCATTTTGGTCATTTTCGAAAAATGAGATATTTCTCAGCAAAATAAATCATTTCTTGCATACATTTTAGATTTTAGGGTCATTTTAGAGTTTTGAAGTAATTCTGGAAAAGAAAATGCATTTTGAACGAGGATTAGGGTTCTAATGATCAAAAGGGCATTTTGGTCATTTCGCCAAAAAAAATTCAATTTTTCATCAAAGAATCACAGGGATCTATAAGGAATCACTTGAGGTGAGATGTGCTTGATCATACATATTTTTGTTAAATACATTGTTGATTTATGTAAAAGAAAGAAAAAAGTCAAAACCGTAAAGTCAACAATGGAATATTCTTCAAGCATCTTCAAAGTGGGGCACCCAAATCAATTTTGGGATGATGGTAGCATTTATTTCTGAACCCAATGATTGATCATAGGATATGACCCAATTTGGCATAATATTGTGGATTTACTTGAAAAAGAATAATCAAAAATGGGTTGGAAATGGAATGATCACACAATAGTACAAGTTGTACAATTGACAACTTGCACACCAAGGCTACAAACCTGCGCATATCAGCTCCATATCCACCCAATTTTGATTTATTTTATTGCTTGATGATCATGTTTTGATCATAGCCTTTCATTTGAATTGTAAATGCAATCCCAACCCTCCATTTGAATTAAAATGGCATTCTTGCAATATGAACCATTTGGAAAAACATTTTGGTAAAATGATTTATCCTTCACCCTCCCTCCAAAGCTGCGCACTATTCACCCTCTCTCCTCCCTTTGTGCTTCTTGACTACCCTCAATCCTTGTGACAATTGATCCTAACCATTGATCCCAAATAAAACTCTAATCCTAGAGCACAAGTGAGATGGAGTGACATAGTTACCCTCAACTTTGAGTGGCCTCTATAAATACCATCTTGTGCTCAGCTCACAAGGACCTTTTGGCTGATCATTCACTCCTCAAAAAACCCTAGCACACTCTCTCAAAAGAGCCTCCAAAACCGTGAGCACACTCACCATCATCCATCCATTGTTCCTTTGATTTTTCTTCACCAAATCACTTCCAATCCACTCCCATTTCGCATATCTTCTTCCTACCATCTTCAAGTTCAGATTCATACCCTCAAGAGTTTAGGATTTTGAAGGTTTTCAAGGGCTTGGTTGGTGCTCTTTTGAAGATTTGGTTGATTGGTTCACTAGCTCTCCATTTTCGCATAGTTTAGTGAAGGCTCTAGGTAAACTCTTAGAACCCTTTGCATTCATAAACTTTTTGCATCAAAAAGACTTATCTCTTTTGCATATTCATCAAAATGTAGATTAGGGGGCTGTTGGGGGAGATTTGGTATCTCACCCCTTTTGAATAAGTTGTGTTATGTGATCTTTGCATATCATCATCTTTGCATCTTTGTTTCATGAATAAAATGCTCTTTTCCCCTTGATTTGGTTTCGGCCTCATGTTAGATCTTAGGGATCTTGTTTCTTCTAGTTCATTTCATGTCCAAAATGTGAATAATGGTTGGATTTCAAGCATGTGTAGCTTAGGGTTCAACTTGTAGAAATTAAGGTTTTGATGTTTGTTTCATTTCCTTAATTTTTTGTGCGAATAAATGTATGTGATACTTGATCTTTATCTTATAATCTCATGTGCTATGTATGTTTGTGTTTGATGTCATTTTTATGCATCAATTTATGTCATGTTTGGCATGAAATTTGTTGGTGAATGTTGCTTGCAAGCATTCGGCCAAGGCCATTTTTATGACCTAGCTTTTGTTGCAATTTGCTTTGTTGATTTGGTGTGTGCAAATAATTTTGTGTAAATCTGTTTTTTTAACCATTTACCAATGTACTTTACTATTCACTTAAAAAATTACCAAAAAGTTAAAAACATTTTCATTCTTACTTTTCACTTCTTACCACAAGTTTTTACCTCATTCATTAACTCTTTACTCAAAAATACAAAAAGATTTTACCATTCACTTTTTACCATTTACCTTTCACCTCTCATTAAAATATTTTCACTTGCCTTTACACTTGTTTCACTATTTGCATATCACATCATGTTTAATCACTTACCTCTTGTTGATGATTGGGTGATGTGATCCAAATACTTATGCCAAGTGCATATCCCAAGTAGGGGAGATCACCCAAAGTGAATCAATCCCTTTGTGTTTCATTTGCATAGTTAATTGCTTGTCTCTTGTTGATGATTTAGTAATGTGATTCAACACTAATGCCTAGTGCATGCCCCAAGTGTTGAAGATTACTTGAAAGTGATTCAACTACTTGCATCACTTACTTACATGCTTTGCATTCATTACTTGTGTGCTCGTTGTGCTTGAAAGTGTTGAATTAGTGTTCACAACTTGGTTGTTTTGATTTTCGCAAAGACTTTGTAAAGTCATAGACTTATTGTTGCTCGATAGTAACACTTCAAACCTCAAAACCATGTTGTATGTGAAAGACAATTTGTTACTCGTTAGTAACATCTACAGTTTCAAAACTTTTAGCACTCAAGTTCAAAAACAAGTTTGTCACTCATTAGTAACAACTTCAACTTTCAAAAACCTTTGCATCCATAATTAAAAACAATTTTTGCATTTGCGCTCAATCAATTTCAAACTCATAAAAACAATGTGAGCAAGTAATGATCACCCATAGCCTTAGCTAGTTTGATCATGAAAGCTCTCCCTTTTTCAAAAGCCATGTGAACTAGTAAGGATCACCCATAGCCTTAGCTAGTTTGATCATGAAAGTTCCTTCCTTTTTCAAACACCTTCTTCAAGGCTTCTTTTTCTCGCTCCAAGAACTACGTTGCTTTGATTCCCACTTGGGATACGTAGGAGCGAGACTTGTTCTCGTCAAGCACATCAAAAAAAAATCTTCACTTTCACAACAATAAAAAAAAACACCATTTTCAAAACAAACAAGAATGTTTTTAACCCCATTGTTGTTAGTAGCTAATCAGAACCGTAGTTCGTCTAGCTATTGACATCGATGTCCTTTCTCCAAAAAGAACAATAAGTGAGGACCATCCATAGCCTTTGCTAGTTTGGTCATCAAACAAATCAATCCTTTTTCAAAAAAGCTTTCAAAAAGAGAATAAAAACAAGTTGTTACCAACGGTCACCCAGAACCTTAGTTCGTTTGACTAGCGGTAGCAACTCCTTTTGAGTACTTAGCGGTGATTACCCATAGCCTTAGCTAGTTTAATCACTCGCTAGTACTCGTCCTATTTCGAAAACTCACCTAAAAAGTTAAAAAACAAAAACCAAGGCAGAACTACGTAGCTCTGAGTTCTCCATTGTACCGGGAGATACGTAGGAGCGGGTCGTTACCCCCGTCGAGCTCTTTTCTAAAAAACTCTCTTTTTCCCCCTCTTTACATAAGTTTTCCATTAATTTCCCACCCATCTTCAAATAAGAATAAAATAGGCAAATCTAGGTGTTCTTCAAATCAAACATTAAAACCACACAATTTAATTAGAGGTTCCCTTTCAGTAGAAAGGAGGAATGGGGTGCTAATACCTTCCCCATTCCTAACCGACCCCCGAACCCATATCTCTATTTTTCAAAAGACCACCCGCCTTTTTTGTAAAAGACTTTTTTCTAATGTTTTGGTCTAAAAACTAAAATATTGGTGGCGGCTTCACAATTTTCTACGTTGTACATTGAAGAACCCTAAACGGGATTTTTCGGGGTACAACAGAGGTCGATCTTGATCGGTCTTGAGGTGGTCGATCTTGATCGATCTTGAGGTGGTCGATCTTGAGGTGGCGGGGTTGTACCTGCAATAACACTCCGACGCTCAAGTCAGTATTTGAGTGAATGAGTCTAAGTTGTAAAAGATCCCTTTTTATGAGCATTGAGTGTGGTATTTATAGAGATTGAAGGTGCTTGGCTTGATGCATTTTGGGCCGTTCGATCTTGCATAATGATCATGGCCGTTGATGAATGGATTTCACTTCCACGAATGGGCCTCTAAGTATTTGGTCCTTGGGGGTGTAAATAACAGAAATTCTAATTACCATAATAGTGGCCCCCCAAGTCTGGTCGCTTGAGGAGCGATCTTGACTTGATAAGATGATGCGGTTTTGCGTTTTTGGCTCTTTGAGTAGAAGTTCCTTTAGTCCTGAGCTGATGCCGATCTTGAATTTTAGGACCTCGTTACGAGCTTTATGAATGCTTTTTTAATTCTGCATGTCATGTGTGTCGTTTCGCACCCGAGGGACTCGAGGTGGATATGTACGATGAAAGAACGTCGGTAAATGAGGAACTCGATTTACCGGGCTCGAACCTATAGGGCAGTTTACAAGGACTCGGCCCAGATTTAACTCGTCCTGTAGGGGTATCGGCAGCTGTGGCCGATGGTCGTTCTTAGGACGTTTCGATCCTTGAAGACCTGGTCTCTTTGAGATAGTTTACTGAGACTCGGCTCGGATTTAACTGTTTCTCAAAGAGTTTGCGACCTTGGGTGGTCGCTCAGGGAGATCATTTAAGATCGGTCCCAGGTGGAGGAGAACGGGAACCATTCCCTCGTTGACGGCGTGGAGGACAACGATGATCGTCGAGATCGTTATGTTGTCGAGCCGGAGGAGAACGGGAACCATTCCCTCGTTGACGGCGTGGAGGACAATGATGATCGTCGAGATCGTTATGTTGTCGAGCCGGAGGAGAACGGGAACCATTCCCTCGTTGACGGCGTGGAGGACAACGATGATCGTCGAGATCGTTATGTTGTCGATCTTGCAGGGAGAATGATTAAATGGGCTGTAGAACTATCAGATTTTGGAATTACGTATGAAGCTCGAACAGCTTTAAAAGCACAAGTTTTGGCGAAATGATCCCAGCTAACATCGAATCTGATGTACGGATCCTACCTGTCGATGGATTCTCTAACCCAAAAGATTGACAGAACTTGGAACGCAACGAAGTTGAAGAGTTTATTTATCTTTCGAAAAAGGGATCGTGTACATTTCGCATAAGGGACACCGTAGCGTGCTCCGATCTTATGTAAATACAAACGACTTATTTATAATGAAGAAAGGTAATCTTTCCGAGGTTCCACGAATTCTTTCAGCGATCGATGTCGATGCGGGGTTTTGATGGTTCGGCATGTGACGATACTTTGTCGATCTTGGCATTCTCTTCTTCGTTGATGAAACACTGGGATAGCTCGAGGAACTCCTGCAAGGTGTTAGGTTCCCAAGTGTTAATATGCTTTCGGAACGAGCTTCCAGGAAGCAGACCTTGGGCCATGAAGAAGATTCGAAAAGCGTCGTCTAATTGTCGAACCTGAAGAGCTTCGTTGTTGAATCGCTCTATGTATTCTCTCAGGGGCTCGTTTCCCCTTTGTACAATGGATGCTAAAATATTCTTGTTTTTGGGTTTGCTCTTGGAATGGGCAAAGTGCACCGAGAAATGTTTCGCTAATTGGTCCCACGAGGAAATGGTGTTCGATCTCAACGTCCGAAACCATTCGGAAGCCATTTTGTCTAGGGTTAATGGGAATATTCGGCATTTCATTTCCATCGGTACGTTCCGGTAATGCATGGTCGTGTCAAACTGATCGAGATGCCTGTCGGGGTCGCCTGTTCCGTCGTAAGTCTTCAGTCCTCCAGGTGGTTTTTCGAGATAACGTGGGACTCGGAAATTATCGATTGCTTTTGTGAATGGACCTTTTCGCCCAGATTGATTCGCCCGAGATTGTGGTTGGTGTCTGTAATGAGGATCGGGATGTCCGTATCGTCGCGGTTGATTGTTTTGAATGTTGTCGCGGCTCCTTGAACGTCGTCTTGGCGAGGTCGAGTCCCTGTGTGGATGATGTTGAGGGGGGTTATATGAGCCTTCAAGATTTTCGAAACGTCGAACCGGAGGAGGACGGGAACCATTCCCTCGGTGACGACGTGGGGGAGAACGATGATTGAGCTTTCTCCTAGGGGGTGATCGACGAAAGAGTCTTCTTTGAGTTGGGTTTCTTTCCTCAAGGGAGTCCTGCCCGGACGATTGTTGGTCCGGAACGTTCCGACCTTGAAGCCTTGCTACCTCGGCTACGAGGTTAGTGAAACGGTCGCTTCTTTCTTCGTTTACGGCTTCTTGTCGGGCCAGTAGCTGAATGAGCTGTTGAACCGCATCGGTCAAAGCTGGAAGTAATTGAGGAGGCGGTGGTAAGCTCGCTTCATCTGTGCTTGAATGTACACGGGGAGGTCCTGAGTTGGGATATTGGTTTCGAGCTTGTGATGAATTTGTGAGTTCCTGGACGTGGCCTTCAGGGGTTCGTTGAGGACCGACCTCGGGTTCGGCCATTAGACTAGCCGGTCTTGATTGGCGTGTTGGCGCCATTTTTAAGATCAAGGAGATGGTGGGGAAAATAGGGTACTGATCCTCCCACTGTGGTCGCCAATGTTCTGTACTGTGCTTCCGATCTTAGTGATTGGTATTACGCAGTTAGTAGATGTTTTATCCTTGATTCTGTTTATGTCTTTCTGTCTTGAGATGGTCAATCTTGAGGAGGTCGACCTTGTTCAGCCTTGACTTGGTCGATCTTGAGGAGGTCGATCTTGATCGGTCTTGAGGTGGTCGATCTTGATCGGTCTTGAGGTGGTCGATCTTGAGGTGGCGGGGTTGTACCTGCAATAACACTCCGACACTCAAGTCAGTATTTGAGTGAATGAGTCTAAGTTGTAAAAGATCCCTTTTTATGAGCATTGAGTGTGGTATTTATAGAGATTGAAGGTGCTTGGCTTGATGCATTTTGGGCCGTTCGATCTTGCATAATGATCATGGCCGTTGATGAATGGATTTCACTTCCACGAATGGGCCTCTAAGTATTTGGGCCTTGGGGGTGTAAATAACAGAAATTCTAATTACCATAACAAGTTCCAATGAAAAACATTGTGTTTTGTTGGTATAAATTCATTATTTTTGATTCTCGATAAGAAAATACTCACGTTGTCGGAATAGTTGTTTTCATATTTTTCTTCATAATATCTTTGGTTTCTTAAAAATGAACATTTAGGCTCTGGCGAGTCTCGTCCACTAGCAGATAGCGGATTTGACTAGCGGATGACGAGTACGCGTGTGTAGTAAACACTAGTGTTTAGTGTTATTTCAAAAGCTACTTCAAATAGCGTTTTAGCGGATAGTGTTTGGCGTCTCACTTTTTTTTGGCATTTTTACTCTTATTATTTTTCTTAAATACCTTATCTATCCTTATTAGTGTTATGCTTGATTCTTGACTGATCTGCGTGCATATAAAACCCCGTTTCTGTAAAAACTTGTTATAAATAATATATTTTAGCAAAGGAATATGTTCTTAATAGAATTAGTTCTGACAACCTGTATCAATCTATGTGGGTAAAACTTTTTTTTCTAAAAACCTCCATGATATGTTATCTATATTTGAGTAAATGTATTCTCAATATACGAGAATAAGGTGCCATGATATGTTGTCTATATTACAATTGAATTGTTATTTGCTGTCACGGTGGATTTAATCAATATGAATCTTTTCTATGGCCGTGGATCTAATCAGTGCTCCTTCGCCCTGCTGTCGTTATTGGCTTCGGTCTGGTTGAGTCTGTTCTCTGCGCTCCTTCTCTATGGATCTGTGTTCGCGATCCACTGTTCCGCGACGCCTCTGCACTGCGGTGGTTGCGCTGCTGTGGCTTCGGTCTGGATGTTATTAATAAAAATGGGTTGGGCGCTGCTTGGGTTGGAACCGCCGTTGGGGGCTCTCTTTCCTCGGATCTGATCTCTTCTGTGACGTCCACGGCCTCTCCCCCGAGGCGTTGATGGTCGGATCTCCCTGTTGGTGGATCTGCGCGCTTTTGGAGGTACTATGGAGTGCTTCTGTTCGCGGTGGTTTGTGGCTCTGTTCGCGCAGGGGTTGGTTCTGATGCGGTGTTTTGCGGTGGTTCACGGTGGTTTGTCTGATGTTCGCAATGGTGGCTGTCGTTTCGGACTTTGGACCCGCAGTCACGCCTCCTCTCCTTTTGTCGTGGGCACTTCTCCTTGTCGTTCGCGGTTTTGCTTGATTGTGCCACGGTGTTGGCCGGGGGCGCAAGGCCGCGGTGGTGGTTGGTGGCTCGGCTACCTCGATCAAGCTAGGTGTTGTCGCGGTGTTGGCCGGTAGCACGACTTCGCAATGGTGGCTGGAGTCCCGGCGCCGGATGTCTGGGGGTGTGCTGTCGGTGGGTGCTGATTCGATAGTTTGTACCTTGTCGGACGCCAGATTGCAGTTTGCAGATCGCCGGGCTCCTCCCCCTTTGCCTTCTGCTTCTTTGCCCCCTCTCAATCGTCTCCGGGCCTCCACCTCTAACCTCGATGCTTTATGATGTGCTTAATGTGAGGATAGCGAGGTGATGCAGGCTGTTGTGGTTTGGAGTGTGAGTTCAGGAGGTGGTGGGTGGAGGTTGTGTGGGGACTCTCAGGTGTTGCCCTGCCTCCTTTCGGGTTTTCTGTTCGCCTTAAAATTTCTTCCATTAGAGTTCTATGATTGTTTATTTTAGAGGCCTTGTTGGGCAGTCTATTATTGTCCTTATTATCGAGGGTTTTGGTCTAGTCCCCCCTTGTGATTTTTATATCTCTCTTTATTTTATTAATAAATTCGGGCTGACTGTCTGTTTGATTAAAAAAAATGTAAATTTGTACCGTTCATATTATACTTTCTTGCCGTTTCGGGAAGTGCATTGTTTGCACAATGAAAGAGGTTTTACTAGTGTTATGACGAAAACAAGTGCTTGTCCAATGTACAAGCTGTTAATTAGTTCTTGTCTAAAGATAAAAGAATAACAGAAATGCTATCTTGACCACAAAAGTGGACCACAAAGTGACCAATATACGGCACACATACAGTTACGTATAGATACCCGTATTCATAATACAATTAATTTTATATAAAAAATATTGTTAATTGTTAAAAATATTAAAAACAAAAAAAATGCAAAACCCTTCCTCTCCACTCTCTAAAGCAGATCTGTCTCTCCCTCTCCACTCTCAACGCATAAACCTCCTCCTTCTTCCATTCTTCAGTTCTTCTCCTTTTGGTGTTGAAGTTCGAAACTTAACCAGGGTGGAGGCTAAGATGTTAATGTTTAAAACGCCTCACATCGGAATCCGAGTGTTGCGTTACGGCGTTGAGTTCGCCGACGAGAAAACGGCGATGGCTTCCACAGCTGATGCCAATTTCGGGGTTGATGTGAGGTTCAAGGTCTGAAATGGAATCTTGGATGATCGAAGAGCATAGGGTTCAAGACCTTGAAGGTTTCTTATGAAAATGACTAGGTTTCCACCATTAATTTCCCCCTTTCCCCAACGTCGCCTATCTTCTCCCACAAGGTGATTTTTCTTCTCCCTTGTCATTTTTGCTCTAATTTTGTGTTTGATATTTTGTTGGTTGTTTAGATTTTGAAAAACAAATTGAGATTTTTTTCTTGTAGTTAACGTCACTCTCAGCAACTACAATGGTGAAGGAGTAGAGTTCTCTTCTATCTCCATGATGCTTTTCAGGTCATGTATCTCTTACGCTAGTTCTTGTGGAAATGAACAGTTGATATGTGTTATTCTATATATGCTAGATATGTTTATTCATATGTTTATATATCCCAAGGATACTTATTCAATTTAGCTTAGTTCTTTCTTTCACTCCTTTATTTTGTTCTTCTTTTTTCACAGTTCCATTTTGTTCTCTTCCTTGACATTCGAAATTCACAATATAAACTTAACAGTCCTTTGATTGAAACCAAACCTCTTTGAATCCCATTTGGGTTTTAGTGAATTAGTCTAAGATGGAAGCTTTTAGTGAATTAGTTTACTAAAACTTACTCTTTGTTTTGACGTGTGATAGCACTTTGACTATTCCTAAGCCAATGCACTCAATTTCCATTCACTGGCCAATTCTTGATTCACCTCCTTATCTATAGTTAATAGATCCCCAAATACTTCAATAATTGCTCGATACTTATCAACTAATAACTATTCTGAGTTTTCTGATGTTGTTGATAAAAAGAATTCTCATCGAACTGAAAATAGTAATGATTAGATTTTATAATTGTTGATGTCTTTATATGATTTAATTGCAGTATGAATTATTTCTCACTTTTACTTGACACCTCAATGTATGCTCCATATTAAAGCATTTTGATTTTTACAATTCCAGCCATGTATAAAAAGGGGCACTCAAGTGATATTCATTTAGTGATTGGGCTTCTAATTCACTGACATTAATATAGTCATTTGGCTTCTTATTTTTACTTATGCCTTCCAAAGTTTTAATTGTGGTATGAGTTTTTACTGATATATTTACTAGGCTCTGATATGAAAACTGTGAACATGATTGTAGTAAAAGGAAAATTTTCAAGAAAATTTCATCCATTATATATTGGTCTTGTTTATAGGTGATTAAACATTGATGACTAAGTTTTTGCCACGTTTTAGAAATATATAGAAAACCTATGGCTCTCCAAGCCTCAAACTCTGGTTTAGAACTCGGTATCGGAGGAATGGCATTGGTGGTTCATGCTCTCTTGGTACTACCTTGCCTATGGGACTTGATTTGGGACTAAGATTTGGAATTGTGGATTTTGAAATAGGTAGTGGTTGAAATTTGTGCTTGCTTGCTTGTATGATTGGTTGCTATTGTTGGCTCTTGTGTCCAAAATTTACAGGTTTTTAGTTTTTGTTTTTAACTTGTTTCTTTATCATCAAGTAAGTTGATATTACTGTAAAAAAAATCATCAAGTAAGTTGAATCACCTGGATTTGTAATTGGCTGTTTAAGTAATGTTAAATAGTCAACAATTACTATTACTTTGGTATTTATTATAACCAATAATTGGAACTTGAGCATTGTTTTTAGCATCAGTGACGACAGGCGGGTTGCAGTGCCTTTGCGGTAGCATGTGCATGTAAAAGTGATGTTTGATACTAAAACGTGTACTTGTTTTACTTTCTAGTTTGTAGTGATGGTGGACTTGAACATGCAGAGCAACTAATAGAAATAAAGTTCCTAAACCAGAAAACCCCTACAGGGAGAATCGTACTATGCTGAAGCACATGATGTAGAAACTGTACAGGTAGAATTGCGTATGCTCAAGCATATGATGCTAAATAAGGAAGTGGAAGCACATAAGGCTGAAGCAAATGATTTATGTCTATTCATTTGTTTTGTATTCAGCATTGTGATTGTATATAATTCCTTTAATCCAATGAAATGCTTATTTAGCAATTGAACTTTTAGTTAATAGTTCATTGTGGTTGAAAAATGTTTGCATAAATAATTTTTATTTTATGATTACCTGATTGGTTATGAGGTTATGACTCTAAGGTTACTGAAATTCTTTTTTTTTAAAAAGGTGACATTTCTTATCGGTTATCTAAAGAACCAATTTTAAATATCTTTTTTTAGTACATTTAAAATCGGTTGTTTATCTAACCGATTTAAAATGTCACATTTTGAATCGGTTATTTAACCGATTCAAAATGTCCCTACATTTAGAATCGGCACATTTGGAATCGACCAATAACCGATTCCAAATGTGTCAAACAACCGATTCAAAAAGCCTTTTCTGCACTAGTGTTTATACCAATTTTGATAGTACGCGGTTAGTTAATCTCAGTATCTCAATCATGACTTAAGTGGTTATTTTCTTTTTATTTCTAATGGTTGATTCTATGTGATGTTTCACATTTGTAGACGATGAACTCTGGACATGATTTTCCTTATTTATGAAGTGGGTTGTGTTGTTGGACTATTGTTGTTATTATTGTGATTGTAAATTTGGGTCAATTGTTGTAAAATGGGATTAAGAGGGTTTACTTGATCACTATTGTGATTGTAAATTTTGTATTATGCTTTTAGTTCAATAGAGTGCTCTTGTTGCATTGACGATGCATCTTTTCAAGAATCGCTCAGTCTCTTAGCCATTGTGAAGTTTGGACATATGTAGCTTATTCTGCATAATAACCTTCTTTGATAAGGTTATTTCTTAATGTAATGTAATCAAACCATTGGTTGGCTATTATTTAAGCATGTTATATATGAATTTTATTTGATTTGTGTAATATTTAAGCATATGATTACTTAATGGTATAAATGAATTCCTCACTTGAATAGGAATGTTCCATTCATATATGCTTAACATCACCAAATGACATATAATTTCTTAATTTGAACCAGATCACCAACTTCCCTTTACAATTACCCGTGTCATTGTGCTTACATTTATGGGTCCCAACTCACTCATTAAGTACACACTTGAAGTCTTATGGTTTTTTTCACAAGGAAAATATGAAAATAATAGGTTGGTCAATTTTATTAAAAACTTGGGTAATCTTGAAGAACACTTGGTGATATGGTTCAAAATTCATTTGAATATCTCATGTGCTTACATTTATCATTTTTTCGCTATGAAACTGACCATGAGACTACAAGTGGGTACTAAACGAGTGGGTTGGGACCCATAAATGTAAGCAAAAGGATATGAGGTGTTCAAATGAGATCTAATTTCTGATTTTGAACCATATCATCAACTGCCTTTCACAATTACCCAAGTTTTTATTGAAATTGACCAAGCTGTTATTATCATGTTTTCGCTGTGAAACTGACCATGAGACTACAAGTGGGTACTAAACGAGTGGGTTGGGACCCATAAATATAAGCACAATGACATGGGTTGTTCTAATGACATCTAATATCTTATTTTGAACCATATCACCAAGTGTTCTTCATAATTACCCAATTTTTTATTGAAATTGACCAACCTATTATTTTCACATTTTCCTTGTGAAACAAACCATGAGACTTCAAGTGTGTACTAAACGAGTGGGTTGGGACCCATAAATATAAGCACAATGACATGAGATGTTCAAATGACATCTAGTATCTATTTTTGAACCATATCACCAATTTCCCTTCGGAATTACCCAACTTTTTATTAAAATTGACCAACTTGTAATTTTCATCTTTTCCTTGTGAAACTCACCATGAGACTACAAGTGGGTACTCAATGAGTGGGTTGGGACCCATAAATGTAAGCACAAGGACATGAGTGTTCAAATGACATGTAATATTCGCAGTTTGGGTCCTGCCAAATTACATGTGTATGAACCCTGAAATCCTCATAGAGATAGATACCCCATCACTCTTGTCTCATTCATTGATTAGACAAAACATACTACCAATCTGGACAAAGAATTACCCAGGTTTTTTAACAAACTCACCAACCCAATTTATAAGGTACCCATTGGGACATATTACTATGCACTCACGTGTCCTGCCAAATTACATGTGTATGAACCCTGAAATCCTCACAGAGATGGATACCCCATCACTCCTGTCTCATTCATTGATTAGACAAAACAGACTACCAATCAGGACAAAGAATTACCCAGGTTTTCTAACAAACTTACCAACCCAATTTATAATGTACCCAATTACCCAAGGAAACCCTTAAATTTACAAATTTGTAAATTTAAGGATGAACCCTTAAATTTACAAATTTATATTCCACCATATCACCAACCGGGCTTCATAATTACCCTTTTTTTAAAAAAATTTAACCAACTAGGCTTCATAGTTAAAATTATCCCCTTTTTTTAAAATTTACCCTTCATAGTTACTGATATTAACTAACTACTTATTTTCATTACGGGTCTTGCGAAAGAGAGCATGGACTTCATACCACAATGAAACAGACTCTATAAATTATAAATAAATTTTTATCTTATATCCGATAACCAAGCTACCTTCAGAATTACCCAACTTTTATTTATACTTCACCAACCTGGAAGATTACCGACTTTATCATTTGAAACTGATGATTACACTTAACTTAGGTACTAAAAGAGTGGTTTGACACCTATCAACAAAAGCACACTGCATTTGGTGTTAAAAAAATGCCACATCTCTTATAATGGACCATATCACCAACCAGGCTTCACAATTACCCATGTTTTGTTCTAAATTGACCAACATCTTAACCATATTAACAAAGTAACTACTTTCATTTATTTTATTGTCAATCTCTCCATTCAATTCATATGGGTACCAAATTTGATAAAGTTGTTCAATTATTTTCTTGGGGAGTAAGTTTTTCTCAAATTTGACAAACCTGTTCAACTACATAAACTGTGAGCCTGCATGTCAGGCACTTGCCCCCATATATATATAAAGTTGATCACATTTACACCAATACAAATCAAAAAGTACATAGATGGTTAGTTACAAGAAAAAGTGGTAAAGGGTTTTCCCTAAACCTTAGAGGTTACACGATGTCTAAACAACGTGTAGCAAAAAATAACTTTGTGCAACTTGACACAAACTATGAGGCATTTACACCATATACATCAACTTTAAGGCATTTACACCTATATAAATCAAAACATACATACATGTTTAGTTACAAAAAAAACTTATATAAAAGTTTAATATGCCCATCGTATTGTTGCAGCTAAAATGTCACGAATTTGTAGACAATTGTGACAGTCCCGGGAAGTCTATTTCCACATTTGACAAAAGTTCCATGAATGAAATGTGAGCTCCAACCTATTAAAAACATTTTGTTAAGCAACATCAAATTTAAAATATGCACAACAAGTTGACGGACATTCAAATCACATGCCTGTGGAGAAGAAATATCAGAGTTGCCTAATCCCAAATTAGATGGTTGTCCAACGGTTGCACATTGAGAAGCCCAACGGTTGGACATCATTTCTGACCCTCCAGCATCTGTACTGAAATATACACTCCCTGACTGTATAGAGGAAATATTAAATAAGTTAAATATATCTAACTTAATTTTGAGTTTATCACCCAAAAACTAAATTCTTTAAATGAAGAAAAATGAACAACTTAAAACCACAACGTCATTAGAAATAAAGACGATGCTGTGATACAAACTTCTCCACAGTCTTTGGATGCAACAACTACACGGGTTATAAAAAGAGTAAATCACATTAACTCTACTCATAATTATACAAATTTATCATATAAAGTTACAATTTCAACTCAACAATTATCTAAATAAATGTTCCGCGAATTGCCACACGCATCAAATTAATCCATCTCCAAATAGAAAATAATAAGCTCTACACATTTAATAAAAGCTTATAGTGGACACGAACCAAAGTAGTTGCATCCATCACATCTCCGCCAGTCATAAACTCTATAAATGATGAAAGTTTTTTGCATGCTTTTATCAATGAAGTTTTCATAAATTACACTATAGTATGCTACAGAAATAATTTACACTATTATCTAATCATCTAAAATATTCACAAATTAGTAATAGTTTCATAGGTCTGACTCTATTAATGATACACTCCAAATAGTTCAGTTAATTTTCAGTTTCAGTTAATACTAATAAACAACAAACATCATTAAACTTTATTCATCCCTAAATGCTCTAAGGACCAACACAATAGAACGGTGCTTCAGGTTTACGATTACAATGTGTTTTTTGTAATTTTAAGTGCATTATAACCTATAAAAAGAAGAGGTAGTTTAGGAATGCATACATCAAACGAGCATACAATGATTGCCTGATTCTAAAATCTAATGTCAATAATAGGTCACAGGAAACACAACAACAACATCAATAATATGCTTAACCCCTTATCAATTTATTCAATAATTCAACAACCATTATCAATCCCACGAACTCCAAACCATGTGCTATTTTGCTAAGCTACTGATCATGTCAGCCTTACACAAATCTGCAAACCCAGAAACTTAATGAAAGTAAAACAGAGAACCAAAAACTTACTATTTTTCTATAAAAACACACATTTTGAATGGAGGAATTTTTATGTAAAAGTTGGTGGTCAAGTTGGTACTGTAAAAACACATGTTTCTCATTACAATTACAATGATGGGTGGAAGCAGATGAACAACAATAATAAACTCTAGAAGGAGCGGTTTCCAATTTCAACTACAATTTTGGTACTGGCATTAGGTTTGAATCTGATTAATGGGGGTTTTAACAAAGGGATTTATTCAAAAGCCTTCTTATGCTGCAAAATTTAACAGTAATATCAATATCAAGGGAGGTTTCAAGGGTGAAGATGAGTTTCTTCAGCCCCTCAAAAATAATTGCAACAAGATCAATAATCTTAACACTTAATTGATGACTAATTGTTGTTGATTATCCTGTTCTTCACACTTAATTCAGTCTTTCTAATTTCAATAATTAACCTTAAGTTAACCTAAAATCATCGTATAATCCCTATTTTCTAGCTGATGCTTTTTCTCCATCCTTTAACCTTCACTAATTAACCTTCAAAATAAACTAAATAGGTGTGCAATAGAATTGTTTTGAGTTTCACATTACATCATCAACAAAGTTGTAACAGACATTTCAAAATCAATTTCGGATATTTAGGGTTTCCACAATCACTCAAATAGGGAAAAACTAAGGAAACAAAGATAAATTACCTGAGTTCAAGAACGCCGTGGCTGAGAACAGGTCAGAAACTGCCGAGACACGACGGCTAAACGGCGGCGAACGGCAGAGATCTAAATGGAGCTGGCCGAATCTTCAAAAGGCGCGACAGTTGAGAGCTACATAACTGGTATCTTCGTCGCACTGGAACACAGTAAGGCGGAGGAACGAGAGCGCCGGAGAACGGTGGTGGAGTTCGACGGAGAAGATTTGAGATGAAGGGGGAGTGGGAATATGGCGTCGTGATGGAGGGGAGCGGAGGAGATCTGAATCCCGTAAAAGTGTGAATATGTTTTATTCTTTTTTTATTTTTTTATATAATACTAATTATAAATTATAAATATTAATATATAAAAACCAGTTTAATACTCACTTATACGGATCCGTAGAGGGCAGAAGTATTTGGTCCACTTTCTGGTCCACTTTGTGGTCAAGATAGCATTTCTGAAAGAATAAAATGGATCTAATAAAATAGAGATGAAATGACATATTGTAATTTAAAGAACCACGGTCTTGTTCTTTGACTAGCAGTCTAGATGCTTTCACTTTGGTTTTTAGTACACCACTTTAATCAACTCTTGATTTATAATGTGTTTCGTTGTTGCCCCTTGGCTTCTTGGCTTCTTCCTAGAAATATTTAGTTTCTGGTTTTCGCAGCTATCAATTTTTCATTGGAATTGTGTTAGGGATATTGAATATTATGCCACCAATTTTATGTGTGTATGCGTATTTTAATGGTTGTCTGATACTATTACTACGAAGTCTTTTACCTCGTTCAATTTCTCGATACTCACCGATAATTGTTGCCATAGCACAAAACATTAATATAGCTCTGTCTATTAACTTTTCATTTTCAACTTGTATGATTAGTTAAATATTTCTCAATCGTGATTCTTTGGTAACTTTCCATTAATTGAATTTTTTTTTGCTAATTGGTTTACCAACACGTGACCAAGATGAAACCAAGAGGGAAAAGATACGACCTAGTTTGCAATCAAGATCGCAGAAGCAGCAACACCGAAAGCCCAATGGGTGGACTTCGCAACAGAGAACGCGAACAGTGGGTTCCCAAGCAAGATCAGATCCTGCAAACGGAGAAGATGAACAGTAAACGAAGTCAATCACAGGACCAAGAACGAAGTGGGAGCAGTGTGATGATTGCAAGACCAAAAGAGAATTGCAACCAAGAGGGAACCCAACGAAGAAACAAAGTGCGAACAGAGTGAATCGCAACCGAGGGAACCCAACAAAGAAGGAATCGCAGGACCAAGAGCTGAAAGAAGGTAACCTAGTTTGATACCATGTCAAAAACAGGACACGCGATATTGTTTACGTTACGCAGTTCGGCCAAACTTTGCCTATGTCTGCGACTACAGAATAGCTGTAGTTCCGTTTTATTGATTGTGACTTGATGCCTTGAGTACAAACACTAAAGCGTTTAACTAGGCTTTTCTCTGAAAAAACCTAACGGGCCTGGGCCAAATACATATAAATAAATCTACAATCTACTATTTACAACTTCCTTATTTTCTTATTCACACGATGGGGGTATTGGGTGGAAACAAACACTTATGAGTTCACAATGTCAAACAAAGGAGTGGAAATGGTTTACCAGAATTTTCAAAAGTTGTACTACATGATAGCCATTGATATTTCAAGCAACAAAATCAAAGGAGAGATACCAAAAGTCATAGGTGACTTGACACGTATTGTTTTTCTCAACTTTTCAAATAACATGCTTACCGGAAGCATTCCATCCTCCTTAGGGAAGCTTTCAAACCTTGAAGCATTGGACCTTTCTCTCAACCGTCTTTCTGGGAAGATTCCCCAACAGTTGACACAACTCACCTTTCTGGAGTTCTTTAATGTGTCATTTAACAATCTCTCTGGTCCTATACCACAAAATAACCAGTTTCCTACATTCCAAGGCAATTCATTTGAGGGTAACCAAGGCCTATGTGGGGATCAGTTGTTGAAGAAATGTGCAGGTCCTTCATTAGATCCACCTTCTGCCACTGACGATGTTGATGAAGACTCGGATGCTTTCATTGAACTTGACTGGAAAATAATTTTGATTGGGTATGCAGGTGGACTTGTTGCTGGTGTGGCATTGGGAAACACTTTCAGTCCTGAAATATTTAGATGGCTTAAAAGGATCTTGAGTTGAAAGTAGAAATCCTCTTTTTCCACAGTATTTATGGTTTTCAGTTGTTCTCCTTTCCTTTTGTTGTTGTAATTGTCTTTAGAAAGACTGTGGTTTTATGTTGTTTACCTGTTTCAAGTCTGAAGTATTTTAATTGTTGGTTTTGTCTTAGCAAACTACAATATCCTAATCCTAGTGGCTTATTTGTATTCTTATAAATTGTTTGTTCGCATCATGGTTTTGTTTCATGCTAACATTAGATTGTGTTGGTATATTGAACTTTACAAGTTAGTGTAAGTCTATTTGCATTACAAATTTCAAATAATATAACTAATGTTATTACAGTATATATACACACAAGTATATGTATGTGATAGAAGATGGATATTTATTTGAATAATAATTGTAGTTTATTGTAGTATAATTGGGGAAAAAAAAAGATGCATGTGCCAAATAGTAAATTCAATGCATGGAAATTATCTTGAAATATGATATTATTGAAAAGATTTTTAACGATGTAATATTAAGAGTTAAGACAAGTTGTGATTTATTATTTCTTTTGCAAATATAAGTGTACAATATTACACATGCACTGTAATTTTTGAAGTATCTCGCCATTATTTCATATTTGAATAGCATGAAGTTTCGCTAATATATTGTGTTACATAGTTCTTAAGGATATATGCATTATTAGACCTCTCGCATATTTCAAATCCAAGAGATAATGAATAATGCACACCCCCAGTAGAGAAAAACAACTTTAATCTTCTATACACAACATTTCATTTTCAACTTTCATAAAGGTTTTCTAATGCAATTTATGAAGCTACCTATTTGGCCAAGAAAAATTTGGGACTTACAAGAAATGGATTTCAATCAGAATGAAGCTACCTATTTGGCCAAGAAAAGGTTGTGTGTGAAAAAGAAAAGGTAATAGAAATTTGCAATCTGAAATTGGATTTCAATCCAAAAGAAATGAAAACTAAAAATTTGTTACCCTTGCTTCTCTTCAATAAATTCATTTAGGGCTTGTTTGTGAGTTTGGAGGGAAGGATTTACTATCAACTTCAAGTTTTTCTTCGTAAAACCAAATCCCCCCAATTTGGAGGAACTCAAAAAATATATTGGAGGAGGGTTTGGGATGGTTTAGGAAAATTCTTCAAATCATTTACATCCCTTTATAATATTTTTAAAATTAAAAATATATTAATCATAAGCATTCACTTATCATTGTCTACAAAATTAGTCTCTCAATTAAGATAAATTTCTATAGCTTTCTCTCTACTCCACCCCCCCCCCCCCCCAAGCACTCCCTTAATCTCTAATGTTTTGTAACAGTTAAGGTAATTCCTATCACAAGGCTACGATTAAAACTATGATTAACAGAAATCACAAAACTCACATAATTGTTCAAGTACCAATGTTTGTTTTATTACAAAAGCTTCTACTTTTTTTTTATCATCTATATAAGCTTGTCTTCAACAAACACACCCAACATCAATACATGTCTACTCAACATAAGAAAAAAAACCACACTAAATCTACTCAACGGAGCCAACACTAAATCTACCGGAGTGTGCCATTCTCATGAAAGGGAAACAAATGAAAAACAATAAATCCACTGATACAATCAACAGAGTCAACGGTAAGGTTAAAACAAATGAAAAACAGGGGAAAATGAAAGGTAAGTGCAACATCAATAGAGAACCAGAACGTTGAGAAGAGAGAAAACAGAGAGAGAGAGAGAGAGTTCTCACTTATACTAGAGGGTCATGGCGGTGGTGATGCAAGTAGAGGAAATCGAAATCGTATGGAGAGGTGAATGGGATCGACGTTCAACCCTGGATTTATTTACAAAGAGTTTTCTGTGGCAGGTAGCTTAACATTGTATGTGGTAGGTAGCTTATCATGGACTGAAGCAACCTTGATTATCTCTTCCTTGGTACAATATTTCGGTATCTTAAATATGGTTTGATAAAAAAAATTGATGTGTTAAGTTGCAATATATGTTTTTGTCTTGGATTTCATTAAGATTGTGCAATTTAGAATAGTTTTGACTGATAGAGTCATGCATTGGGCTGTAGTTTATTTTAAAAACATGATTACTTTTTTATGCCATCTGCCAGAGCTTTTAAAGAAGAAAAAAAACTTTCAAAAAGGAGGCTAATACAAACATAATGGAATAATTGTGGGCTGGCAGAATGAAAGTGTGGAAAGAAATTAGGATTCATCAGGTACCTACTATGTGATGGCTTTTGAGATTAAGTAGAGGAACATTTGTTTGGTTTTGTTTGTCTTGCAAAAAATGAATCTAGATATTTGCACTTTATGGTTGTAGGCACTGACTGCTTTTGGGACAAGAGGGTAGTTTATTTCTCAAGCTGTTGCATCGTGCTTCAATGTCAGATTCTAGGTCAATTGGCTATTGGTAAATGGTTTGGATGATGGAACTGATGTATAAAATTGTTTTTAGGCTTATGCAGGCATCTTAACAATTATATATATGGTTTGAAATTTTGTATACTGGAACTGATGTATGGAATTATTTTTTAGGCTTGTGTTAAATCTGTGTTGATTTCCTTCACATGTGCTTCTGATTTTCCCTACTCTAAAACTGCAGCCACTGATTTCCAAGGTATGGGTATCAAATATCTGTTGAAGTCACCTCATATGAAGCAATTCTTCAACTTAATTTTTCTATTTTCACATACACAACACTGTTAAACCTCAGGATTCTTGATTATATAATGTGTTAAACTCGCCTAGGAATAACAGACTTGTGTAGTTTGTGCATTCCTTTTGTATATTGACTGATAATTGCATTCTTTCAAAGTTTTGATGCCATGTTAGGCTTGAAATGTTACGATTTCCATTTTGTATTTTTTTAATGCTCTTAGTTTGTTCAAAGTTGATTTTTGTTGAACAAAAATGCATGACTAATGTGCATGTTGTGTATTCAACCTTATTTTTCATTCTTTCTTGAAGATTGTTTGATCCATTTCTGCCATACTTAAGCCAACTCATATCCAACTTTTTAAATCATGTTGACTGAGTTTTGATAACAAAATAATTTGTAAAATGCTAGGATTTTCATTTCATATATGGTTTGAATGCAGGGCAAGTGATCAAGGTATGGGATTAAGGATCTTAATTATGGTTTGAATGAGGGATCGAGAGAGAAAGACACACACAAAGATCTTAATTATGATTTGAATGAGGGATCGAGAGAGAAAGAGACACACAAAGATATTCAAGGATCAGCAATGTTGTCATCTTTAATTCTGACACAATGACCAAACTTAAAGGTAACTCCATATGGTCTGGGAGTAAGCCAGAATTTGTTTGTCAAGTAGGTTAACCTCTAATAATTTCAAGAAAAGGAGATATTAATCCATTATACTTAGTGTAATCCATAGTACTCGGTTAAGGCAGTATAATCAGTCCAACATTTTGGTTCTGTTATTTGACCATGTTAGCTTCACAAATTAGCTCCATGTTTTAGCTGCTTAGTTAGTTGACCTTACAGCTTCCAGGTCCACTGGATTGTAAATAAATGAAGATATAGTAATAAATGATACTTATTTTATTATTTGATTGTCCATCTATTATATGGTCCATTCAACTTCAGTGAAGATGAGATTGTTGCCACTAAGCCAGTTTTTAGGCAATTTCGTTACTGCTCTTTGATCAATCAGATTATGTTTCTTCTCCATTTATATAATTTAGCTTAATTGGTTATTAAGCTAAGAAGGCATTTGGTGCTATGATGGCATGTAGAGATGAAGTGGTTTTTTCTATTAGTCAAGTGTTTGATGCAATTAGAAAACTTGGGAGTAAAGGGGTTGTTAAATTGGATCTGCCATGTCTATGTATCAATTTTACATAGGTATTTTTTCATAATCATTTTTATTTTATTCATTTGAGTTTTGCAGGAAGGTGACATCCCATTGAGGATCAAAAGGCCCAAATCACTTGATTTGGGTGTGTAATTCTCCAGCATTAGCAGCCCTGCTAGGGAATTGGAGCTTGTGGAAAACTTACCAAAGAAATTGGTGGTTTTTGTTAATGGTTCTAATTTGTTGTAGAGACATATAAGAGATGATTTGTTAGTTGCTGAAAAGATTGATGTTTGAGTTACAAGTTATTGATGAAACTCATTGTAGTCATACGTAAAACCAATGTTGAGGTGGAATGTCAAAATGAGAATAAGTGTCACCTTGATGGTGGTGGTGGCAAGCAGAAAGAGGGTAATGTGAATCATGAAGCATCAAATGTAAAATGTATTTGTAGGTATTTAACTTCTAATAACCCAATTATTATGTAATAACTAATATTTCTAGAATTGTTGTCTGTTTTCTTTGGTTTCTAGCCTTTTCAATCTACTAAACACATTTTAATTTCTAGGTTTTTCTTTTAATTTCTACTAAGCTAATTTTAATATTACAATGATTATTTAGTCCCTAAAGCTTTGACCTCACGGCGCTAGTTGTCTACAAAATTAGTCTCTCAAATTAGATGAAAAATTTTTATAGCTTTCTCTCTACTCCAGTCCCCCAAAGCAGTCCCTTAATCTCTAATGTTTTGTAACAGTTAAGGTAATTCCTATCACAAGGCTACGATTAAAACTATGATTAACAGAAATCACAAAACTCACATAATTGTTCAAGTACCAATGTTTGTTTTATTACAAAAGTTTCTAGTTTTTTTTTTATCATCTATATAAGCTTGTCTTCAACAAACACACCCAACATCAATACACGTCTACTCAACATAAGAAAAAAAACCACACTAAATCTACTCAACGGAGCCAACACTAAATCTACTGGAGTGTGCCATTCTCATGAAAGGGAAACAAATGAAAAACAATAAATCCACTGATACAATCAACAGAGTCAACGGTAAGGTTAAAACAAATGAAAAACAGGGGAAAATGAAAGGGAAGTACAACATCAATAGAGAACCAGAACGTTGAGAAGAGAGAAAACAGAGAGAGAGAGAGAGAGAGAGAGAGAGAGAGAGAGAGAGTTCTCACTTATACTAGAGGGTCATGGCGGTGGTGATGCAAGTAGAGGAAATCGAAATCGTATGGAGAGGTGAATGGGATCGACGTTCAACCCTGGATTTAAGTGGCACAACAATGGAAAACCCTAACTATCGTAACTTGCTTCAATCTTGCACACGAGGTTTTTCAATCCTGCTCAAATGGAAAACCCTAACTTGTTTGTAAATGTGGACGCGCAAAGGTTTCTAAGTGTGGGAAAAATATTTTGGAAATAAAAAAAAAAAGAGCGGCACAATGAAAACGCTACCGCCAAAATTACTTAGTTTTTTTTTGACACAATTACTTAGTTTTTCTTTTGGTGTACAAGTTTTATATATAGGCGAACGGTTTCAAACAGTTTCAAAGTAAATATCCATGGTTTTAAGCAGTAAATTGCAATCCCAAGTAGGTAGTTCAGTTGGCGAGCTAAAGGATATCAAAGGAGTGCACAAAAGAGTACAAGAAGGAGGTCTCGGGTTCGACCCCAAAAACTAACAATTCCCCCACCCCCTACATTGCCTATAAAAAAAACAGTAAATTGCAGTAAAGAATGATAAAGGTAAATATTAATCTTTCTTGAGGCAGGATAGAATTTGGCAATTTGCTTACTCCATGTTATAATTTATTGTGTTTCGGGTGATAAAAAAGCACATATACATAATATTCACTCAACTTGTCATAATACAATTTCATAAGTGCCTCAAAGCACCTATTTCCTATGTGTTTTCATTAGCATCTTTCGTGGGAACTGAATTTAATGCCCATGTTTACGTTTTAACAAATGGGGCGTCTATACACATGCTGCACATAAAATACTTCACAAATAAAATCAAATCAAATCAAATCAAATTACATAACCATATCAATTGATCCAAATCAAATTATTAATATCTATTTTGTAACTACACCAAATTATCTTGCTTTCAATATTAAATAATAGGCTCAGTATATTTCAGAATAAAACACTCAAAATAATTCCTTTCTATATCAGTCACATTAACTTGATTAGTTTCTTATTGTCCAAAAATTAAATTAAATTTTTGAATACCAAAAAAATATATTAATTGAATTTTCGGAAATACAATTTAAATACAGTATGAAATTCTTCATGCAACCCTATCATTGAAATAAATTTGTTACAGCCTTTTTGGTGAAAAATATAATCCAATATAAGTTTCAAAAAATAGGAGGGATGCCGGCCAAAAGTAATAAATAGTGTGTGTCAAAAAAAAGTTAATCAATAGTGTGGCAAATTAGATTGGAATCAATAGGAGGTAGGCATGGCAATGGGGCGGGGCGGGGGACGAGTTTAACATTCCTCATCCCCATCCCCGATTCCCATATCCATCCCTGTTCCCCGTCCCAAACCCAACGGGGATGAAGAATTGATCCACATCCCCGTACCCAACGGGCTCGGGGACCCCCGCCCCAACCCCGTCCCCACAGTGGAATTCATTTTTTAAAATTTAAAAGTAGTTTTTACTTGTCCCAAACTCAAACCCGAACCCGCCCCCAAACCCAAAACTTATCCCACACCCAAACCACCCCAAACCCGAAATTTAACACAACATAAAATCAATGCAATACTACAACATATAACCAAAATATCAATTATCCAAAATGTCTAACGTATAGCAATGACGTTGCATATCAACATATAAAAATCAATGTTCTAAGTTAACCGGTAATCCAAATTACATAATTGTTCATCTAAATTTTAAAATTCGTAAAACAAGGAGCCACATCAATGTTGTCTTCGCTAAATGTTTTTGACGTCTTCACTCTTCGAAGTGGGAAGTGACACAACTAGTCAATATTTCACCTACAAAGTAAAAAATACATGTTAAATATAAACACTAAAGTTGATAAATAAATGGAAAACCAATAAGTAACTATGGATAGGGTTTGATAGGGTTTCTAATTTTGGAGGGGTATTAATGTAACTTCTTACATTCGAGGAGGGTTCGGGGACGGGACCTATATCCCCATTACCCGTCCCATCCCCGTTTTTCAATTTCGGGGAAAACCCAAACCCAAACCCAAACCCGGTCAAAGCGGGGAAAACCCGTCAAATCGGGGCGGGTTTGGTTCGGTCCCCGCGGGTATGGGTTTCGTTGCCATGCCTAATAGGAGGATTTCATATTTTTGGGACAAATAATATAATTTAAAAAAGTTAATCAATAGTGTGGCAAATTATATATTAATCAATACGATAATTTCAAGCTGACCACGAATGAAATAATACAGAATATCATTTTTCTCCAATTTTTGCTTAAATTAGAAAAGGGTTGCTAATGGGGTTACTGCTGTTAATGATACTAATCATATCATAATCATAATCATAATTATATACAATCAGGAATAGTACACATAAGCTGTCCATGTCACTAATCAAAAAAGCCACGCAATACATCAGAAAAATAGGTAGCGTCCACCTCATTCATTTGTATAATCTGATCGGCTACAAAACAAAGCTACATATGAGTCAACATCTGGACGGCTCACAATGCACAAAATTGCGGCTCCAATTGTTTTGGAAAAAAACGGAAGTCAACACACATATGTACAATCTGAAATAACGTTATATTATTGCAACATCTGGACGGCTCACGTTCTTTAAGATTGCGGCCGAAAAAAATGACAAAACAACAATAACACAATAAAGGCTACCTGGCCGAAATTAATGGTATGAGATCAAACGTATTATTCACATTACACTCTTCTCTCATTGTACTTCAACACACGCTCACTTGATTTTTCCTTAATTCTAGCAAAAAAATTAATGTCCTGCCAAAAAGTTTTAAATAGTGATAATTGTGATTTTAATGATACATTCAAATTGGTCAAAAAAAATAATACATTCAAATTCAAAATCTCTCTCCTCCAGATTTTTTGGCTCAGTCCTTTAGAAGCCTCCCCACCCTTCAATAATTTTGACTTTCATCTACTCACTCAAAAGTGATTTTAGGGTGGATTTGGCACCACCTCCGGAATCATTTACAAATCTGAACAAAAAAAATCATGATTTCATTTTATGGGGAGCTGCTTCATACTCGCAATGGTGGTCGCGCATAGGGCGGAGCTCATGGTAGCGTCCGTGAGGATTCCTTCTCTCTTCTCCCTCTTATTAGGTCTTCTCTTATTTCATGGTTTATTTTTAAATTTTTTACAATACTTATTAAACCTTTTTTGGGGTTTTTAGAAAGCAATGTTACAAGCCATTGAATAGACCGTTGTAGCTTTAGTTGTGTCTTCCACGGTTTCAGAAGAGCAGAAAGCATCATCAGAAGAGAAAGCAAAGGTGGCTCCGTCCCCTGTAAAAGAGTTACCCATTTGGGGGTACCGCTCCATTGGATTTCAACCCCCATGGCATATGCACCATTGTGCATGTCAATGACCTCAAGAATTCTCCTGGACCTGCCAAGTGGGAGCATAAACGAGCCACCAAACAGACCTCCAATTGTTCCAATAAGGTATGGTGAGCTAATCAAGTATTAGTTGATAGGTCCCTTTCTTGGTTTTTTCTATATGTTTTTACATGGGTTGATCATGGTCTCCTTAAGCCTTATATGGTGAAAATCAAATATGTGCTGAAACAGAGAAAAAGGAAACGTGGCATGGCGAAGCAGGCTGGTGGATGAAGAGATTTGAGATTGCAGATCTTGATCACAATGGGCTTCTTAACTTCACATAGGTTTGAGAGTAATAAATAATTCATCAATTTTTCTTATTTTCATTACTTTTTTTTTAATATTTTTTTCTGCTTACATTCTTTTGAAATGGTTCGTTATTTGATAAACTAGAATGAATCACAAGAGACTCAAATTTTGAGGGGCATAAAGATTTAAGGGTGTTGTGAACTGCTGCATTACTGAGGCCTATTTGATTATTTTTTTCTATTTTCATTTTGGCTAAAACTGTTACTTTTTATGTATATTCTGATTTTCTAGAGATGGAGGTGAGAAAATGGTTGAGGTGGAGTTCATAGGTTTCATGTTTTGAGTTTTGACACTAATTCTCTGATGTGGTTAGATTTAGTGAGTTGTGTTATTGTTATCCATATTTTTTTAGTGCAAACTGTGATTTGAAAAAAAAATGAAACCCTTTATCTTATGTGAGACTTAAGTCAGTAGGGATATTGCATCAACATATAATTCTAAAGGGTTACCAGGATTTCTAATTGGGTTTTGTTATTCCTCATTGTTTTGACGTAACTTATTTTTTTCTCCTTTTAGCAGTGCCTTGCACAGGAGAATTTCTTGCTTCTCTTCTTCCATAACATGTCTTCATCTTTCTAATTATAATGTTTCTTACTTCCGTAAAGTAATGTTACCGACTATGTTAAATGTCATTTTTCAGATACTTCAAGTCGTGGTTGGCAATTCCAACTTGGGTATGACAGATTATCGGCTTGATACCATAAGCAATATCCCCTATATTTTGTTTGATGAGAATTGAACTCATAAGTCTAACAAATTTCTTTGTCAACGGTGGATCATTTTATATTTGGAATTGCTTTTTTTATAGTTAAAGATTATTGATACTTAGTTTTATAAGCACTTCATTATGATGTGTTGCTAGGTGGCATTATAATGCAATACAGGTAAAAGTTAATAAATATGAAACTCGATGTTAGCTTACTCTGTTCATAAATTTAAAATAAATTGATAGGTTTTAAATTTAAACTCACATATCAGATACACGTCTCAGTATATATGGTGAAGTCTATAACAATATCCTGTACGTACTTATAATTTGTGATAATTAGTAATGCACGCACAAGCTAGATTGAAAACTAAATCAATATAAATAAAGGAATTTTCAAAAGTTTACTTTATTGCAATTAAGTTGATTCAAACTTGACATTGGAAATTATGTTGCTCATGTGGTTGTTCAATAAGAAAAATGGTTTCTTCTTCCTTAAAAGGTTTTCCAGTATTCCAAGATAGTAGAATTCCATTTATTTTATGGTTGAGTATTTTGACTTCTCTTAATCTGTTTTTTTCTCTTTTTTGTCCATTTTACTTTGGGTTTTTTTTTTTACCCCCATCAACTCTCATCTACCCCCATCAGCCCTATGAAAATACCAAAATACCCTTAAAATTTTGATAAAATTACAAAACATTTATCATTTATCACTTGCATCCGTTTGACCAGAATTTTTTTAGAGATTATCGGATTTAACCTTCAGAGATACATCCGATTTCCCATCGGACTTACGCATCGGACGTAGCTATATCCGATCCACACATCCGCTTCGTAAACAAGTGAGTCGGAATTACGTAAATCCGATTCTCCAATCGTATATACCTATATCCGATTTCCCATCGAATATAGGTAGATCCGATTTGGTTTTTATTTTTCTAAAAATTTGTTTTTTCAGTGTCAAACAGGTATCGAGGGGAGTCTTCGTCTCGGGCATCACCAGGTGCTCCGAGTACACGCACCCGCCACAGGATTGCGGGACATGCGTCTCCATTTGGTAAGAAATATCACAGTCAGCCGATTTTTCCTGCGAGAATTTATCATCCATAGAATCCAAACTCAATTTTTTCCAATGGTCGTCTATAACATCCAACGGAATAGGAGTACCGGAGACATGGTACACACCTAGCTCACAAGCACAAGGAAGAAGATGTGTCTTTCTAATAATGCATCCACAGCGGGCTTTGTCATATCCAACCCCAGATGTCGATTTTGAAAACTCTTTAACAATATGATCCAAAGCATTTAAAGAGACAAGACCGCGAAGCTTTTTAAACAAATGAGTATTGGAAGCCACTTCAATACGGTTGATGCTTCTTTGAAAAGACCCGATGACTTTATCAAATTGAATAGTAAGCATCTCATGCATAGATGTAAAAGACTTAGACAAGTCACCTCCAGAAGTCCTCAACTGTCTCTTCAAAGTCCAATGAGCTGACTCGACTCTTAAATAATAACAATAAACACGTGTCAAAAAAATTTAAACTACGATAAAATTACTAAACACGTGTCAAAAAAATTTAAACTAAGATAAAAATACTAAACACGTGTCAAAAAAATTTAAACTACGATAAAATTACTAAACACGTGTCAAAAAAATTTAAACTAAGATAAAAATACTAAACATGTGTCAAAAAAATTTAAACTAAGATAAAAATACTAAACACGTGTCAAAAAAATTTAAACTACGATAAAATTACTAAACACGTGTCAAAAAAATTTAAACTACGATAAAATTACTAAACACGTGTCAAAAAAATTTAAACTACGATAAAATTACTAAACACGTGTCAAAAAAATTTAAACTACGATAAAATAGAAGATAACCACAACTCCAATACGCCTCCAGCTTTGTCAGATCTTACGATGATAACCACAACTCCAATACGCCTCCCAACTGCGTTAGCCCACTCTTCAACATCTTGGCGTGTAGAAAAAATCTACAAAATAGAAGAAATAGATAAATGGGGGTACTTAATTAATTAAATATCTACCAAACTTTAATTAAGAAAATTGGTTTCAAAAATATACCCTCTCTGTCCAGAATGCCTCTGTAGTGTCTACCACGAAAGGAACGACCTGCGACTCTGTATTCACAATACCTGTTTCAAAATAGAACAACAGTTATAAAGTATATATTTAAAAATAAAAAAAACAAAACGGATTTAGGTGACTTCAAAGGTAAATCCGTTTTCTAATTTTTACAAATCGGATATAGCTTCATCCAGGTATATCCGATTTGTTAAACAATAAAGGCGGATTTAGCTAAATCCGATTTCGCATCGGATTTAGCTAAATCCGATTTGTAAATATTTCGCCTCAGAATTAAATCGTATTTAAAGCTAATCGGATTTACCTTCCATTTAGGTAAATCCGATTTCCAGATTAAGTGGTCCCCCACCAGAGAATCTTCCAAAAGTCAATTTTTGTAATTTATGTCAGGGGTATTTTTGGAATAACGTTTTTGGGTGGGGGTACATGGAAGCTGATGGGGGTATAAAAAAAAAAACCCTTTT
The DNA here is from genome assembly GCA_039519185.1 of Astragalus membranaceus. Classification (NCBI taxonomy): domain Eukaryota; kingdom Viridiplantae; phylum Streptophyta; class Magnoliopsida; order Fabales; family Fabaceae; genus Astragalus; species Astragalus membranaceus. The sequence goes on along the minus strand of CM076854.1, from coordinate 123,633,459 downwards.
ACTTTTAGTTTGACTATTTTCATCAATAATTTTAGTAGCGTGTGGTAATGAAGTCAGGTTATACAAGTATCGATTAATAAAAAACTCCAAATGAGAAGCTATATTGCCTGAAATTTACTACCAAATCATCCCTAATAGTAGTAGCTCAAATAAAATAGCAAACTCCCTTCTCATGTTAAAACCACAAGCGTGCTGTTAGGGACAAGTTCGAGACTAAAAGTTCGTGACATCCGGCATTAACCATCTAAATATACATACAACTAAATGGTAACAAAGAAGCAATGTTATCTCTATTGTGATGAGGACTTTGATGTGATGCAACAAAAATGGTAGCAGAACGGCACTTTCATCTCGATATGTATTATTCATTGAGCGATACACAATAAGGCTTTATTTTATCATCAAGAACATGTATACCCGTGCAGCGCACGGGTAATACATACTAGTTATATTAAATCACGAATCGTCCACCTAAACAGTCCACACAATCAACCAAAAAAATTCCACGCAATCAGCTAAAAAAATACGTGGCACGAGATCAGCGCGCCTAGCTGGAAAAGTACAAGTTGGCATAGCTGGGAAAAAAACGGAACAGGATTAAATAGGTGTCATTGAATAGGATTCATAATATAATCATAATTACACAACTCAGAAAAGAATCCTGCCATTCAATAGGATTTATAATATAATCACTAAAATGGAATGATATTAAACGGTTTCAACAATTGAATAGGTGCAGAGCTAGAAATGGCGAGGCTTGAAAATTTACACGTAAATGGTAGTAATGAGAAAGTTGGAAATGATCGATACTAATATTACCTCACCAAAACTGCCGCACCAATTTCGGCATCAAATTATAATTAATTCAAATTTCAATAACCATGTAATAAAGAGTGATTAAAAGATATAAAACGTAGGGAACAACATAGGAAAGGTAATCAAAACTAATAAAATTGAATTCAATGTTTTTTATCACTAAAATTGAATACTGCCAGCCTCTAATCGAACTGCCATCGGCCTCATCTTTCGCAGGTAGAGGAAGTCTTCTCTGAAATGATTTTTTTTGCATTTGGATTTGATGATGGTTTACTTTGGTTTTTGAAGGCCTTTGTTTTTTCGCAATCATTTTGTACCACATCTGCTATTGATGAATCTTCTGAGAAAACTGAATTGACTTTGTTCTCTTCTTTTATTTATTGAGAACCTAACTCCTACTCTTCATTTTCTAAATCTTATTGCTTTTTTGAGCCTTTATTGAACATGAGTTTTGGCTTGCTTTGTGTTGTTGCAAGGGTCAGATGTGATACTTTTTGTTTGGACTTTCATCATTCCACACCATAGAAGGTAGTAGAAATTCCATTTATAACTTTCTGTATTTTCAAATTTTTAGTTACATCATAGTTGTTAATTTCAGCTATCGTTTCTACTTGAAGGTGTATTTTGGATTTCTTCGTATTGATATTATTCTTCTTGAATGTAACTTTCATTATTTTGGATTTAGAATATATGTTACATTGGTTCTTTACAAACAGTTAGCTTATAAAAAAAACTCTCTATTTTTGCCATTATATCTTCCTCTTTAGTGATCAATACATGTGGGTTTCAACTTTGGAGTATGCATCCTATTGTGTGACATATGGTAAGGAAAAGGAAAATTTCATGTACTCACATTTTATATTTTTAACTTTTTGTTCGAGTTTCTGTCTTCTTTCGATTTTATATAGAAATGAGATGTCTTTTAGTTATAATTATAATTATAATGTGACACACGATTTGGTTTCTCCCATTATTTGTATTTTTAACCAATATTGAATGTTGTTTTTGTGCCTTTTTTTGTCTTAACTTTAAGCACGATCAAAATCGTCTTGGCCCTTTCGACCTCCAATGAATCTAAATATGTTTACTTCTTTAACAGATTAGAAATAATTTTTTCCCACTATTTCAATCTTCCAATGTAAAATCACGCTCTTCGTAAATTACAAATACATAATACATAATCTTAAACATGTACAATACATACCAATAATTATTTACGCAAGATGGTAATAGTAAAATTCTTTAAATTAAATTACGAGAAAAAAATAGATGTTTACCCGTGCAGCGCACAGGTCATACATACTAGTAAAATAGAAATGTGAATTAACTCCAACAATTTCGGAATATGATCATTCTTTTTTTTTTTGAGATTGGAATATGATCCTTCTACTTTTTAAAAATCTAATAACAAATATAACAACATAACATTCTGTTTTGCTTCAAAAAAAACATAGTATTCTGTTTTGCATTTTCTGTATTATATTTTCTATAACCCTTTTTGTTATCGACTCTATTTTCTATAATCTAATAACATAATAACTTAATAGCCTAATAGTATTTAAATTATATTATTTGTTCTCTGTTAAAAAAACATATAATAATATTTTTACGAAAATGTAATTTGAATATAGTTTGTATTTTGTATATAATTCAAATATAATTATAAAATGTAATTTGTAAGGATAAATAATTTTAATATATTTAAGTTATATTTGAATTTGGGTTATGTGTTATGAAATTTATTATATATAATTTGAATGAGGAAGGTTTCATGATTCAAAATACATTTTATGGAATTGAAATTAATTCCATTCCAAAACAGTTAAAAATGACTTTATTTCCTTCCTAATTCGTTCAATGGTATTTATGTGCATTAGAATTCGTTTGACTTTGACAGCTGTGCAATGGTATTTATGTGCATTAGAATTTTTTAGCTGGCATCTTATTATTTTTTTGATTTCATAATTTGTCATAATTAACCAATATAGTATCATCATGTCAGCCTATAATCACGTTCCTCAATTTCAGTCCAGGAAACAATTTGATCCTTACATCATGCAACCCTGATTTCGTATATCACCTAAACACTAATAGAACATTTGTTACCTATATAATACGACCAACACCAACAGAATATCCACCACCAGCCGTCTTTACATAATTCCCTAAAAAGCGTTTTTTTTAACCTGTGCATTGAACTTGCTTGTGCGACATATTCACACTCTAAGCATGAATATCAATCATATCCTCCTTTCGGTTGTACGAGTGATCCGTATGTGGCATGTCCAAGATCTAAACCGAGGAAGGACTCCTTACACAAAGGATATAGTTTTAATAGATTCCGCTGTTTGTATCGTGTCAATTATATTTATTATATAATAATAGTAGCTCAGTATTAGAAAACGGTTTACTAACTGTTATGATCTTTTGTGCAGGGGATCGTATTCAAGCAACAGTCCGGAGGGAGTTGATCTATAAGTTTGATAGCATATTGCCGGAGGACTCGGTCTACAGAATTTCTAACGACGTGTGTCAACTATGTTGTCTGAAAGCATTCTAACGACCTTCATCATAAGTTTTGAACTGGTTCGCATTTTCACGAACACAAAATCATGCATAGTGAGTGGAAATTGTTGTGCTACCTTTCTCCTATTAAGTTGTCAACCAAATTGTTCCACTCTTCATTATCCAATTGACTGGAACTGCAGTTCCATCCTCAGTCATCACCAATACAGGATTTGACAATCCGAATTGAATTTGTTGACAGAACCGATTCGGTTAAATATCGTCTACATTAACCTTATTAGTTTACAATTCTTTTTTAAAAAAATTGATAACAAATACATAAATTCAAAACGGCTTAACGTAAACTTAAACATCACAGACTTATCATTCTTTCATTGTAGTCATCTCTATGAATAATGATGACTGATTAGGCCCTTTTTGTTGTTGACGGTACATCAGTAGGTTGTTGACGGGACATCAGTAGGTAGTTTTTTATGTCCAAAAATAAGACATCTCCTTCGTGTTTGTTATTCTTTTTCGTAACTTAATAATTTAAAAGAACCAATTTATAACATCCTACAGTGGTTATACTGTATTATACTTTTTCTGCAATTAATATACTATTGAACATTGCTCCCCGTGGATGGCACGGGTTGCATACTAGTACATAATATTCACTCAACTTGTCATTTTACTAGACACTTGACATCTCTTTTTATCATGAGAGATCATTTACAATTCGAGTGATGTCATTTACAAGGATTAATTAATTTGCGCAAAACTCATTTTGCAATTTCCAAGCTGCCCTTCGCAAGAGAGTTCTTAATTAGACTATACTAGTAAGGCTAATAATTTAGCAATTAGTTTAGAGTAAAGAGACATGTGGTTTCCGACGAAAATCACGCGACCTAATTTGGTACAAAAATCCTAAAGTATCTTGAGCATTTCAAAATAGGGATGTGTAAATCCCTCCATTCATTTAAAATAGTTGCTAACTTAAATTTATCATTAAGAGAAAAAAGAAAATGACTTAGAGCGATGATTTTGATAGAGTGTTGGCATTATGCATGTAAGATGTTCTATATATAGACTTACGTGTACTGTTTAGTAAAGAGAAATATCTCCTCATATAGAGTCGTAACTTATAGTGATTTGTCTCAATCATCCATGAATGAGTGGATCTCTTCATTCAAATGTCTTTATATGAATACATATAGAGATTTATGGAAGAATAGAGCTGCCGGCGAAAGTCACAAAAGGACACACTTTTTAGAACATGAAACAATGTGTTCTTTTTCAATTAGTGTTCTTGAGTTTTTATTATTTTGGAAATCCCAAACAAATGTTCTCTGACGAAAAATGTGAGATTCAGAATAAAAGTTAACAAAATTTGGTCATGAAGAAAAAAGGCTAAATATAGTTTGCTTCAACCTTCTTCAACTTTTTAACACCATTTATATTAACGTACCCTAATCCTCCATTAATGTTTATTTTCTTCGTTTCTCTTCTCTTCAACCTTCTCCAATTACAATAAAGTATCATAAGGTTTTGTTGCATATTAATTCTCATAGAGAAGGGTGGCCTTTCTAAACATTTGTACTCACTTTATTTTTTAAAGCAAATAATTTGTTATTTGTGTATCATATATACTCCATTTTAATCTTTTTAAACAAGCTTTCCAACTAAAAAGAGTAAAACTTGAAGAAGAAAATTTATTTCATGTAAATAAACGAATATAAATTACATGAAAACCATATGTACCTACAAAGAAAAACAAACAAAAATATATGTACCAAATAATATAATTTGGTTGTTTTCTTCGTAAGTAAAATAATAAAAAAAGTTTTCTATCTAGCAAGGCCTACCAACCTTGCAATTGAGTGCTCCAGCAAAGCGTGTTAACCTATTAGCTTGACTTCCATGTCGAGGTTTCATTAAGTACTCTTTCTTGAATGGAAGATTCCTAATAGGAGCTCCAGATTGAACAAACTTTGCACCATTCATAAAAAAGTCATTCTCTGATCTCCATTGCCAATTTGACCACACATTTGGCGCTGCATAGTCTCTATGTGTAATTTCCTTGGCAGCATTGTTATCAGGTGCAATGAAACGATTACCTTGACTAAGAATAGTTGGGTGTGAACTTCCACCAATTGCATACATAATCCAATGTGTGTAGTCATTATTCAAAACATGGACAAATCCCCATCTGCACCTTGGCATTCTCTGGATTAGTCCTTGCCCAAAATGGTTGAATGCAACAGTAATTTGCATAATCTTGTCACCGTCGTAGGTATCACTAGCTCCAAACAACATTACCTATATACATTAAGGTGCCAAATTAGCAGTGTGCATATATATATATATATATATATATATATATATATATATATATATATATATATATATATTGTAAACAATTAATTATTTTAAAGTAAAAATACTATTGTGGTATTAAAGAAATGGTCTAAGAGTACTATTACCCAACAAATTACTAAGTTATTGGAGTAGTACCAAAAACTAAGGGTGATGAATATGAAAGGAAGAATAAAAATGAATATTTACGTACATCATTATGTTTGGTCATATGGCAATTTGAGATGGTGATTCCTGTAGAGCCCTGAACAACATCGATAAGACCATCCTCGGATTGAGACAATGAAAGATGATCGATCCAAATGTTTGATGACCCAAAAATAGAGATGGCATCACCATCACTCCTAGTTCTTAGTCCCACGTGGTTAAAAGACTCCCTAATCATGCCACCATTTTTTGACTTGATATTTGTTATGTGAAGTCCATGGATGATCACGTTATTCACAAATTGCATAGTAATCCCAGCCCCATCCCTAATTTGCACATTCGCCCCGCGACCGTCGATCGTCTTGTCTGATGAAACCATAAGCTCTTGATTCAATCTGATGATCATGCTACGTGCAAATATTATCCAAAGTGGTCCGTTTTGGACAACACCGTATCGAAGAGTCCCTGGTTTTGGGTTAACCATGTTGTTGTCGGACTCATCGGTGACAACATATATCTTGCCACCAAGTCCACCAACGGCCTTTCTACCGAAACCCTTGCCACATTTGGCTAACAATTGACGGTTTTGTGCCCAATTCTTCCTACACCTCCAACAAGTGTCAATTGGGTTAGTGGCCACACATGGTCCACCCCCACGACGTTTTCCCCTTATTTTCATTGTTTGCCTTAGTTCCCTTCTTGTGCTATTTGTGTTTGATGCCTCCTCCTCCTCCAATAACCTACAATTGCATGCATCACAAACTATTACTTCAATGAATCATTCATTGCACCATTTAACATTTTGTTACCGTGTTATTGGTGCGCAGTATCAATCGACTTTGCCGGTGACAAATATATGCCGGGAAACCTGGTTGGTCACGTGTATACCCAGCTTTGTCGGTCCGTGTGATTCTCCCCTCTCAACAAAATTTTTGTCACACCCAAGGTTCGAACCCGAGACCTTAGGGTGGAATCCGAGCCCAATTACCACTCGGACCAATCCTTGTTGGTCATTGCACCATTTAACTAAACACACTAAAATTATATTTTTAATTTTGTAAGTATCTTTATCCTTTACATTTTAAACAACTATGGTCACAAGTAAGGTAGTTGGGTTGGCAAGCTAAAGGACGTCGAAGGAGTTTGGAATAGAGGAAGAAACTTTTGCTCGATCCTCTGACCAATTAACCATTTGCATAATAAATTAAAACTATGTTTATATATCTTGGTAGATAAGAGAAGATATGTACCTATGAACATGTAGATTGAGATCTGTGGTAATGTTTTCAGGGTTGGGAACATAGGACTTGAGAGCAATCTTATGAGCCATATCAGCTTGAGCTTTAAGAAAATCATCAAACTCAGCAATACCAGCATCAAGGCATGGAATAGTAAAGGCAAAAACAACCAAGAGGATAAACATAACTTTACTTCCATTTCCTGCCATTATATTTCCAATGCCTATATGCTTTTTTTCTTGCTGAGTTTTTGCTTGTGATTTATATGACCACTTTATTAATATAATGTTTCTTGGTTTACAAGACAAAGATTGCCAAGGTCTTAGAATTCACTGAGACAAGACCTTAGCAAAGCAATGGCAAAAAATACCAAGAAGCCGTTTGGGCATGTGAGTTTTTCAGAGAAGCAAAAATGTGAATGCTGAAATAATGATGGAATATTAATGGTTAAAAAATTTAGTTCTAAATTTAGGAGCGCATAGAGTGGATAACCATTCTATTTCTTGGGCTAGCGCCGATATCAGAAGTTACATTCAGATTTGGTTAAGAAAGGGGTGTGACAGATGTTTTTTTTGGCTTGAAAAAGCATTGACTTCTGATCATTACTTTAAACTTATGACTAATAATTTCTTTGGTTTAATATTGCCCAAGTCGATGGCAAAAAGTCAAACTTACATGTTTGGACATATATTTTAGTTTTTTTTTTGTGATAACACTTCCAACATTAACTTCTTATAGTTGTAATTAACATGATAACCTATATGGATAGGTTTTTCTGAGTTATATACGTTGATGTACATATACAAGCATGAAAATATTGTTCTGATAATAACATATGGTCAGTCAACGGTAACCACTACCTTTCATAATACAAGTTATTATAAATGTTTGTAAAAAATACTTATGAATAAGATCAGAATGGTAAAGCATTCCATCTCTTATTTTATTCAAATGATCAAATATCACAATAAAACGGAAAACGGGAAAGTAAATAAGCTAAAACTATCTTCTACATCTCAATTTTTCCAAAAGCTCCCTCAATGAACTCCTCTATAAACCTCTATAAGCTTTTACAGACTTTACAGTAAGTAAAGAATCATAAACTTAATTTAAATGAATGGCTCTAGAAACTAATCTAAACTGAGCCTTAAAGATAGAAAACAATCAAATGTAGGAGTTACATATGCAATTCTACTTTACTTTCTGAGCAATTTAGATTTTCCTTTCAACTTTTTTTTAAAACTTTTACGCTGAGGGTGTTCTTGTGTCTCCAGAAGCACCTCGCTAAGCATTTGTAACCATAGCTCCTCAAAGTGCGTGTGAAAACCCTGCTGAAACCAGTCCAAAATTTCTGAAAATAGTTCTCTTGGATTCTCCTTCCACACCATTCTTAACATAGCAGAGCTATCAATCAACATGCTCTTCAACTTGCTTAAGAGATTTCCAACCCTTTTTTGACCAAATGCTTCTCTCTTCAAAATACTTTCAGGAGGGGCTGACATGTATTTTCGAACAGATTTCAAACATGGACAAACCTGGCCTTCAAGTAAAGCATATGCAAACACCTGAACTCGATGCTCATCATTGCTAATGGGCAATGAATGCTTTGGAAGCTCCCAACAGAAGCGTCCGAAGGTTGGGATGACCCAATGTTTAACTTGGTCGGTCTCTGCATCGTAAAAAGGTCTGGGATCCATCAGAGGTGGAGAGAAGATGCATGAAGACTTAGCATACTCAACTAGCCAAGCTGGCTCCACACTTGTTACTCCATGCATGTATGCTCTCTTTGCACTTGCTTCCCCTTCTTTGTTTGGTCTTTTTGTCTCCAATAGTTCATTGTAAACTAAAAACTCAGGGAGTACGGTAGAAACCGATGACCAACGATGAACGAAAACGCTTTCTTCAATCATGCATGATTGATATCCACGTGAACTTTTCTCTCCATCAGCAGCCCTGGAAGTTGTAATACGTTTAGCTACCCTATCTGCCCAACCAGCACATATTGCTTGACAAATGAGCCTTTCCTCAACCAGAGAAAGGGGATAGTGTGCAGAAGAAACCTGCCAAGCAGATTCAACATCATCTAGAGTTCCATGAACCCATGAGTAATCTTGTTCAAAACCACCTTTATTGCTCTGACAAAAGACCAATCTGAGTAGTTGTTGTCGAAGTTTGGACATTTCATCCATGGTTTTGAAATGCAATGCATAGTCTTCGCAGAATTGTTGAGGATCCTGTGAATGTTCAAAACACTGCAAGGCATATGCTATAGTTAGGGCATCACTAGTGACAATTCGAAATTTTTCACGTGCAACTTTTGCATTTTCTTTTAGTTTCTTTTTCCTTTTCTTTCCATTTTTATCAATGCCCTTCTCACTATCTCTCATGCTAGATTTCTCAAACATCTCTGAATCTCTGCTGCTATCATGTTCTTCATATTGCATTATAAAAGGATTAGACAAACTCAATGCTGCAGCAGCGGCAACAGCATAAGCCAAAAGCATGCTTGGATTACATTTATGCTCATCCCTTGTATTTTTAATAACAGAGAGGATCATTCTAGAATGACGAGGGCTCAAAGGATAGAGTGCCATGGCTTTTCCCAAAAGTGTAAGTTCATCCTTGCTATCAAGTGCTTCAAGAGCTTTCAAACAATTCTCGGCTTCAAGTAGAGAAACAGCCTTAAGAGAAGTAGGAAATGGAAAGTTTGCAACCTGGATTGAGTAAATCAAAAGAAAAGTCAGGAATAGAAATCAGGTAGGATAGGACAAGAATAAAAATCTAAAAGAGTTGAGTAAATCAAATTACTAGGCAATAGGAAAGTCAATAAATCATGTAGGTTTGAGTATATAAAAAAATATAAATAGCATATATAGACCAAATTAACAGCTGTCTAAATGAATACATTATTGTCAATGATATATGTAGTGGAAGACCATTTGGCATAGAAGTATTCCATCATTTCAATCAATCCATGGTAAAATAGACAAGTTACAAGTAAATAATGACCTATTTCTTTCCATGCATGCTAATGATAGCACCCAATATAAACAAGTAGATGGAATGAAAACTAAGAAGTTAAAAAGAAAATATCAAACCTACCTTCTTAATATGCATGGACTTCAAGAGAAGGACAACGCCATGAACAGGCACTTTCTCCACTTCGGCAAGTGAGTAATCAGCAAACTCATTACTAAAGGCAGCAGAAGAATAGAGGCGATAACAGTGTCCAGGTCCAGTTCTTCCAGCTCTTCCTGCACGTTGAGCGGCAGATGCCTTGCTTATCCATTGCACTTCATACGTCTCCATACCATTAGAGGAGTCGTAATTTTTCACCTTTTCCCTTCCAGCATCAACCACATACTTTATCCCTGGAATTGTTAAAGATGTTTCAGCAACATTTGTAGCAACAACAACAAGCCGCTCTCCCTCTTTGACTCCTTCAAATACACGAAGTTGAGCAGCAGCTGGCAGCATAGCATAAAGCGGTAGAACAAAGAGTGCACTTGGAGAATGACTACAATTTTCTTTAGTTGTTTTCTCTTTGAAAACTTTTGATTGGTCTGAAGGATCTTCTGTAGTCACAGAAAATGTCCGCTTCCCATTTGAGGAGCTTGAAGCAGCTAGACCAGCCAAGTTTTCAAAAGCAGCCTTCAATGCAGCAAGACTTTCTTCCTTTCCTAAGACACCCGCAATATTACTCTTGTTCTCTGAATCCTCATTGAATTCCAATTCACTTTCTGCTTCTGAATCATAAGAATCAGATTCATCCCCATCCATATTATTGTCATCTTCATCATAACCACTAAACCTATCGGTTTGTTGGATGGCTGAATTTTCAGGCATCTCAAATGCCTCATTAATTTCATCAATATTTATTCCCTCAACGGAATTCAACTTCATTTCATGGGCTGCATTGGCATCACTTTCCATGGATGCTTTAACTTTTTTCATGATAAACTCCCTTGAAGCTTTGCACAGCTTCCTGCACAAGTCCTCCACTTCCCTTTGCCCAGTGACAAAAACAAGTATGCCCCCAGGTGGCAACCTCTTGTGAATTGCCAAAACCTTCTTATACGCTGCACCAATATAATCTGTTTTCTCAGTTTTCTTTGAGAAATACACTGTAACTGGAAATTGCCTTGTAGGAACTTCTATCACAGGTGGAGGAGTGTGGAATAACCTTTCGGAAGTAAAATCTTGCACTCGCAAGGTGGCGCTCATGAGCACAAGTTTTAATGGAAAAACCAATTTTTCAGGACTTATACTTTGCCCTGAAAGGATCATCTTCTGTTGTTCATTATAAATCTGTAATAATAGCAAGATAATGACCATCCAGATTAGAATTTGTAGCATAAGTAGAAATTGTAAAAATCTAATACGGAATTAAATTGTGTCTGTAAAATATTGTTAAAATAAATCACTTTGATTTACCTGTTGGCGAGTTTTAATTACACGCGAGAGCATCCCAATCAGAATGTCTGTGTTCAAGCTCCTCTCATGAGCCTCATCAAGAATTATGATAGAATAACGCCTCAATAAAATATCATTCTGCACCAGAATGTATTCAATTAAACAACATATGAAGTATATACAATTTTGTTACTCATTTTGGTTTAATGTTAACTAATATAAGCACAATTACACGGGCCATCATATCCTAGTATAGTGTGGAATCATCATCACTGTATAAATAGAATAGAAACATTGCTATGATTATAGCAAAGAAACTCACAACTACTAGTGATAATAAACACGAACAAATGAAAGAGGGAAAGCTTAATCAATCCACTGTCAATTTCCAATCTAATGTGATATCATATGAAATATACACTATCAGAATCAAAAATGCACTCACATTCACGTACACATGATCATATTTTCAAGTTTTTTAACAAAAATACATGTTCTAAATTAAATGATTGCTAGGGAATGACGGATTAAGATGATCCACAATAAAGAACAAATTAAAAGATTCAATCTTGAATATTAACATTATGTAAAGTATAGGGATCCTTAATATAAACAAATGGTTCTCCCTTAATCATCATTTGTTACTCAGCTATAAATTTGATAAAAGAATTTCTCAAAATGAACCGATGGGAAAAATAGTGAGATAAAATATAATAACCTGAACTTCTCGTAGCAAAATTCCATCGGTCATAAACTTGATAGAACAATTTTCTCCAATTCTCTTGTCATATCGAACTTGAAAGCCGACCTCCTTCCCTAGATGAAGACCAAGCTCATATGCTACACGCCTTGCTGTGGCAAGAACAGCCACCCGACGTGGTTGAGTAACACCAATAATTCCACTGCGGGCATGAGACTTACTTGAACCATAGCCAGCTTCATAAAGAAACTGATAAATTTTCAAACAATAATAATACTACCATTAGTAATCAAAAGGTAAGCTAGTTTTGAATGATAGACAATAAAATCATACTCAAGTACAAATATACTAACTTGGGGAACTTGAGTTGTTTTACCACACCCAGTTTCTCCACATATGATAACACTGGAACTCTCATTTATAGCTTCCATTATCTCTTGCTCCATCATGATTATAGGCAGATCCTTTCTTGTTTTCTCAACCTCAGGTGGTCTGTATACATGCACAACAGTAGGAACGATCAAAGGCCTCTGTGCAGAAAGATCTGAAGTGTTGTTCAATTCACTGACATTGGTGGTGGGGTTCTCATCTGCCCCATCCTGCCCCAGGTTAAAAAATGTCAAAAAGCATTAAAGTAACTTAAGATATTCAATAAGGAGATCTCTTAAATCAGGGAACAATTAAAAACAAAATACGACATTTTAACTAGAAATATACCACCATATATAGTGCATATATATATATATATATATAGAGAGAGAGAGAGAGAGAGAGAGAGATGAATTATACCTTTGATTTGGGGCTTTTTATCTCATCATTAGAACAAGACATGGGAGAAACACTTTTGATTTCATCAGGTTGCTTGTCAGTGGATATGGCAGCCAGAGGTTTAGCAACAGATTTATAATTTACAAGTTCATTTCCATGAACTGGTTCTTCAGAGGACTCAAAAGGAACAGATTCTGCATTCAAGACTTTTCTTTCTGTTCTCATCGGTTGAATGGTGTCATTTTCCTCATATTCCTGAACCTGGGCCAAATGATCCTCTTCTGTCTCTGATTCAGTTCTACAGAGAAGATCCTCTTTCTTGGACAGGTCGTCACCAAGTGGATCATCTAATCCTTCTTTAATTAAATGTACAGCCCTCCTACGCTTTTCCTTCATAGTCTCATCCTACAATATTAAAAGACATCACTAAATAAGCAATCTCAAGACTTATAATCTTTTCATAAAACAATCAATGTTTCTGACAACACAAACCCGATTTATATTGCATGAAGACTGCAAAAGAGGATATGCATACTCTGGAAGCGTATTCTCACTGAAATACGAATCAAAAAAAGTTCCAAACATTGATTAATAAGTTAATGCTTCCCACAGAAAGCAGCATCAGAGCAGAAACCAAAGCTTACAAATAATTCATTAACATACTTTAATGTCTGAAGGGCTTTTTCCAGCAGAAGTTGCTTCTCTTTGTCATCCTACACAAATTAAGTGAACGAAACAAACTGAAACCAAAAACAAAAAGAGAAAAGAATAAAAAACATTCCTTAGTTGTAATTAACATGATTATCACAAACCTCTGATTTCTTCAGCTGCTTTTTCTGAGCTTTGCTCAACTTATGTTTCTTATTTGATTGGACTTTTCCATGTTCCTAATAAAACAGAACGTTGATCACACAAAGTGTGTAAACATACAAATTGAATGAACACATAAACATGTTTAAAATTTCCCTACCTGTTTCATCCCTTTCCTTTTCTTCATACTCTTAGTTGGCAAAATTAGGGCATTACTATCACCATCTCCCAAACTATCTCAGCAAAAAAATACAAATTATAAGACCATTCATTATCATAGCTTTAGCCAAACATGGTTCTTTTTTGCAATTTGCACATAAGGGAGTTATATACCTTTGAGAATTGAATTCAACATGGCCTCCAAAACTTTCCCATGTTTCCATTTTGTTGTGCTTAGAAACCATTTTGCCCCACACCACACAGCGAAGTAGTCCTGTGGAGTCCGAAGAAAATGTTATCTGAAATCCCCAAAAGGTAAAAACGTGAGGTTTGCTTGAAGCAATATGAGGCTTTGGGTTATGAAGCTTCCTGCGTTTCCACAGAGACTGCACAAGGCTCGGGAAACTGATACAATGACGAGGCAGAGATAACGGCAGCGGCGCCGGCGGCGGTGATGTCGTGAAGAGTGAAGACGGTGCTGCCAAGGTTCAGTTCGATTTGTTGGAGGGTTTTAACCTGATTTTCCTTTTTTAAAATCTCTTTTTAACTAATTTTTTAAAATCTATTGATGTCAAAAGAAAATTTATAATCTATCTACTGTGATTATCTTTTGACAAATCTATTGCGATTTTTTTGATAACATCTACTACTATGATTTTAAGTTATTAAAATTCTGATTTCAAAATATAATTAATTCAAATTTAAATTTAATTACGAGGTGGTAAATCAACAAGTTGGAGCGGTAACTGAATTGAGATATCACCCAAGGTCTCAAGTTCAAGTATTAATGTGAAGAAAACTCTAGGTAAAATATCTCTCGTTGCACCATTGCCCTTTTTAACGTTTTTGTTTTAACTCTGTATTATGTGGTTGTTTGACTGCTCACTTGGCATGCCACATAGAATAATTTCATTATTTTTAATTATTTTTAATTAAAACTTAAAGAAAAATGTGAATTGTCTTTCTTGTCCTTGTCTTCTTCCTTTCCTCTTCATTCTTCTTCAACCCCATTGCAACCGTGGCAAATCTTCTCATTCTTTCTACAACGGAGAATTGCATTCCTTTCCAATTAAATGCATCGTCCCTAATTTCTTTCCTCTCCATCTTCATGTGCTTTTTTTCAGAGAAATCGAAAAAATGAAATCTGAGAAAAACGAAAAATAGAAATTTGAAAAAAATGAAATCTGAGGAGATGAGAAATCAAAATATGTGAAATCGAAAATCGAACTGAGAGGGGTTGGGTTCTGGCATCGAAATATGAGAAATCTAAGAAATCTAAGAAAAACAAAATCTAAGAAATCGAAATGTGATTCCATGGTTTCCATGCTTCACGCGTTTCTGCCATGAATATACTTAACATTATATAATAATGAAGATTAGAATGAGAGAGAGAGAGGGAGAGAGAGACGAACTGAGAGGGGTTGGATTCTGCCATGAATATGCTTCACGGGTTTCTGCTTTGGTCCTATCGATCGGGTTCTGTAATGAAGATTAGGGTTCATCAGATGAACTGTTCACATTTTTCTTTAATTTTTAATTAAAAATAATTATAAAAAAATGAAATTATCCTATGTGGGCATGTCAAGTCAGCAGTCAAACAGCGGTCAAATAGTCACATAATCAGTCTGTTAACGGGGTTAGTGACAAAACGTTAAAAAGGGCAATGGTGCAACGTTTTAAAAATTTAAGGGACTTAGTCGTTACCAAAAAAAAGTTAAGAGACCTATTTGTTACCAAAAAATAAGTTAAGGGACCTCGGGAGATAATTTTCCAAAACTCTATTACAAGGGGATAATCAAATGGACTCGCAAAGTCAAGTATATCAAGCCAGGGCAGGATGTCTATCTAGTTTTTCTTTTTTTGATGGGTGGGCTGATCCCATCCTTTGCCTAACAATGTAAAACTCCTTTGTATTGTTTGGGTTAGAGTACTCATGGTGCTCCTTCAATGAATCGTTGCTTGTTGGAAAAAAGCTAGTTAGGTTATTTGATCATTTCTGATTTCTTACTCTATATTTTTTATTCATGGTTAACGATTTCTTACTCTCACTTATCCATATAAAAAAAAAGAGGAAAATGATATTTAGTACGAAACTTTTGTGTATGAAATGTAAGAAAAAAAAAAGATACTTGGAAAATCATCGGAACTACTATTGTATGTAATTATTACTACACATGTTCGTTGTTTCGTTTGATACCAAACAAAATTTCTCATTAAAAATCATTTAATTAATATATATACTAAAATGTCCTTTATTTATTATTATTATTATTATTATAAACTCTCATATATCTTAATGCAGAGATTATAAATAACCTACAATCTAATAACATTAATTATCTTACTTTTTTTTTTTGAGATTAAAAACAGGTGCATGAGTGATTCGAACCCATGTACACAAGCGCACATATAACATTATTTATTATTAATTATCTTACTTTTAGCTATGATATAATTGGAAAACAAAGGTCAGTTGTATGTATTTCTAAAATACTCATTGTTTTGGAACAAAATATGATAGTTAAAAATATAAAAGTTTAGGAAGGGATGGAGTATCTACTTTCAATTTTAAAATGATCCTTTCTAATTATTGATAATTTTTGGTAAACCAATGTGTAACACCCTAAGTAAATTAAAATTTACTTTGTTTGATAAGTGATTTAATTATTGTTTGAATTTAATTGATTTGAATTATTGGATTGCTTGAATTAGTGATTGAATGATTTAATTCACTAAATGAGATACTTACTTATTTGACTAAGTAAAAGTAATTTTAGAGGATAGCATGGGGGTGTAAGTAGCGAATGGGCCTAGCTTACCAAGTTCAGATTTTTTTTTTTACAAACCCAAACCCATCACCTTGACACATTTCCCACTTTTCAGCTGAAAGAAAAACCTCACACTCACTCACTTGAGTTTCTCATTTAGCAACTTTCCAAAAAATTAGAAACCAAGAGTGAGAAGAGAGAAACCATCGAGAGAGAGAGAGTACTGAGGAGAGGAAGGTGAGAAAAACACAAGGCAAAACCCTTGCTTCTTACCTCCATGACTGATATTGATCTCCTTTCTTCTCATTTAAACTTCTTGTTACTAAGCTAGAGTGAATCGAAGCTTCATTTCAGAAAACCCAAAAGAAAACTTCTCTCCATTTTCACTCCTTGGACCATATCGAGTTGCATGTGAGATAGGAAGGTGCTTAGGAAGTCAACTACTAGTGTGCATCTAAATCGTTCAGCTCTAGGGTGAGTTCCTTACTTCGATTTCCTGTTTTGAACTGAATATGATGATTTTGTGTTTAGTTGCTGGAAATTTGGTGATAATTTGTGCAATTATGATGTTAAAACTTACTGTTGAGGAATTATGGACATAGGTTCGGCTTTTTTGATGCTGCGTATTTTCTGGTGATCTAAAAATTGTGTGGTTTACTTTTTTAGAAACTAGACTTATTGCTCTTTAATTTGGCACTGGTTTGGTTGAAATTGGAGTTGTGTAGCTCGAGATATAGGTGTCACAATTTAGGACAAAATTCTGGAGCAATTCTGTATATAGGTTCAGTATTTCGTGTATAACGTTTTCATTTGAACTCCTTTTTGAATGGTTCATTGAAAACTAGATTCAATTTTCTTCGGTTTAGGCTCAAATCTCATGTCATTTGATTGAGTTTTGATCATTTTAGAGGTGTCACAAGTTAGGTCATGGTGGCTGTCCTGTTTTCTGAACCCTGTTACTTGTTTGTTAAAACTGTACTAATTGGCCCATTATTTTGAAAAACAAAAATTATAGTCAAAAACTAGACATTCTTAGATTTCTGTAGAGGGGTCGTTTACTGAAATCCATTGCCATTTGATAGGTTAATTAATTCACGAAAGTAGAGGTATGCTTGATGAAAATTCTGGCTGATAAATGCATGTGCTTGATGTTGTTTGGTTGCTGGATGTTTGTTTCCAAAAGGTGATAGTCAAGTTCTAAGCCACTTGATATGTTGTGGTTTGAAAGAGGATTGAGTTGATTGATATGTTTGAATTTATTTTTATTGATTGTGATGTGTTGGAGGCCACAACTAAGCGGTTTTGTGTTGTATCAAAATTCTTTTTGAAAATACGTGTGAGAAAACTATCTAGTACATATATAAGTACACCGGAAATAAATTAATGAATGAATGATGTACTTGGGGCGGCGTCATGAACTGTCTCAAGGCCCATTGGGTTAAGGAATGACGATTCCATGGGGTTTAGCCAGAGGGTTCTATTTATTTATGTAAGTAATAGCTTTTATATTATGTAAGTCTATTGTGTTAGAGGGATGCATCATAGGTAAATATTAAAAGATATTCGGAGCGTATCATGGTAAGGAAGTCTCGAAAGGACTCACAGAGATTAGGTAATCTCACCCCTCATTGTTGTTGTTTTTCAGATAAACAGATAAAGATTAAGGAAAGTTATGTCAAGTTGAGGATTTCAGTCTTGGAGGACCTCATTTTATTGAAGTTCTTCTTATAGTTATTGTTCTAGTCTCATGTATTGAGATCATTGATTATTGTTAAGTTTAAGACTTAACTTATGATGTATTAAGATTTATATATACTTGTATTTTGGATTAAGTTGGTAGTCTCATGTATTGAGAACATTTGTTGATTACTTAACTTATCATGTATTGAGAACATTTATATATACTTAACTTATCATGTATTGAGATCATTGATTATAGTTATTGTTCTAGTCTCATGTATTGAGAACATTTGTTGTTTCTTAGTTTAATCCAAAGTACAAAAGTGTATCCCTGAGATGTCTGAAAAGTAATATTCGGGATTTTATGATGTTACACAATGTATCCTCCACGGCGACTGTGGAGACTAAATCTTCGAGATATCTGAGATCTATTTAAGGGGTTGACCTCTCCCAACAAATGTTTTTCGATACGCGCCGGTCAGGGATCGAACCCAGGACCAAATGATTATAAAGGGACTCAAGTATCTACCGCTTGTGTCACATCATGTTGGTTAATTATTTATTATTGATAATTTGACTTTGTCAAAAGAAATTATTTATAATTTGATCCTTTATATTCCTTTTTGATTTTTTATAATTATATATTTTATCTTACTTCTCCTTTATTTTAATTTTTTTGACAAAATCTCCTTAATCTTTTCTTATTTCCAACAAAAAAGAAAAAACTTTTCTGAGGCTCACAGAACTAAATCCTAAAGCTAAGAAGGATAAATAAAAGATCTCGAATGTGAACCATTTCTTCCATCTCTTCCATCTATTTTGGTTTTATTTATAAATATTATAAATAAATTTTGAGACCCAATGAAAAACATTAAATATTATCGATATAATTATCTATAAATTTTATTATTATAAATGATGATAATTTCTATAGATGATTATTTTCTTTTTGAATCTTGATAAAAAATACATTGTTGGTATAATTATTTTTTGTTTTATCATTATAAACTTTTGCACTTTTTATAAATAAATATTTTGTTTTGAGTTTGGATGGAAAAACACTATATGAGGTCAATATAATTTCATTTGCACTTGATATAATTATTTTTATTGCTTATTTAGAGAAGTAAAACATATATGATATTTTTCTAAAGGAACAATTATAATTATTGAATGTAAAAAATTTATTTTTAAAAATGCGTGAAAATAGAGTTATATGTCCTTTCGCACAAATATCTGGCTAGTATAATGAGTCAAAAAAAAATCTGGCTAGTATAATATAAAACTAGGATGGAAGATAGATAAAATTTAATTTTTTACTGAGTGTTACAAATTGACATATTTATCATTATTTATAGTAATTGTATATTGAGTCAAAAAAATAGTAATTGTATAATTACCTTTATTAATTAAAGATAATTCTCATTTGAAATTTTCATTGTTTCTTTTTTCAAATATTTATTTTAACATAATTGACTTGATCTTCAGATAAAAAAATTACCATTGAATAGAATAATATTGATTTTGAGAAATTATTTATATTTTTACGCAATAAGAAAGGATTTCATAACTGTATAGTATATTGCTTCAAAAAAAACTGTATAGTATTTTTCAATTCTTCAATTCAAAATAATTTAGCGTGCATGTAATAGGCAAGCACCATTAGTGTAAAGTTGTGCTTATCTAAAAAAAAAAATTAGTGTAAAGTTGTTTCACAAGGACATCGAATTAGAACTCATCATGTTGTCACCTCAGCCATTCAGCTTACTTTGCTGTATTTTAAAATTAGTTGTAGAGTTATGAGTTCATATTTAACATCAGTGTAAAATTGGTTTACAATATCAATCTATGTCTATTTTCTCAATAAACTGGTAGGATATCCGTGCATACGCACGGCTTAGACAATAAGAAATATTTATCCCGTGTTTTTTTATATATAGTGACAATTACTTGTCCTTTTTTAGGTATTACTAACAAATATTTGTCACGTGTGTTTTAAATATTAATCAGTTTAAATAGTCATTAAACCTTCTTGTTTTTTTTTAAATAGTAGGTTTATAGTAGTCTTAAAAAATTATAATTATCAATGGCTTTAACAACCCCAATTTAGCTAATTACACTTATTAAAATTAGCAAGATGTCATGTATAACAAATTGGCTAATTTAAATAATTATGCATAATTGACTATATGTCATAGTTAGTTTAATTACCAGTTACATGAGTTGTGTTTTGATAAAGTAATTGATGGATTGTGGTTGGAAACAAAATTGAGTGAAATTGTGGGGTGTTGATCAACCAAGGGTAAAACTGTCTTTTCCACTATTTTTAAAACAACCCTCAGTTGGTCTTCATGACCTCACTTAAGTCAGTGCTCATTAAACACCAAACAACAAACACACCACTCTTCATCCATTTCAGCAACTGAAGAAGAAATAGATAGTGAGAGAGAGGAGGAGCTCGAGAGAGTGAGAGAGAGAAGAAAAGGGAGAGAGCTCTCACAATTATGAAAGCATGTTGCACTTCTCAACACCATTGAAATCAATTTTCACCCTCTATCTACTGGTACAAACATCATCTCCAACACCCTTCTCCATCTCATTTCACCATCGTAGACCCTCAAGCTCAAAATGGACAAAAATGGATCCTAGGAGCTGAATGTGACTTGCATGTTGGATTGGTAGCTAGTTTGAGGTAGTTCAGAACCAACATTGTGTTTTTCAAGCATTAGGAAGAAGGTTTGGTAGCTTTGGGTCGAATTCGGACATTGTTGGTGCATAGGACTCGAGTTTGGGAACGTTCGGGACATCTCGTGGTCGTAGAAACTCCGTTTGTTGTTGTTGCGATTGTCATCGCAAGAGGTGAGTTCTATACTGGCTTAGGGATGTTTTTCGACACTATGTTGCATGTCTCTGAAATGATATCGTTCACGTTCTGTTTCAAAAATAGAATCGAGTCAAGATAAAAACTGTTTTTAAGAAATCACGTTTTAACGATATTTTATACGATTGATTGATTGACATTGTGAATGATTGAATTGATTGAAGTATTGATTGTTGTTCTGGACTGGAATATTGTTGTTATGTTAGGATATCGATCGGAATGAAATTTGGAATCAAAACGGAATCGAAAGAACTTATGAAAACAGCAATTTCTGGGTTAGTGATGAGCACGCACGGATCGTGCGCCCTAGTGGCACGAACTGTGCGTCTTGTTCGCAGGTGGCCTGAAAGGTTTTAAAAACATGGCACGGGCCGTGCGCCTAAGGGCACGGACC